>CM057098.1:31455964-31471657 GCA_029959045.1 Taenioides sp. WSHXM2023
AATACAAAAGTTCATATATAAATAAAGTGTTGCATATTTTTTTTTATCCTTGAGTCTTGTGTGTAATGGCAGCGTTTGTCCAGAAGATGACGCCGTTTCCATGACGTGTCCATAGTTTTGATCCGAGACTTAAACATGTCTAAAACTTGAAAATTTGAAGTAAAAATTTTAAAATCAAATTATTGCGTAGCCCTCACAGCCTGTGTACACAAAAGTGTCCTGAGGGAGTGTGACGTCACTCACAGCGGTCGGCTCCAAATGAAGCTCATCGAGGCCAGCAGTTGCAGCGGCTAATCTAGAGCCCAGGTCCGTATTTAGGATTCCAACTGAGTATCATAGCAACCAAAGAGCCAATCAGGAGCAAGGCTGCTGAAGCTGTTGTTTAGCAGGGAGCAGGCGGCCTTAGCAACGCTGTCAATCAAACCTGTTGCTAACGCTAGTGGGAGGGGCCTCGGGGAAAGAAGGCGTCTGATTGGTTCATTATTAATGTTCAGATCTTGATTTAGGGACAAAAGGTTGAAGTAAAAACCCGAGGATCCTGTGGAGCGGCTCCAGACCAACGTTTGAAGACCAGCTGTGTCCATTTATAAATAAAGTCTTTGGTCGTTATAAAGGGACCGGTCGGGTCCGGTCGGGTGCGGTTCTATAATCGGCAGGTCTGGTACTTGTTGTGCAGGGAGGGGCTGAGCTCGTAGAACAGCACGTAGGCGTTACTGCTGCGGACCTGACTGGAGGAGATGGGGTTCACCCTGAAGAACAACACAAAGATCACAGCTCGTTACGAGGACACGCCACATCCTCTTTAAAACAGCACGACTCCGAGCTTATGGTGAGGGTGCACTGTGCAACTTTTCTGGTGGAGGGTCCGTCAAATGCTGTTCTCTTGTTTTGTCTGGAATGTTTCACAGTATGGCATTAAACCTTTCTATCTCCATGGAGACCAAACACCGCGACCCCACTCAGTCAGAATGTCTGTTTTTCTAGGGATTTTTGAGCTCTAAAACCACCTGGAATTGAATAAATGTAAAGTAGAGCTGTTTAATGTCACACTGTGGAACATTCCAGGCAGAGCAATGACGTATCCATAGAAACAAGCAGGTGACGGACCCTAAAACAAAAAGTTACAGAGTGCACCTTTAAAGAACCTGAGTTTTTCCCGTGTATTTGAGTAAATGTACTGATATATTGAGCAGATCAACATATCCCACTGTGTTTGTAAAGCGTTTGATTGTCAGAGAATCAGGAAGTGTGTATTATCATGCTAGCTGCACAATGTCACGTTTAAGTCAGGTGCCTCGCCTTTAGCAGCGGTGCAATGAACCCACTGCTTCTCTGAATTAAATTATTTTGGATTTTTCATTCTGTTATTTATCTGTCGCAGCTCAGGCCTTTTTACTGATTCACTGGAGTTTTTCTGTTTTGAAGTGAAGTAGTTTGAATATTATCGTTTAGCGCGAAATAAAATCCCCAGGGGCACGTAGAGTTAATAAAAACGTTTTAAGAGCAAAAATAGGAGCCTGACAGCAGCGGTTACAGAGAGAGGGGCCACGCTTTTTCAATACAAAGTGACTCGGAGCCAGAGCCGATGGAGCCGGAAGTGCACCCATGCTCACTTCCTGTTTGGAACGCGGCAGCTAGCGGGTTAGCTATGTCCATTTACAAACAGTGAGATACAGAACCACATTCATACCATACTCCCTACAACAACTCACCCTTATGTAACAGATAATACTCCCTACAACTGTACAACTCATCCTTATGTAACAGATAATACTCCCTACACCTGTACAACTCGCCCTTATGTAACAGATAATCCCTACAACTGTACAACTCGCCCTTATGTAACAGATAATACTCCCTACAACTGTACAACTCATCCTTATGTAACAGATAATACTCCCTACAACTGTACAACTCGCCCTTATGTAACAGATAATCCCTACAACTGTACAACTCGCCCTTATGTAACAGATAATACTCCCTACAACTGTACAACTCGCCCTTATGTAACAGATAATACTCCCTACAACTGTACAACTCGCCCTTATGTAACAGATAATCCCTACAACTGTACAACTCGCCCTTATGTAACAGATAATACTCCCTACAAGTCTAAGTGCTATGGTCATGCCTCAAAATGTGGTATGGTGCCCGGCGTGGCTGGCGTGAGTTGCGGTGACAGAGGTGAGGTGCATTGTGGGTACCTGGTGTCGTTGTAGCTGTACCACTCCCCCAGGCCCGGGTGTTTACAGTAGGCCGTGTAGTGCCCCCCCAGAGCGCTGCCTGTGTGATTGGACACGGCGAACAGGCTGTACACCGCCCGATCTGGAACACCAAATCACCACGACAAACAGAAGAACGTGTTAAAGGTCCTCATACTACACCATTTTATCTGTTCTGATGTCGTTTTCTCGTCACAAACATCTGGACTTGTGTTTCGTTTCATTCACACACGTTTAACGCACAAACTCTGCACTGTGTTAAAGTGAAACGCAGAACTACTTCACTAAACAAAGGCTGGAACAATAAACAAGAACATTCACAGTTTTATCCACTTTGAGTCACTTTCTTTTATTTCTCGATCAGATTTTTATTTATTTTTTTGTTTTATAGTCTGTGCTCATGTTTTCTGTATGAACTCCTTTATGGAACTGTTTTTATTTTAATGAAATAAAAAATAAATAAAAAAATAAAAACTGTGTTAAACTCCACACACCTTCACTAGAATCATTTGGATCATTTCAGTCTCTACTGAACTAAAGGTAAAAGGAGCTGTTCACTTGAAAACTACCACTTGATGACATCACAAGGTGGAACAGAGCGTTTGGAGCTTTGGAGATGTAGACAGACTAATAATAAAGAGTTCCTCAAACATGTGAATGAAACAAACACAACTCCAGGTGTTTTTGAGGAGGAACATCAGAACACGACTTGAAGCTCACAGGGGTGGGTTTAGTCGGCGACATTGGGGTTTTAACAGATTTCTTGTTGGCGACTGACCGTTGGTGTCGGAGAAGTCCCGCAGGTCGAGCTCTTTCAGGGGGAAGTTGACGTATGTGGAGAGTTTGGAGCTGCGCACGTTTGAGTCGGAAAAACGCTTCAGGTCTGAGACGAAAGAGTCAAGGAAATAAAACAACTCTACATTTATAAAAACACGTCCATTTCATTAAAACCCACACCTAAAGATCTCTATATATACAGTATATACACGCAGTATATATACACGCAGTATATATACACACGCAGGGGAGTCGACAGGGTCCCAGGGTCTGGTATTACTTAATATTAAAGGGGGGCCCATGTGAGTCTTCTTGCCCTGGGCCCCAGCCTCAGCCCCTGTGTAGACGCGTCTTCAGTTCAGACCAGAGCTTCATAAAATACAATAATTAAAGAGCAGCTTACAGGTTTTCACTAAAATACAGGAAGTATGAGTAAACGCGTACAGGTGCGCGTACAGGTGCGCGTACAGGTGCGCGTACAGGTGCGCGTACAGGTGCGCGTACAGGTGCATAAAGGATACGGAGCACCAGGATCCGAGGGAATCTCTGGATACTGAGGCGTTTGGTGCACTTCCGCCTGGTTTTACAGTGATCACACGTCTGGGGACAGAAGAGAGGGACAGAGAGAGGAAGAGAGGGACAGAGGGAGGGACAGAGAGAGGGACAGAAGGAGGAAGAGAGGGACAGAGGGAGGGACAGAGAGAGGAAGAGAGGGACAGAGGGAGGGACAGAGAGAGGGACAGAAGGAGGAAGAGAGGGACAGAGGGAGGGACAGAGAGAGGAAGAGAGGGACAGATAGAGAGAGGGACAGATGAGGGGACAGAGGGACAGAGGGAAGGACAGAGGGAGAGAGGGACAGATGAGGGGACAGAGAGAGGAAGAGAGGGACAGAGGGAGGGACACATGAGGGGACAGACAGAGGGACAGAGGGAAGGACAGATGGCGAGAGGGACAGATGAGGGGACAGAGAGAGGGACAGAAGGAGGAAGAGAGGGACAGTCAGACAGAAGAACATAAGAGGACATGGTCAGGACATGGTCAGGACATGGTCAGGACATTGGCCTGGTGACTGCAGTATTCCGGACAGTGTGGACATGGACATACCGGGCTCTCGTCCCCGTCCAGCACGTCTTCTTTGGTGAAGAGTTTCAGACAGTCTCTGAGCGTCACCTCTCCGGAGCTTTTCTGTAAAGACACAAACGTTTCATTTTAATGATTTTTTTTATGAGGAAACAAACCAGGACATATGAGCTCAGAGTCAGACGAGCAGAAGGTTCCGTAATGGGGCTTTGTTGGATGAGAAAGTCGGAAAGTTTCATAAGATACACAAAAACACCTTCAAATAAGGCAGTAAAAAATATCGCCTTTTTGGTTGGGGGTCATTCACCTGCTTGTTTCTATGGATACGTCACTGCTCTGCCTGGAATGTTCCACAGTGCGACATTAAACAGTTCTACTTTACATTTAAGGTGTTGTACCTGATTTATACTCAAAAAGACGTAGTAGTCAAGTAAAAACATACATTGAAAAGCAAAACATTCCAGACAAAGCAATAACATCTCCATGGAGACAAGCAAACAGCGGGCCTTCCACCAGAAAAGTTCCACAGTGCAGCTTTAGTGTGTGGACGGCCTTTTATGGTCCAGTCAGACTCTGGTAAACTCACGGCTGTATCGGGCAGTACCTTCGCGATGGGGATGGACAGGTCCCAGAAGGGGTCGAACATGGTGGAGGAGGAGCCGCACACCGAGCACGTCAGACAGCTCTTCAACTGGCCCCCAAACACGTCTGTGGAGAGGCGAGCATGACAGGGTTAGACTAAACATGTGCCAAGTTAGAAAATGTGAAATACGGTTCCCAAAGCGACCAAAAGTACGTTTAAAGGAGATTTAAAACCACAAGAACGCATAAAGTGTGTTTAAGGGTGCACTACGTAACGTTTTGATTGGGGAGGGTCCGTCACCTGCTTGTTTCTATGGATACGTTACTGCTCTGCCTGGAATGTTCCACAGTGTGACATTAAACAGCTCTACTTTACATTTATTCAATTACAGGTGGTTTTAGAGCTCAAAAATACCTAGAAAAACAGACATTCTGACTGTGAGCGGGGTCGCCTCTCCACAGATCTGACCTGGAACTTGGTCTGGTTTGGTCTCCGTGGAGATAGAAAGGTTTAATGCCATACTGTGGAACATTCCAGACAAAATGCAGTGACATATCCACAGAAACAAGAAGGTGACGGCGCCCCAACCGAACAGTCCGGTTCTTACCGACGATGGCGCTGTCTTCTCTCTGGACGTACAGGCTCCACATGTGTCGGCCCTTCTCCTCGTCTCTGCAGCACAAACACAACGTTCACTAATCCAAACACTAGAATCTGGAACCTCCACATCCCTGCCCAGTGTCGTCAGGCCAATTTACCGAGACTTGAGCCCCGAATGAAATTTAATCTCCGTGACTAAAAATAAATCTGCATTTTCCCGTGGAGTTAATTTGACTGAGATTCAGGAGCAGGACCACGCCTCAACCTGCCCCTGCTCCTCTCCAGCCAACCACACCTTCAATTACCCAGAAGCCCCATTTCTCCAGACCCCCTCCCTTCGTGAATCGGCCGGACGGACCACCTGAGACGGAGCCCCATCACCACATCTGTCCATCGTTAATAAACGTCTGTATCGTGTTCCACTGATGTGTTCACCAGGACCACGCCACGTTATTTACTGCCGAGTGTTTCCTCCCCACAACAACGTGAGACAAACTTTGGTTACGCACAAGATCTAAAAATACTCCAGCCTCTGTGTAGCTACATACGAGTTTTAGGCTTTTATTCGGATCTCTTCTCTTTAAATTTTAATTTTACGATAATTATTTTTGTTTTGATCCGTTTTGTGATTTTAATGTCTCTTATTCTGTAAAACACTTTGAATTACTTTGTGTACGAATTGCACTATACAGAAACTCGCCTCAGCTGTGGAACATTCCAGACCAAGGACATCTCCAGAGAAACAAGCAGGTGACAAACCCCCAACCCAGAAGTTACACAGTGCAGCTTTAGCACTGTAGACGTCCTTCTACAGACGTCCTTCTACAGACGTCCTTCTACAGACGTCCTTCTACACACGTCCTTCTACACACGTCCTTCTACACACGTCCTTCTACACACGTCCTTCTACACACGTCCTTCATAATCACTGCTTCCTGACTGTTCAGGTCAGACTCAAACCCAGACACTCGTTATAATCTGAGGAACCGGAGTTTATTAAAAAAATAAAATAAAAATAAGGCCAGAACCAACACGAGTCAGAGGAGCAGATCTACGGAACAGTCTGGATGAGGTTAAAATGATCAACATCAATAAAGGCATTTAAAAAATATACAAATTTAATTCTGTCGGCCAATACAGAGCTCAAGAATGATTTAAAGATGTATTTTTAATGCACAGAGACTTTAAGATTCTGTAGATTCAGTTGGCCACAGGAACAGGTCAGTGTAGATCAGGGGAGGGCAATTCTTTTTTCCACAGAGCCACACGAGAAACAGAAAATACTGTGGAGGCCAAAATGCTTCACTCAGTTCTGCAGAAAATTAATTGTATTTCTTAAAAAAAAAAAAAAAAAGGAGTAAATCTGATTGTTCTGGGAAGAATTTATGTTACAACTAAGAAATGAAAAAGTGAAGCGGATTTATAAAAAATGTCCAGGCATGAGGTAAAATGATAAATATATTTATTTTGTGATTCCAAATGAGTTTAAACGAGCCGGTCAGAGTCAAACAAAGAGCCGTATGTGGCCCGGGAGCCGCACGATGCCCAGGTTTAGTGTACGGGATAAAAGTTGATTTTGAAGGAAAAGTGGGTTTTTTTTCTTAGGTGTAGGAAGCGGAATAGAGTTTCACTCAAAAGAACCGCTGTACTGAACTCACGAGTACTCTTATTATTATAATATATATATTTTTTTTTTCCTCTGGGCTGTCCAAATTGCTGTTTGCCGTCAGCCGTTTTCTGGGCATCATCTTTTGTAAACAGGGTGAGGCGTTCAGCACATGACTGAAGAAAATCTACTGCTACTGCTCCGGCTCATTAGGAGAGAGCATTCAGATGGACAGGGACTTACGAGAGCTGGTCAAAGTCCTGCACAGACACCCGCGGGTGCTGCGCCGCCCGGTTCACGCCGCTGTGGAGGCCGTCCAATAGGAAGCGCAGGAACTCCTGAGCGTCCTGCTGACTGCAACACGAGAGAGGGACAAGGGTTAAAGTCCTTTATTATGTAAAACAGACTCTTGAGAAGTTCAAGTCATGTTCTGCTGTTGTTCCCTCCTCAAAAATAAATGTTCTGGTCCCTTTCTATCTTCATGGAAATCAAACCAGACCAAGTTCCAGGTCAGATCTGTGGAGAGGCGACCCCGCTCACAGTCAGAATGTCTGTTTTTCTAGGTATTTTTGAGCTCTAAAACCACCTGTGATTGAATAAATGTAAAGTAGAGCTGTTTAATGTCATACTGCGGAACATTCCAGGCAGAGCAGTGACGTATCCATAGAAAAAAAACAGGTGACGGACCCCAACCAAAAAGTTACACAGCGCACCTTTAACTTTGGAGTATTAAAATCACGTTTGAGGACTCACCTGCAGCCTCCGAACTTGGGTGCGTACTGACAGATCCGAGTCCTGAAGTCCGTCGGGTTCAGAGCGTCTGAACCGACCGAAGTCCACAGGCGCTGGACCAGAGACGCAAACTCTGCCAAAAAAAACAACACAACCTCTGTTAAGACGACAATGCAACACTTGAGACGCGCAGAGTTCAACGCCCCAGTGAGAGTGGGGTTTTTATTTCATTTTGCCCTTAAACAAATTCCTATTCCCGATATGAAACTCCACTTCTGTGTCCAGTCTGTGGTCCAGAGTTCTTCCTCATTTCCCTCGTACGTTCAGAGCATCCAAATTATTCACCACCATGAGTTTATAAGAACTTTTCACAACTTTTAAGACGGTAAAAATCAGGTACAGTGGAGCTGTCAAGAGTATCGAAAATTAGATCTTAATCGATACTAAACTAGTATCTTAACTAGATTCATTTTTCTCAGGTCTGGATCCTTTAAAAAAAAAAAAAAAAAAAAAGTCATTCACAGGACAAATTAACCTTTCCTGAAAAAAAGAAAGAAAAACAGGACTAAACCAGGTCCAAACCAGGTCCAAACCAGGTCCAAACCAGGACTAAACCAGGACTAAACCAGGACTAAACCAGGACTAAACCAGGTTCAATCAGAGAATTCCTATTCCTGTGTATAACATTAGTTTTGTCAAAAGAATCGAAAATCAGATCCTAATTGATCCAAAAACTATTAACAAAACTAGATCCTCATGTTCCTCAGGTCTGGATCCTAAACAAGTCCCATTGACAGAACAGAGCAGAACTAAACCAGGACTGAACCAGGACTAAACCAGGACTGAACCAGGACTGAGCAGAATGTGTTTAGAATGATCTGGAACTGGACGAGAACAAGTGTAAGAGCACAGAGACTAGAATGGACCTGGTTTAGACCTGGTTTGGACCTGGTTTAGACCTGGTTTAGACCTGGATTCCACAGATCTAACGACACATGGGAACAGAAAAGAAAGTTCTGCCGTTTAATGTGGAAAATCACAGGAGATCGACTATAGAAAGAGGGTTTTTATTTTCATCGTGGGATCAGAATCGGTATCGAGTATCGAGTCTGTTCCTTGGTACTGAAATGGCGTCTGAAGTTTTAGCGTCATGTTCTCTTGCCGGTACCTTCCATGAGGGCGGCGGTGGAGGTGGTACGGTGGCTGCAGAGGTCCAGTGTGTGCGCGCTCCTCAGGCAGTAATCCCTGAGCTCCACCGTGTTACTCAGACACTGAACCATCGAGTTCATGAAACACTGAAACACAACGGGAAACTCTTTATTACCGAGCCTCTGAACAGCTCCTAGGCATCAATGTAGAACACCCCCAGCGTGATGTGACCGCAGAGTATCTATTCAAACATGAGGTTCTCACCGTGTTGCCCAGGTTCTTGAGTCCCACCAGGCCCTGCGGACTCTTGTTCTGTTCAAACATAAAATCACATATTCGTCGTTAGTTCGTCTGCGTTTTTATTCACTGTGTCGGGTAATTAAAGGAACCGTAAGACTTTTATTTTAAATTCAATAAACACGACCTCACTGTGTCCCCAGACATGAGGGAAACATGTTCTACAGCTCTGACCTCTGACCTCTGACCCCTGTGGATCCTTTTGTTTTAACTGTGACGTTTTAAATCCCAAAACTGATCTAAAAAACAACTTCAGAAAGAAACAAGAGCTCAGAACCAAACCAGGCCTAAACCAGGCCTAGACCAGGCCTAGACCAGGACTAGACCAGGCCTAGACCAGGCCTAGACCAGGCCTAGACCAGGCCTAGACCAGGACTAGACCAGGGTTAGGGTTAGGGTCTGAGGAGAACAGTTTGGAGAACAGCTCTGATTTAACATTGTATTAACAGTGCGCATGCTTGTTTCTATGGATACATCACTGCTCTGCCTGGAATGTTCCACAGTGTGACATTAAACAGCTCGACTTTACATTTATTCAATTACAGGTGTTTTTAAAGCTCAAAAATACCTAGAAAAACAGACATTCTGACTGTGAGCGGGGTCGCCTCTCCACAGATCTGACCTGGAACTTTGACTGGTTTGGTCTCCATGGAGATAGGAAAGGTTTAATGCCATACTGTGAAACATTCCAGACAAAAACAAGAACATCTCCATGGAGAAATGCGACCAGAAAAGTTCCACAGTGCACCATTTTTGAGCGCTCACATTAGACTTGGGACCAATAAAACAAGCAAAATGAAGCAAAAATACAACTCCAGATCCATGTTTCAGGAGGAGATGCTGGAACATGGTTTAAAGCTCATGTGTGTTCCTCAGAAGCTCCGCCCTCCTCAGGTGAGTCACACGTGTAAGTAGGTCAGAGCGTATGTGCAGTGGACCGGACTTTACGAGTGTTACGTCACCTCCTGCCCCGGTCCGATCACAGACTCTACGGGTCCATGGGGCAGAGTTTTCTCACCTATGGATGTGACAATAACACCGCCATAAACCGACAGGCTAATCTTTAACGATAATGTGTCAAACTACAGCGAGAAGAAGGTCATTTTGTTTTAGAGAAAGAAAAGGTCAAGATAAAGAACTTAAAGGTCGACCAAGACACAAACCGACTCCTGTGAGGTTTAAGTCGTGTTCTGAAAATCAGACCTGGAGTCGTGTTTGTTTCATTCACATGTTTGAGGAACTCTAATACTTTACTTTACTCTAATAGACGTTGTAAAGTTAAAAAACACATTGAAAAACAAAAATAAAAACACCAAAACTCATAAGAATTCTGTACGGGCAGAAAATACATTTGTGTGAATCTTTTCATTTGTTTCTAGGGTTTTTCAGACGTTCAAAGACGAGAAAAAATTATATAAATCGTACGAATTACAAAGAGAATTTAGGCTCTCAATATTTTTTTTCCTCTTCTTCAAAATTTGGTATAACATTAAAAGGTAGTGCACTGTGGAACATTTCTGTTAGAGGTCCGTCACCTGCTTGTTTCTATGGATACGTCACTGCTCTGCCTGGAATGTTCCACAGTGTGACATTAAACAGCTCTACATTTATTCAATCACAGGTGGTTTTAGAGCTCAAAAATACCTAGAAAAACAGACATTCTGACTGTGAGCGGGGTCGCCTCTCCACAGATCTGACCTGGAACTTTGTCTGGTTTGGTCTCCATGGAGATAGAAACGTTTAATGCCGTACTGCGAAACATTCCAGACAAATCATTTGACGGACCCTCCACCAGAAGTTACACAATGCCCCTTCAAAAACTAAAGAAATTGCATTTTCAACAGATCGTTAGAATTCCGTTTTTGTCGGTCCAACATTCCCACATGACATTCCCGGGAGCACGGCACAGAGAATCCACTTCGGTCACGGTCCAAGCAGGACGTTCCGCTGAGCTCTCCACTCCCTCACTGTGGTGTGGTCGTCCAATCAGAGCGCCCCGCCGCCACGACACGCAACACGAACACGCGACACGAACACCGAGATGAGCCGGAGATCAGGAAGAGCCCAGAACACCACGGACCGTCTAGAACATCTAGAGGAGGTCACGGGACGGGGTCGGGTTTCATGAGGCGTTACCTGATGTCACCCGAGTCACATGACCGAAAAACGCAAACGTCCGTCTCAGGTTTGTAAAAGTGTGTAAAGGTTTTCAGGATTCATTATTTAAAGGGCCCGGATCACGTTATCCTGATCCGGTCGAATGTCGTTTCCTCGTCACAAACACATGGAGTTGTGTTTTGTTTTATTCACACACAAACCATTCAACGCACAAATCCTGCAGATTTAGGCTGAAAAAAGAACCTTGTGACGTCATGAGGTGATACAGGAAGTGCTCCACAGCGTTGTTAAAGTGAAACACAGAACTACATCACATCACTAAAGAAAGGCTGGAACAGGAAATACACAAGAACTTTCACAGTTTTATCCACTTTGAGTCACTTTGTTTTATTTTTAAGCCTCGATCAGATTTTTATTTGTTATTTTTCTGTTTAATATTTGTGATTTTTGTGTTTTACAGTCAAACTAAAATCTGTTGTTAAACTCCAAACACCTTCACTAGAATCATTTGGAGCATTTCAGTCCTGGTGGTTTTTCAGGTGAACAGCTCCTTTTTACCTTTAATTCTGAAGACACTGGCAATAATAAAGAGTTCCTCAAACATGTGAATGAAACAAACACAACTCCAGGTGTTTTTGAGGAGGAAACAGTGTTAGAACTTCAGCCTCACAGGAGTCGGTTTGGCGTAATATTGGAGCTTTAATATTTGAATTTTTGGAAAAGTCGATGGGGAAAACTGTTTGGAAAGTTTATTTCTGTGAACCGGAGCGTGTGGACACTGCTGAGATCAAATACATGGTGGAAATTCAGGTCCAGGGCCGTGCTGGTTAGTGCTTACATAACAGACGGCGGCTCAGATAAGGGTCCTGGAGGGTCCTGGAGGGTCCTGGAGGGGCCTGGAGGGTCCTGGAGGGTCCTGGAGGGGCCTGGAGGGGCCTGGAGGGGCCTGGAGGGGCCTGGAGGGGCCTGGAGTCAGGTGTTTGGACATGTGCTCGGGGCAGTAAAACCAGGTTTAAAACACTATCGTGCAGGTGTGATTGACAGGTGGAGCAGCCAATCAGGGATAAGCACGGTCTGTCTGTATCAAAGCAAAAAACACTAAACTGACTCCTGTGAGCTTCAAGTCGTGTTCCAACGCCGTTTCCTCCTCAAAAACACCTGGAGTTGTGTTTTGTTTCATTATTATTCGTCTGTCTACACCTCCAGACCTCAAAACGCTCTGTTCCACCTTGTGATGTCATGAAGTGGTAGTTTTTCAACTGAGCAGCTCCTTTTACCTTAATCCAGTAGAGATCGGGAATTTCAGTTTAGTTTTGTTTAGTAGTCACATAAAGAAGGGCACAGACAGACTAAAAAACACAAAAATCACAAATATTAAACAGAAAAATAACAAATAAAAATCTGATCGAGGCTTAAAAATAAAACAAAGTGACTCAAAGTGGATAAAACTGTGAAAGTTCTTGTGTATTTCCTGTTCCAGCCTTTGTTTAGTGATGTGATGTAGTTCTGTGTTTCACTTTAACGACGCTGTGGAGCACTTCCTGTATCACCTCATGACGTCACACGGTGGACCAGAGTGTTTTCAGTTCTTTTTTCAGCCTAAATCTGCAGGTTTGTGCGTTAAACGGTTAAATGGTGTAATTCTGGACCTTTAAAAAATATTTTGGTAAATACGAGGTCATAAGTTAAAAACCAAATTTAGAGTCTCAAAAATCAAATTAAAATTAGACAAAAATTCTCAAGTCTGCGTTTCCAAAACATAATGTACAAAACGTCTCAAAACGTCTCCAGATGACGCACAGGGAGAGTCGTGTTCGCACGTGCCTCGCCTCAGTACTGCATACTTAAAAAAAAAAAAATCATGACGCGATTAAAGTAAAAGTAAAAGTACAACATAATTACTCCGCATTTCATCCACAGCGGCGGTGGAAGAAGAACTCACTTTTGTTACGCAAGTAAAAGTACAAATACTGGAGCAAAGACATACTCGAGTACAAGTAAAAATATCACATGGGAAAAAAAAAAAAAGTACCCGAGTAAAAGTATCAAAGTACCCGTTTAAAAATGTACTTAACGAGTAAAAAGTATTTCACAAAGATTTAGAGATTTAAAAAAGCTTCACGTTTACAGATTTGTGCTGAATTTGGTTCATTTTGTTCATTTTTTACGCAACTGTTTAAATTTTTTGTGTATTTTTGTGTCGAGTTAAAAATAAACCCTCAGCCTTTTCTGCAGGTCTCAAAATACTTTTACTTTTCAGTTCAGTTCCAACACGTAGTGACGTAGAAAGTACACGCAGCTCTTCTCAAATGCAGTGAAGTAAAAGTACAAGTATGCGCTGTCAGATGTACGCGGGTGAAGTACAGATACTTCAAACGCAGTACTCGACATGTCCCCGGTTACGTCCGCGGTTACGTCCCCCGCGGCAGCACCGAACACACCTGGACACGCGCTCGCGCTCACCTTGCTCTGGCTGATGATGAGTCCGCGGAACGTGGACACGAGCGCGGACCGGGACAGGGACGGGCTCTTCCTGCGCGGCTCGGCCCGGTCCACCGGCTCCGCGGCGGGCTGCTCCTCCGTCACCGTGTACGAGTGGCGCAGAGACGGCATGGCGTCGCTCCAAAGGGCCGCTGAAGGTGAGCGCGTACGGGGCCGTGGCGCGTCCTTCCGCGAACACGAGTGACGTGGAAGTGGAGCCGAGCGAAGTTTTAGAGGACAGGCCCCGCCCCGCGGCCCTGAAGGCGGCGTGAGGCGTTCGAGGGCCGTCGGAGATCACGGGCGTGTGCGCTCCGTGCGTAAGTGGAAGCCTTTGTTTAATGAACGTTTCCAAGGTGACGATGGCGCGTGGCGTAAGAGAGGACGTGATGACGTATGCAAATGAGACGTGGATATGCAAATTTAACTAAAAATAACAAACTATTAAACCGCAAAAATATGAATGAAATATGTAAATGTGTAAATCTACTACTACTACTACTACTACTACTACTACTACTACTACTGCACAGTATAGCATAAAACGTATCTATCTCGGTGGAGAATGTTCCGCAGTGTAGTTTTAACTTTTTATTTCCACAGAATCATCAGGTGAAGAGCCACCGGCAGGTTCATAATCCACTGCACCTTTAAAACACAAACTCTGAGATTTAAATCAAGTTCTAATGTTGTTTCCTCCTCAAAATCAGACCTGGAGTTGTGTTTGTTTCATTCACATGTTTGAGGAACTCTTTATTATTAGTCTGTCTACATCTCCAAAGCTCCAAACGCTCTGTTCCACCTTGTGATGTCATCAAGTGGTAGTTTTCAAGTGAACAGCTCCTTTTACCTTTAGTTCAGTCGAGATCGGCAATTCCAGGACTGAAATGATCCAAATGATTCTAGTGAAGGTGTGTGGAGTTTAAAAACACAGTGGAGCACTTCCTGTATCACCACATGATGACATCACAAGGTGGAACAGAGTGTGTTCAGTCTGAGAGAAGAACTCTGCAGGGTTTGAGACCTGAGCAGAGCTCTTTAAGATTCAGGTTGTAAATTCCGTAAACATCACCTGTGTCCTCAGATTCGAGGAAAACATGTTCACACACACACCGTAAATACTGGTGTAAGCGGGGACTTGGGTGATGTTCCATCAGGGCGGAGGCGACACCTGAGGAGACTTCCCTCACCCCAGACACTTCCTCCAGCTCCTCCGGGGGGATCCCGAGGTGTTCCCAGGCCACAGAGAGACAGAGTCCCTCTGGCGTGTCCTGGGTCCCCCGGGGCCTCCTCCCGGGGCCTCCTCCCGGGGCCTCCTCCCGGGGCCTCCTCCTGGGGCCTCCTCCCGGGGGACCCAGGACACCTGATGTGGAGGAGTAGCAGCTCTACTCCGAGCTTCGGTCAGAGGTCAGAGCCACAGGGGTCAGAGGTCAGAGACACATAAACACTTCAGGGTTTGAAACACGTTTCAGAAAGTCCAAGTGTGTGACCCCTGATGACCCTGCGATGACCTTTGACCCGGGGCTTAGCTGAAAGGCGCTCGCCCTCTCGTCCGTCCCCTCTCTCTCTTTATGACCCGCGGCGATGGCAAAGGTCGTCACCACGGCAACCAGGGTCAACACCGCGGGCTGTAAAACCATCGCCATTTTCTGTTTCAAACTGTGAAAGTCGAGGACCGTCTTTATCGTCTCCGAGTCATTTTCAAATTCAGAGGTAGAGGGTCCGCCACCTGCTTGTCTCCATGGAGATGGTATTGCTTTGTCTGAAATGTGTCACAGTGTGGCATTAAACTCAGTTCTGGGTGATTTCAGGGCCAGACAGCAGGACCTCCTCTCCACAGATCTGACCTGTACCTTGGTCTGGTGGCAGCTCCTGCTTGTTTCCATGGAGACAGTTAAGCTTAATGTCATATTGTGAAACATTCCAAGCAAAGCAATTACATCGTCATGGAGACAAAAATGTAGACAGACACTCAACCAGAAAAGTTACATAATGAAGCCTTTAAAATCTCCTGCAGTCGCTCCTGGACAGGGCCGCCCCTGTCTGTGTGT
>CM057098.1:31474257-31559257 GCA_029959045.1 Taenioides sp. WSHXM2023
GATTTTAGAGTCTGGAGGAGGTGGAGGAGGAGTTTCTACTTATGGAGCTGTGGAGGAGGAGGTGGAGTCACACATGAGGAACATTTGAAAAAGGAAAAACAGTCGCTGGATTTCTCCTTCCTTGGAAAATCCTCTATAAAACCTTTACATTTTTTTTGCTCGTGTGTGTGCCCGTTGTGTCTCCACGGTAACCGCTGAACATTCTACCACAGACATGCATGTGGAACACCCTCATACTGAGCACAGACATGGACCTCATGCGAATCAGGTCAGTGCCGTGACAGTGACGCTATGACTCATGGGTAATGAGTGTGATTCGCACCGCTGTAGAGACGGAGCTGTTACCGTGGAAACATAACAGGAATTGACCCGGGACATGTTTGTTTTAGCAACACGACAAATAAAACTGAACTTCTCCAGATGCTTTTGAGGAAACGGCGCCTGGACCACGTTTTATTTTCAAATTTACCGTCTTAAAATGTGAAAAACAGAACAAGTTCATTCTTCAAACATTCTTAATATTTATCAGATTTGTATTTTTGTGTAGAAACATTTCACATTTTACTTTAAACCATAAAATTCAGTGTAATATGAAAAAGAAAAGTTGAAAAAGAAAAGTTGTTGCGCATAAAAGTAAAGATTTCTGTTTGTAATTGATTCATATTTGTGACTGAAATGAAATGTATTGATTTTAAATGTTTTAAAGTAAAATTAAAAGGGAAATAAAAAAAGCAGAAAACGTGACTCTTCTTTCTGCTGCTTTTCATTCATTTCTTTTGTGTTTAATGTTCGGAAACTGTTTTTATACTTCATTTTATACTAATGAAATAAAGAAACAAATAAAAACATAAATAAAACAAAGAATAAAAAGAGTCAAAATATAAAAGGTAAAAATAAATTCTAAATAAGTAACAAAAACGAGCAAGAGACACGTGTCAAATAAAGATAATTATATAAATATAAATGTACAAGCCAAAATAAAATAAGTAAATAAAAAAAATAAATAATAATAATAATAAAAATAAGTAATAAAATAAATAAGGAAGATAAAAATGTAAAAACGATATGATTGACAGGACAGAGTTTCATGTTTAATGTTTGATAATTGTTCAGTTGTGGATTTTTCATTGTTTTAATCCAAGTTTGAATCATTATTCTAATGTGTAAATGTTTTTTTTTTTTTTATAAACGCGCAGCTGTAATGTTCAATTCTAATGACAAAAGGAGAAATTCAGTTTGTCAAATGGACAAAAGTTTATTTGGCTGAAAAACTTTTATCCAGTTGACAAATTGAATTTCTCGTTTTGTCGTGGATTTTACCTGAAAAATCTGACACTGTTTAATTTTCACGTTTTCATACGGTCGAGGCTTAAATGTTATTTGAGTTTTTTGTCTCTTCCTCCACCTACTTTTTTTTTTTTTTAATCTAATGTGCTTTTTTATTGTTGTATGTTATTTATGTGCAAAATAAAAATAAAAATAAATATTAAAATTAATTTGAGTTTCTTTAATCGCACAAACTGACTCCTGTGAGATTTAACTCATGTTCTGATATTTCCTCGTTAAAATCAATTCTGGAGTTGTGTTTGTTTCATTCACATGTTTGAGGAACTCTTTATTATTAGTCTGTCCACATCTCCAAAGCTCCAAACGCTCTGTTCCACCTTGTGATGTCATCAAGTGGTAGTTTTCAGGGAGAGAGAGAGAAACGGAGAGCGATTGCAGATTTCCTTCGTCAAAAGAAATCAGCAGCATTTTACAAACAAGAATGATGTAAGAGTTTAAATACTGTGCACATTCTGTGATCATGAACTATAATAAAAGTCTCCAAGTAACAACTACACAAACATTTACAGCTATACAACATCTGAATTTGGTCAATAAATTGGACCAGAAAGAAATGTTTTTGGCTTTTGCTCCAGACATTCGAGCAGCAAAAGCGCCAGTTTAGTTTTTTTTTAAGTTTTTACGACAGAAAAAATCAGGCGCAGAGGCTTTAAAAACTTCTCCAAACACTTGAGAGACTTTTGTGTCGTACAAATAAACCGACCTGAGGCTCTGTGATGTCACCGTGTCACACCGACCCGACCCGTCACACCGACACGACTCGTCACACCAACACCGACCCGTCACACCGACCCGTCACACCGACCCGTCACACCGACCAGTCACACTGACCCATCACACCGACACCGACCCGTCACACCGACACTGACCCGTCACACCGACCCGTCACACCAACACCGACCCGTCACACCGACCAGTCACACTGACCCGTCACACCGACACCGACCCGTCACACCAACACCGACCCGTCACACCAACACCGACCCGTCACACCAACACTGACCCGTCACACCGACCCGTCACACCGACCCGTCACACCAACACCGACCCGTCACACCGACCAGTCACACTGACCCGTCACACCAACACCGACCCGTCACACCGACCCGTCACACCAACACCGACCCATCACACTGACCAGTCACACTGACCCGTCACACCAGCCCGGTCTGTTTTGAGTGACAATAGTTTACAGAGTACACAGAGTACACGATGAATGCAGTACATGCCTGAAGGCCTGGGAAGTACTTCATATACTGCAGTACTGACAGAGTGGAATGTTCACGGTGCACCTGCCCGAGCTGCACGTGCACGACACAGCGCCACAGACTGTTTAAAGAAATGGACAGAGCTAAACCCGCTAACCTCCGCGTTCCAAACAGGAAGTGTTCATGGGCGCGACTGGGCTCCACGGACTCTGGCTCCAGTTCAGTTTGTGTGTATAAAGTGTGGCCCCTCTGTACCTGCTGCTGTCAGGCTCCTCAGTGTGACCTTTGACCCCTGCTGTCAGGCTCCTCACTCTGACCTTTGACCCCTGCTGTCAGGCTCCTCACTGTGACCTTTGACCCCTGCTGTCAGGCTTCTCACTGTGACCTTTGACCCTCTACTGTCAGGCTCCTCACTGTGACCTTTGACCCCTGCTGTCAGGCTCCTCACTGTGACCTTTGACCCCTGCTGTCAGGCTTCTCACTGTGACCTTTGACCCCTGCTGTCAGGCTCCTCACTCTGACCTTTGACCCCTGCTGTCAGGCTCCTCACTGTGACCCTTGACCCCTGCTGTCAGGCTCCTCACTCTGACCTTTGACCCTCTACTGTCAGGCTCCTCACTCTGACCTTTGACCCCTGCTGTCAGGCTCCTCACTCTGACCTTTGACCCCTGCTGTCAGGCTCCTCACTGTGACCCTTGACCCCTGCTGTCAGGCTCCTCAGTGTGACCTTTGACCCTCTACTGTCAGGCTCCTCACTGTGACCTTTGACCCCTGCTGTCAGGCTTCTCACTGTGACCCTTGACCCCTGCTGTCAGGCTCCTCAGTGTGACCTTTGACCCCTGCTGTCAGGCTCCTCACTCTGACCTTTGACCCCTGCTGTCAGGCTCCTCACTATGACCTTTGACCCCTGCTGTCAGGCTTCTCACTGTGACCTTTGACCCCTGCTGTCAGGCTCCTCACTCTGACCTTTGACCCCTGCTGTCAGGCTCCTCACTGTGACCTTTGACCCCTGCTGTCAGGCTCCTCAGTGTGATCTTTGACCCCTGCTGTCAGGCTCCTCACTCTGACCTTTGACCCCTGCTGTCAGGCTCCTCACTGTGACCTTTGACCCCTGCTGTCAGGCTCCTCAGTGTGACCTTTGACCCCTGCTGTCAGGCTCCTCACTCTGACCTTTGACCCCTGCTGTCAGGCTTCTCACTGTGACCCTTGACCCCTGCTGTCAGGCTCCTCAGTGTGACCTTTGACCCCTGCTGTCAGGCTCCTCACTCTGACCTTTGACCCCTGCTGTCAGGCTCCTCACTGTGACCCTTGAACCCTGCTGTCAGGCTTCTCACTGTGACCTTTGACCCCTGCTGTCAGGCTCCTCACTCTGACCTTTGACCCCTGCTGTCAGGCTCCTCAGTGTGACCCTTGACCCCTGCTGTCAGGCTCCTCAGTGTGACCTTGGACCCTCTACTGTCAGGCTCCTCACTGTGACCTTTGACCCCTGCTGTCAGGCTTCTCACTGTGACCCTTGACCCCTGCTGTCAGGCTCCTCAGTGTGACCTTTGACCCCTGCTGTCAGGCTCCTCACTCTGACCTTTGACCCTCTACTGTCAGGCTCCTCACTCTGACCTTTGACCCCTGCTGTCAGGCTCCTCACTCTGACCTTTGACCCCTGCTGTCAGGCTCCTCACTGTGACCCTTGACCCCTGCTGTCAGGCTCCTCAGTGTGACCTTTGACCCTCTACTGTCAGGCTCCTCACTGTGACCTTTGACCCCTGCTGTCAGGCTTCTCACTGTGACCCTTGACCCCTGCTGTCAGGCTCCTCAGTGTGACCTTTGACCCCTGCTGTCAGGCTCCTCACTCTGACCTTTGACCCCTGCTGTCAGGCTCCTCACTATGACCTTTGACCCCTGCTGTCAGGCTTCTCACTGTGACCTTTGACCCCTGCTGTCAGGCTCCTCACTCTGACCTTTGAC
Organism: Taenioides sp. WSHXM2023; assembly: GCA_029959045.1. Lineage (NCBI taxonomy): Eukaryota > Metazoa > Chordata > Actinopteri > Gobiiformes > Gobiidae > Taenioides > Taenioides sp. WSHXM2023. The sequence goes on from CM057098.1 coordinate 31,478,775, forward strand.
CCCTGCTGTCAGGCTCCTCACTGTGACCTTTGACCCCTGCTGTCAGGCTCCTCAGTGTGATCTTTGACCCCTGCTGTCAGGCTCCTCACTCTGACCTTTGACCCCTGCTGTCAGGCTCCTCACTGTGACCTTTGACCCCTGCTGTCAGGCTCCTCAGTGTGACCTTTGACCCCTGCTGTCAGGCTCCTCACTCTGACCTTTGACCCCTGCTGTCAGGCTTCTCACTGTGACCCTTGACCCCTGCTGTCAGGCTCCTCAGTGTGACCTTTGACCCCTGCTGTCAGGCTCCTCACTCTGACCTTTGACCCCTGCTGTCAGGCTCCTCACTGTGACCCTTGAACCCTGCTGTCAGGCTTCTCACTGTGACCTTTGACCCCTGCTGTCAGGCTCCTCACTCTGACCTTTGACCCCTGCTGTCAGGCTCCTCAGTGTGACCCTTGACCCCTGCTGTCAGGCTCCTCAGTGTGACCTTGGACCCTCTACTGTCAGGCTCCTCACTGTGACCTTTGACCCCTGCTGTCAGGCTTCTCACTGTGACCCTTGACCCCTGCTGTCAGGCTCCTCAGTGTGACCTTTGACCCCTGCTGTCAGGCTCCTCACTCTGACCTTTGACTCCTGCTGTCAGGCTCCTCACTATGACCTTTGACCCCTGCTGTCAGGCTTCTCACTGTGACCTTTGACCCCTGCTGTCAGGCTCCTCACTCTGACCTTTGACCCCTGCTGTCAGGCTCCTCACTGTGACCTTTGACCCCTGCTGTCAGGCTCCTCAGTGTGACCTTTGACCCCTGCTGTCAGGCTCCTCAGTGTGACCTTTGACCCCTGCTGTCAGGCTCCTCACTCTGACCTTTGACTCCTGCTGTCAGGCTCCTCACTATGACCTTTGACCCCTGCTGTCAGGCTTCTCACTGTGACCTTTGACCCCTGCTGTCAGGCTCCTCACTCTGACCTTTGACCCCTGCTGTCAGGCTCCTCACTGTGACCTTTGACCCCTGCTGTCAGGCTCCTCAGTGTGACCTTTGACCCCTGCTGTCAGGCTCCTCACTCTGACCTTTGACCCCTGCTGTCAGGCTCCTCACTCTGACCTTTGACCCCTGCTGTCAGGCTCCTCACTGTGACCTTTGACCCCTGCTGTCAGGCTCCTCACTCTGACCTTTGACCCCTGCTGTCAGGCTCCTCACTCTGACCTTTGACCCCTGCTGTCAGGCTCCTCACTCTGACCTTCACCTGTCGGTCTGAACTTGCTCCATGATCCTGGGGTTTTTATTTCACTTTTCTCGGTTTTATTTCACGTCACTAAAATCAAAGTCCGACTGTCCAGAGCAAAACTGTGGCTCCATGTGTTTGTCTCCAGGAGGTTTGGCTCCTGTAACGGTTCCTCACCGTGAGGCACCTGCAGAACATCCAGAACCTGCAGCTCCGGTCCTGACTCCAATCAGGAAGTACCAGCACATAAGTCCTATGGCTCAGGTCTGTGGCTCCTGTGGCTCATGTGGCTCAGGTCTGTGGCTCATGTGGCTCAGGTCTGTGGCTCCTGTGGCTCCTGTAGCTCATGTGGCTCATGTGGCTCAGGTCTGTGGCTCCTGTGGCTCATGTGGCTCAGGTCTGTGGCTCCTGTGGCTCAGGTCTGTGGCTCCTGTGGCTCATGTGGCTCAGGTCTGTGGCTCCTGTGGCTCATGTAGCTCAGGTCTGTGGCTCCTGTAGCTCATGTGGCTCAGGTCTGTGGCTCCTGTGGCTCCTGTAGCTCATGTGGCTCATGTGGCTCAGGTCTGTGGCTCCTGTGGCTCATGTGGCTCAGGTCTGTGGCTCCTGTGGCTCAGGTCTGTGGCTCCTGTGGCTCATGTGGCTCAGGTCTGTGGCTCCTGTAGCTCATGTGGCTCCTGTGGCTCAGGTCTGTGGCTCCTGTGGCTCATGTGGCTCAGGTCTGTGGCTCCTGTAGCTCATGTGGCTCATGTGGCTCAGGTCTGTGGCTCCTGTGGCTCATGTGGCTCAGGTCTGTGGCTCCTGTGGCTCATGTAGCTCAGGTCTGTGGCTCCTGTGGCTCATGTGGCTCAGGTCTGTGGCTCATGTGGCTCATGTGGCTCAGGTCTGTGGCTCCTGTGGCTCAGGTCTGTGGCTCCTTTGGCTCCAATCTCTTCATGGCCGAGCACCAAAGTTCATCTGTGACGTGTTACTGTCACATGAACCATCTGCACTGTGAGGAGCTCAGGGACCGGACTGCTGCTCTAGTCCTGGTTTAGCCCTGTTGAAGTCCTGTTTTAGTCCTGCTCTAGTCCTGTTTTAGTCCTGCTCTAGTCCTGTTTTAGTCATGCTGTAGTCCTGTTTTAGTCCTAGTTTAGTCCTGTTTTAGTCCTGTTTTAGTCCTGCTGTAGTCCTGCTGTAGTCCTGTTTTAGTCCCGGTTTAGTCCCGGTCTCCTGCTCAGGAGGACTTGGATCTTGGGGAGTCAGAGTTTCAGTTTGTGACTCTGGCCTCTGCTCTGACTCTTTAAATCCAGACTCAGACTCTTCTGTTGGGCTGAGCCGGACTGAAGGTTTTTACTCCACACTTTTCTCTTTTAATGTTCATTTTATGAGGATTATTTATGTTTTAATTTACTTGAATGTTTTTCTTCTTCTGTAAAACCCTTTGAATGACTTTGAGTCTGAACTGGACTCTACAGATAAACTTGCCTTTTGTCCATAAATCAATTCCTTTTCCTAAAATGGAAATCTGCTCCAAATTCATCCCTATAACTGCTAGCCTCGATGAGCTTCATTTGGAGCCTGAGTCTGACCCACATTCTGTGAAGGCGCTGGTCGCCCGCAGGTCTCGTGTTTTGTCATCACGAGGAACAGGAGGTCAGGTTCAGACTTTTTGTTCTTGGCATCAGACTCGTTCTTGTGGCCAAAATAAACGATTCCACGCACCGTTTGTTTTGGTGGAAAATGTGATGGCGAAATGTCAACTTCACCTTTAATAATCTTTAAATATTTAGAATAATTGTGGCTTAAAAGGACCAATTTTACACTTTTCTGATCTGTTCTAATGTCGTTTCCTCGTCACAAACACCTGGAGTTGTGTTTTGTTTCATTCACACGTTTAACACACAAACCTGCAGATTTAACACGAGTTTTTCTCTCAGACTGAAAACACTGTGTTTTTAAACTTCACCTTCTCTAGAAACATTTGGATCATTTCAGTCCTGGTCCAAATATTAAAAAACGCTCTGCTCTAGTGTGAAGTCCAGCTGTCCACAGGAAGGGCCCACAGCCTGGTTTAGTCCTGGTTTAGTCCTGGTTCAGTCCTTGTTCAGTCCTGGTTTAGTCCTGGTTTAGTTCAGCTCAGTTTTCTAAAGCTGAAGTCAGAGCTCTTGTTTCTTTATGAAGTCATTTTAGATCAGAATTGTGATTTAAAATGTCACGATTAGAACAGAACGATCCATCCATCTATATCTATCTATCTATCTATCTATCTATCTATCTATCTATCTATGTATATATATATATATAGATAGATAGATAGATAGATAGATAGATAGATAGATAGATAGATAGATAGATAGATATAGATATACAGTAGATATAAATATAGATATATTGGGGGGCAGTGCCATCCTGGGAAATACATTAACATTAAACAGCTCTACTTTACATTTATTCAATTACAGGTGGTTTTAGAGCTCAAAAATACCTAGAAAAACAGACATTGTGATTATGAGCGGGGTCGCCTCTCCACAGATCTGACCTGGAACTTGGTCTGGTTTGGTCTCTAATTGATACTGTGCAGTGACATCATGATGGGGGTGTTCTACATGTATCTCTATTGGTGAAATGTTAGAAAGATAATCTGAAAACTCCAGAAAAAATACAAAATAGTGAACTGAACAGCACATTTTCATTTTCCTGTGATCAGTCTGAGCGTTCATGGTCCTGTTTAGGAGTTTGATTTTCAGTATAAAGTTGAGAGCGACTCATTGTGAAACTTTGTGACTAGAAGAGCCGCCATGTTGGGACCGGACACAGAGCGTTCTCCTGGAAGAATCATCTAGAGCTCCACCAAAAGTCACGTTTCACTTTTCCACAGATTTGACATTTTGTACCAACAGACACTGTGTCTATGTTTTATACAAAAGAGTTGGTTTGGATTTTTGATGTTAAGAAATAACATTTTTATAGCCACAAGTTTCACCATATTAAATACATAGAGCTGTTGTCGTGCGCCCTCAAGTGGCCGCTAACGTTTATTACACTTCACAGTGAATTCACCTCAAAACGGATTTAATCAAATCATTTCTGAACGATGAGGACTGAGATCAGTGGCAACAAGAGTTTTCTGTCACTTGTGTTTAGTTTTGTAAGTTTAAATCTCTTTATTCACAATATAAACCTTTATTTTGTGTCTTAACTGGCTTTAACTGTCACAGTTACATTTACGGGCTGTTGGCTCAGCTAAACTCACACATGTGGAGCAGGAAATGAGTCAAACTCAACTTTACCTGTGAAAGAAACATCTGTTTTTCTGCTTCGTTTATAGAATTAAAATCACAAAATGTTCCACGTTCTAGAACATGAACCCGACACCTGCCAACGGTTACTCCATGTTCTAGAACAGGAGTCGACAACCTTAAGTACTCAAAGAGCCATTTGGAGCATCTCCCACAGAAAAGAAAACACCCGGAGCCACAAAACCCTTTTCACGTCTAAAATGAGGAAAACTCTGCATTTCATTTTTTTTACCTGTGTCTCTGTATAAAAGACTAAAATGTGCTGCATTTATAAAATCAATGAAATGCTACAGAGAACACACAATTTTATTTCTGCACGTAACAAAAACATTTTGAACTCCAAAAAAAAGACACTATATTGATGTGTAGTTTCATATGAAATACCCAATGCCTCTTTGAGTCCTCCTCATAGGAAATAAAAATCCAAACTTAAATTATCCACCCGCAGTGAACCAAAACTACCGTCTGCTTCTGTGTTCTGTCCTCATTTTGTCTCATGTAGTACCGCGTGTCTCATCAGCCGAGAAAACAAATCAATCTGCTCACGTCGCATTAAACGTTCTGTTTTCTTCAGAACCTTTTTTTTTTCTTGGATTTCTCCTTCATTTACCCACCAGGGTCGAAAAGCTCAGTAAATCACACTGCTGGTGCAGGTGCCGGTAAGTCCGGGCTGTCAGGTATGTGCCGGTGTCGCACATCGGCGGCTGTGATGCACATTTTGAGAGACAAAAATATTAAAAACATTTTATTTTAATGTTACAAGATTACCATTATCTACAAATTTAGAATTACATTTAAAAACGAAAAAAACTAAAATAAAAATACATTGTAATTAAATACTCATTTATTTTCCAAAGTCACAGGGAGCCACAACAGAAGGATGAAAGAGCCACATGCGGCTCTGGAGCCACATGCGACTCTTGCCGACCCCTGGTCTAGAACATGAACCCGACATCTGCCAACAGTTACTCCACGGCTGTGATTCGGTTCTTATTGTAGGAAATCACAATCTGAGAATGTTTGTCCAGTCCATGAGATCCAGAGTGATGAGAGATTAGGGCCGTCGCCATAGCAACAGGCTCTGTGCACAACAGTGCCCGGCAACTGTACTGTTATCATCACCACTTCCTGTCCAACCGCACCGTTAGCATCACCACTTCCTGTCCAACCGCACCGTTAGCATCACCACTTCCTGTCCAACCGCACCGTTAGCATCACCACTTCCTGTCCAACCGCACCGTTAGCATCACCACTTCCTGTGGTGATGCTACTTCCTGCATCACCACTTCCTGTGGTGATGCAGGAAGTGGTTAGCATCACCACTTCCTGTCCAACCGCACCGTTAGCATCACCACTTCCTGTCCAACCGCACTGTTAGCATCACAACTTTTTTTTGTCATTTTCTTTATTTTCTTAAGGTGACTCAGTGTAAATCGCGGTTTCATGTCCATATACTTCATTTTCCTTGTCAGAGTATTTTATTTTACCGATAATTTCTTGATCCCCTTTTTATTCTTTTGATCCGACATAATTCTTACGTCTTTCCTTCTTTTTTATCATCATATTCATTTATCACTTTAATCACTGGTTTAAATGTCATTATTTAAAATTACTATATTATTTTTGTTATCATTCATTTAACAGTTTTATATTATTCATTTGAATTTCATTATTTTAAATGACTTTATATTACAGGTTTTAATTTAAATTCCTGAGCGTCACTACTTCCTGTCCAATCGTGGCTCTCTGTGGTTTTTACTGAGTCGTTCTCAAATGAATAAATATTTAAAGATAAGAGAGCTGTGCTGGAAGTCACTGTTATGTTAAAAAGAACACAAATAAAATGATTCTGTGTTTAGAAAGAGGTTTGTGTCTCAATGCTAATGCTAATGCTAATTCTGCGGCAAAATAAACATTAAAGCAACGTCACAAACTGAAGTGTTTTACATGTAAAAATAATCTGGTAATTTTCATTTTAAATAATTTGAATTTTAAGGCTGTTTATTTTATGTTTTATGATTTAAATAAAAGTGACTGTTAGCTTTGAGACATAGTGAGCTAGCTAGCTGCTGCTGTGCACAGAGCCGATTACCAACTCAAAACAAAATATTCTAACGTTTGAAAGTCAAAAAACCCTTAAAATTGTATCTAGAACAGGAAACGTACAAAGAGGCTTCATAAACTCTGAAACAGCATTAAAAATTTCAATAACGTGTGTAAAAATGTCACTTTTTTACAATTTACAAAGAGCCTAAAGGTGAAAGCGGGTTAAATACAGGCGTGTGCTTGTTTGTCCAGCAGGTGGCGCTGGTGAGGGCAGGTGGCGTTAGGACAGGAGCGCCAGGCTGTGGAGCAGAGACACGACGGCACTGGCGCTCAGCAGAGGAACCACGGGAGACGGACTGCTCTGACCGCTCGCCGCTGCAACACAAAACACACAAAACACACACTGTTAGACACACACTTTTAAACACACACTGTTCAACACACACTGTTAGACACACACTGTTAGACACACACTGCTTCTTGAAGATAGTCCTCCGCCATGGAGACACTGTCAGGGACAGTGTCTCCATGGCCCCGGTCAGGTCTATTCCAGGGACTGGAGAGGAGAATCCGACCGATGGTTGAACCTCAGATTCAGGAGGAGCAGTGTGGTTTTCGTCCCGGCCGTGGAACACTGGACCAGCTCTATACACTCCATCGGGTGCTCGAGGGTTCATGGGAGTTTGCCCAGTCCACATGTGCTTTGTGGATCTGGAGACATTTGACCGTGTCCCTCGTGGGGTCCTGTGGGGGGCGCTCTGGGAGTATGGGGTCCGGGGCTCTTTGTTAAGGGCTGTTCGGTCCCTGTATGACCGGAGCAGGAGCTGTGTTCACATTGCCGGTAGTAAGTCAGACCTGTTCCAGGTGCATGTTGGACTCCGCCAGGGCTGCCCCTGTCACCGGTTCTGTTCATTGTTTTTATGAACAGAATTTCTAGGCGCAGTCAGGGGCCGGAGGGGATCCGGTTTGGGGACCACAGGATCTCATCTCTGCTGTTTGCAGATGATGTTCTCCTGATGGCTTCATCAGACCAGGACCTCCAACCTGCACTGGGGCGGTTTGCAGCCGAGTGTGAAGCGGCTGGATGAAGATCAGCTCCTCCAAATCCGAGGCCATGGTTCTCGACCAGAAAAAGGTGGGGCCCTCTCCAGGTGGAGAGTCCCTGCCTCAAGTGGAGGAGTTCAAGTATCTCGGGGTCTTGTTCACGAGTGAGGGGAGGATGGAGCGTGAGATTGACAGGTGGATCGGTGCAGCGTCGGCAGTGATGTGGTCGCTGTATCGGACCGTTGTGGTGAAGAGGAGCTGAGCCGAAAGGCAAAGCTCTGGATTTACCGTCAGTCTACGTTCCTCCCCTCACCTATGGTCATGAGCTTTGGGTAATGACCGAAAGGACGAGATCGCGGATACAAGCGGCCGAAATGAGTTCCCTCCGCAGAGTGGCTGGGCGCTCCCTTAGAGATAGGGTGAGGAGCTCGGAGTAGAGCCGCATCGAGAGGAGCAGCTGAGGGGAGGGCATCTGTTCCGGATGCCTCCTGGACGCCTCCCTCAGGAGGTGTTCCGGGCATGTCCCACAGGGAGGAGGCCCCGGGGAAGACCCAGGACACGCTGGAGGGACTATGTCTCTGGGCTGGGAACACCTTGGGGTCCCCCCGGAGGAGCTGGAGGAATTGTCCGGGGTGAAGGAAGTCTGGGAGTCCCTGCTTAGACTGTTGCCCCCGCGACCCGACCCCAGATAAGTCAAAGAAAATGGATGGATGGATGTATGCTTCTTGAAGAAGCAGCTCATTCGATCAAATAAACTTTTGTCCAGTTGACAAATTGAATTTCTCCTTTTCCCAGTAGTAGTAGTAGTAGTAGTAGTAGTAGTAGTAGTAGTAGTAGTAGTCGTCGTCGTAGTACTGACTGTGGCAGCTCCTCCCGTCCTTCTGGAGAGTTCCGGTCACACAGCTGCACACGGGACCTGAGCTCCTGCTGCTGCAGATCTGCTCACAGCCACCGTTCTGCTCCTCACACCAGTCTGCCTCTGCAACACAACACAACACAACACATGAACACACAACACAACACAACACACACATGAACACACAACACAACACACACGAACACACAACACACACATGAACACACAACACAACACAACACATGAACACACAACACAACACACCATTCTGCTCCTCACACCAGCATGTGCATGATGGGAGGTGTCAGGTGCATGATGGGAGGTGTCAGGTGCATGGTGGGAGGTGTCAGGTGCATGATGGGAGGTGCCAGGTGCATGGTGGGAGGTGTCAGGTGCATGGTGGGAGGTGTCAGGTGCATGGTGGGAGGTGCCAGGTGCATGGTGGGAGGTGTCAGGTGCATGATGGGAGGAGTCAGGTGCATGGTGGGAGGTGTCAGGTGCATGATGGGAGGTGCCAGGTGCATGGTGGGAGGTGTCAGGTGCATGGTGGGAGGTGTCAGGTGCATGATGGGAGGTGTCAGGTGCATGATGGGAGGTGTCAGGTGGGTTCCTCACCTCTGCGACGGATGGGTCCCACTGACAGGATGTGCTCCTTCTGCTCGCTGTTCTCGGAGTACATCCTCCGCTTGTGTGGACAGTTCTGCACAGGAACAGATCTGTGTGAGGAACGCGCTGTTTATCAGGGAAAAAACATTTCCTCTGGTACTAGAACTTCAGTCTGAGCTGTTCTCCAAACTGTTCTCCTCAGATGTTTCTCCAAACTGTTCTCCTCAGATGTTTCTCCATGTTCTAGTCGTTAAGTCTCTGACCCTCTGAAGATGGATTTGGACTGATTCATGTTTGAGAATCTTTAATCTCTTATTTTCAAGCAGACATTTTGTCGCTCTCCACCAGTACATGCCCACTGTAACACCAGAGCAGACCCACCAAGGCTGGAGACTGAAAGGTACTGGAAAGGCATATGGGAGAGGGAGGTATCACATAACACCGATGTACAGTCACTGGAGGCTCTGAGGGAAGACCACAGCAACTTCCCTGAACAAGATCCAGTCACCATCACAGTGGCAGACATTCAGGAAAGAGTCTCAGACATGAAGAATTGGACAGCACCAGGCCCTGACATGATCCATGCGTACTGGCTAAAGAAGCTCACTGCACTCCACGAGCGCCTGGCAGCACAAATGAACCAGCTGCTAAGGGATGGGACTCACCCTGAATGGCTAACCCAAGGGCGTACGATCCTGATCCTGAAGGATCCCTCAAAGGGTACAGTCCCATCCAACTATCGGCCAATAAGCTGTCTCTCCACAACATGAAAGCTCATGTCAGGCATCATTGCGGCTAAGATAAACGGGCATCAATACATGAGCACAGCACAGAAGGGCATCGGCAAAAACATAAGGGGAGCCAAACACCAACTCCTGGTTGACCGAACAGTTGCCCGTGACTGCAGAACCTGTCAGACCAATCTGTGCACCGCCTGGATTGATTACAAGAAAGCCTATGACTCAATGCCACACACATGGATCACTGAGTGCTTGGAGTTGTACAATATCAATCGGACTCTAAGGGCGTTCATTGCAAACTCAAGAGGGAACAATAGCAGACATTGAGGACAGTTACAAGTACCTTGGTATCCCACAAGCAAATGGCAACCTTGAAGAGGCAACAAGGAAAGAGGCTACGGCCAAATACCTGCAACGAGTAAGGCAAGTCCTAAGAAGCCAGCTCAATGGCAAGAACAAGGCACAGGCAATAAACAGCTACGCCCTGCCAGTGATCAGATACCCTGCAGGAATCATAAGCTGGCCAAAGGAGGAGATACAGACCACTGATGTTAAAACACGAAAGCTCCTGACCATGCATGGAGGGTTCCATCCCAAATCCAGCACCCTGAGACTGTACACGAGCCGGAAGGAAGGAGGCCGAGGACTAGTGAGTGTGGGAACCACTGTTCAGGATGAAACATCCAAAATCCATAAGTACATCAAGGACAAGGCCCCGACAGATGATGTGCTCAGGGAATGCCTCAGACAGTGGAGGTCAGAGGAAGAGGTGCTGGAGGGACCATCATGGCAGGACAAGCCCCTACATGGGGTGTACCACCGAAACAGAACTGAAGTGGCTGATATCAAGAAATCATCCCAATGGTTGGAGAGGGCTGGTCTGAAGGACAGAGGCCCTCATCCTGGCTGCACAGGAGCAGGCCTTGAGCACCCGAGCAATAGAGGCCCAGATCTACCACACCAGACAAGACCCAAGGTGTAGGTTGTGCAAAGAGGCTCCTGAGACAGTCCAGCACATAACTGCAGGGTGTAAGATGCTGGCAGGGAAAGCATACATGGAGAGACATAACTAAGTGGCGGGCATAGTGTACAGAAACATCTGTGCAGAGTACGGGCTGGAGACCCCAAGGTCAAGGTGGGGAACTCCCCCAAAGGTTCTGGAGAATGAGCGTACCAAGATCCTGTGGGACTTCCAGATACAGACTGACAGATGGTGATGGCAAACCAACCAGACATAGTGGTGGTGGATAAGCAACAGAACAAAGCCGTGGTGGTGGACATCGCAATACCAAGCGATGGTAATATCAGGAAAAAGGAACACGAGAAACTAGAGAAATACCAGGGGCTCAAGGAAGAGCTGGAGAAGGCCTGGAAGAAGAACTAAATCTGCAGGTTTGTGTGTTAAACATGTGAATGAAACAAAACACAACTCCAGGTCTGTTTTTGATGAGGAAACAAAATTAGAACAGAGCAGACAATTGTTCTGTGTGTTAGCGTTAGCATGTGTGTTTGGATGGGGTTAGCGTTAGCATGTGTGTTTGGATGGGGTTAGCATTAGCATTAGCGTGTGTGTTTGGATGGGGTTAGCGTTAGCATTAGCATGTGTGTTTGGATGGGGTTAGACGTTAGCGTTAGCATGTGTGTTTGGATGGGGTTAGCATTAGTGTTAGCGTGTGTGTTTGGACGGGTTAGTGTTAGCATTAGCGTTAGCGTGTGTGTTTGGATGGGGTTAGCATTAGTGTTAGCGTGTGTTTGGATGGGGTTAGTGTTAGCGTTAGCGTTAGTGTTAGCGCGTGTGTTTGGACGGGGTTAGTGTTAGCGTTAGCATTAGCGTGTGTGTTTGGGTGGGGTTAGCGTTAGCATTAGCGTGTTTAGCATTGTGTGTTAGCTGTACCACTTTGCAGGCATTGGTGTCCGAATCGCACAGAGTCACGTCACAGTGGAGGTGCACCTCGTCATAGTCGCCGATGAACTTAAAAACGGTCACGTGGAAGCGGCAGGTGAGGCCCACGCCGTTCTCCGCCATACCGATAGTGCTGTCCTTAGTGTTCGGACATCTGAACAAAAAACACAGCGGCGATGCCAGACTTTTCTTCCAAATGAGCAGGTGAAACGACGTTCATCTTTTACATTAAATGTGCGGATGTACAGTATTCCCCATTTCCTGGAAAATGAATTGTGTTCAGTAAATTTCTACAAATCGCCTGTGCGTTTGGACTTGCGGGCTAGAGCCTCGTGTGTTCTCCCTGAGATTGGACCAGCCGACTGGTGGTTGCAGGTGCGTACTTGTCAGGCCCGGAGGTTTCCAGTTTCTCTGGCACAGACTGACTGAGGAAATTAGTGGAAAAGTTTGTTTGTAACATTTTTTTAAGGCCTGACCTGTGATTTTAGAGCTCTGAGCAGAACGCTGTGGAGGCTTATCGAGACCGGCAGGTTGACAGGGTCTTTAAATGAACATTGTGGGCCTATTTTGTGTTTTCTGTATTGCGTTATTGTTATTGTATTTGCATTGTTGTGTGTAGTTGGAGCAGCTCGTGTTTATTTCTAATGGAAGAATGTGAAAAACGGCATTATTACAGTTTGTCCATTACATTTTGAACGTAAAAGTCGGCTACGTTAACAAAAACCTCTGCTCTATCGCTTTATTTGCAGCTCGGTTGTAAAAACACATCTGACATTTATAACGAACCAAGAAAATAAAACTTGCTGATTTAAGGTGGACTACTTTAATTCTGTAAATCGACAAGGCGATTGTTCGTTCATTTAAAACGGCCACTTGAGGGCGCACTACAACAGCTCTATGTATTTAATATGGTGAAACTTGTGGCTATAAAAATGTTATTTCTTAACATCAAAAATCCAAACCAAATCTTTTGTATAAAACATAGACACAGTGTCTGTTGGTACAAAATGTCAAATCTGTGGAAAAGTGAAACGTGACTTTTGGTGGAGCTCTAGATGATTCTTCCAGGAGAACGCTCTGTGTCCGGTCTCAACATGGCGGCTGTTCTGTCAGAACGAGCTCCACAGGCTCAGAACAGTGGAGCAGCTTCTGTGATTTCTATTCATTGTGTCACCATGACAACTGCTTAACAATCCGCCATAGACATGCATGCAGAACATCCCCAGCATGATGTCATTGTAAAGTATGACTTAAGTGCATTGTGTAACTTTGCTGATGGAGGGTCCGTCACCTGCTTGTTTCTATGGATACGTCACTGCTCTGCCTGGAATGTTCCACAGTGTGACATTAAACAGCTCTACTTTACATTTATTCAATCACAGATGGTTTTAGAGCTCAAAAATACCTAGAAAAACAGACATTCTGACTGTGAGCGGGGTCGCCTCTCCACAGATCTGACCTGGAACTTGGTCTGGTTTGGTCTCCATGGAGATAGAAAGGTTTAATGCCATACTGTGGAACATTCCAGACAAAAGAATAACATCTCCATTGACAGACTCTCCACCACAGAAGGACGGGTTCGACGGGCGTACCCCCTCTCGATGATGATGTAACGCAGTCGGTCGCCGCTGAAGCGCGTGGGCGTGGCCCAGCACATGTTCACGATGAGGATGAGCTGGTTCTCGTCGGCGCCCTCCACGAACACGCCCACGTACAGGACGTCGCGGGTGCTCAGGACCACCTCGCCCTCGCGGTACGGGTGGCGGTACGAGCCGTTCTTGTACAGCGCCATTTTAGTGATGAAGTTGCCCTCCTGGGTGGGCAGTGTCAGGTTTATCACACTGTGGAAGAAAGGCAACAGATAATACTCCCTACAACTGTACAACTCATCCTTATATAACAGATAATACTCCCTACAACTGTACAACTCACCCTTATGTAACAGATAATACTCCCTACAACTGTACAACTCTCCCTTATGTCACAGATAATACTCCCTACGGACCTGAGCATGGGTCGGAGGACGGTCTCCAGGGAGATCTTCAGGTCCAGTTCGTAGGCGCAGGAGAACTCCACGTTTATGGTTTTGTCTCTGGTGATGACGTTTCCCGTGTTGTTCACGCTCTCGATCCAAACCGTGTTCTTGTACATGATGTGAGTGCCGTTCGACTGAGGAAGAACACACAACACACAAGAACACGTGAGAACACGTGAGAACACACGAGAACCCACGAGAACACACGAGAACACACGAGAACACACGAGAACCCACGAGAACCCACGAGAACACACGAGAACCCACGAGAACACACGAGAACCCACGAGAACACACGAGAACACACGAGAACCCACGAGAACACACGAGAACACACGAGAACACACGAGAACACACAGGATTAAAGGGCCTGTTGTATCACACTGTTCTCACGTTTGTTCTGTTGTCGGTTCCTCGTCACACACACCTGGAGTTGTGTTTTGTTTCACTCACACATGTTGTGTAATACTTTGGGTATTTGTACTTATTGTAGTATTTGTAGTATTTGTGCTGTTGTATTTGTAGTATTTGTACTGTTGTATTTGTAGTATTTGTGCTGTTGTATTTGTAGTATTTGTACTGTTGTATTTGTAGTATTTGTGCTGTTGTATTTGTAGTATTTGTGCTGTTGTATTTGTAGTATTTGTGCTGTTGTATTTGTAGTATTTGTGCTGTTGTATTTGTAGTATTTGTACTGTTGTATTTGTAGTATTTGTGCTGTTGTATTTGTAGTATTTGTACTGTTGTATTTGTAGTATTTGTGCTGTTGTATTTGTAGTATTTGTGCTGTTGTATTTGTAGTATTTGTACTGTTGTATTTGTAGTATTTGTACTGTTGTATTTGTAGGATTTGTGCTGTTGTATTTGTACTGTTGTATTTGTAGTATTTGTGCTGTTGTATTTGTAGGATTTGTGCTGTTGTATTTGTAGGATTTGTACTGTTGTATTTGTTGTTGTAGTTTTAATTATAATTTGATCTTTTGTTCTGGTTCACATTTTTACTTTCAGTTTCAGTTTTAGATGTTTACAGTGGAACACAGAATTTCAGGCGCCTCTTTTCCTTCTTTTGCTCTAAATATGTTACGGGGCTCCAGATTCGCCGCTGCGTCTGCTGGCCACGATGAGCTTCATCTGGAGCTGAGCGCAGTGGAGGATGTCACACCCTCGTCCTGTTACAGTGTGGTGAGGCCCCCTGCTGGTGGTGTGAGGGAGCGTCAGGTCACACTCCTGTCCTGTTACAGTGTGGTGAGGCCCCCTGCTGGTGGTGTGAGGGAGCGTCAGGTCACACCCTCGTCCTGTTACAGTGTGGTGAGGCCCCCTGCTGGTGGTGTGAGGGAGCGTCAGGTCACACCCTCGTCCTGTTACAGTGTGGTGAGGCCCCCGCCCCCTGCTGGTGGTGTGAGGGAGCGTCAGGTCACACCCTCGTCCTGTTACAGTGTGGTGAGGCCCCCTGCTGGTGGTGTGAGGGAGCGTGAGTACCTGTACGATGGAGCCGCAGTGGCCCTTGGTGTTGTTGATGTGGAAGGAGATGAAGTCCTCTCCCTCGATTCCGGCACAGTGCTGGTCGTTCACCCTGACGTCCTCGCGCTCGAAGCCGAGCTGGAACAGTTTACACTTGGAGATGGAGACCTCCATCTGGGCGTGTTTACAGGTGACCTCCGCCTGGATGATGTCGTCCTCACCTGACCACGAGGGGACGGTTACATCTGGGCGGTGATGGAGCGTAACCAAGTAAAAGTACTCAAGTACTGCACTTATGTACAAACTTTAGGTATCTGTACTTTACTTAAGTACATCTGAAAGTGGATACTTTTTACTTTTACTCCGTTTTACTCCACTGCATTTTAGAACAGGACGGAAAAGTAAAATTATTTTTTCTGATTGTGTGAGGCTGAAAAGGCTGAAGGTTTATTTGAACACATTTGTACTTTGAGCAAAACAAAAAAATAAATAAAAATATCTGGGGAAAAAATAGTGATTCAGTTGTTTCTGTTTTTTACCAAAACATCTGAAGCTTTATGAGAACTCAAAATACTTTTACTTTTACTCTTTAAGTGCATTTTTAAACAGATACTTTAAAACTTTTACTTAAGTTGATTTTTTTTCAGTAGCAGTAGTAGTAGTAGTAGTAGTAGTATTCGTAGTACTTCCTGTAGTAGTGGGCAGTTCTGGACATCCACACAGGTCTCCTCCGTTCTCCAGTTCACAGGTGAAGTTGGTGCAACTTTCTCCGGCGCACGGGTCATAGATCCATTCTGCTAAAAACACACAACAGACTGCCTTTACACAACTCAGACACACAACTCATACACACAACTTCATCTAAACACAACTTCATCCATTCTGCTAAAGACACACAAACAGACAGGTCCGTTTACAGTTTATAACGTTTCAGAAACTGATTTTAAGTAAAAGTGTAGTTCTTTAGTTTAGTGGGTGTTAGTTCCACAGAGCTGACTCGTCCTGAGCTTTCACACTTTTAATATATACATTTTTCAGAAAGTCATTGGGAAAAATGAATAACAAATTAACCGTAGAGCTCCACTGTCCTTGGGCCTGTCGCGATAATCATTGCGTCGTAAATTAAGCTGGATTTATGTTTTTGTCGCCGTGGTCGAGATGTTTCTGTTCTCAGATCTGAGCGTCAGGGATGAAAAAGTAACTCATTATTTTGTTATTCTGCTGTTTATTTACTGCAGCTCAGGCTTTTTAATGATACTATACTTTTTTAAATCCTTTATTTTTTATTGTGTAGTTTCAGGATTATATTATTATAAGTCCAGACTCTGGCTCTGAGTGAACTGGAGCAGATTCTTCTGAGCAGAACTGTTTAAGGCAAGTTTTTGAAAACTGAAAATCTGCCTCAGTAAAATGAATATCAAATACTTGTGTGTATTTTGAATTAATGTTATAAAGGCAGATCTTACTCATGTGAGTTACTCCAGTCTGGGGCCCTCAGGTGGCCCTTGGTGTGTACAGATATGGGGCCCTTGATGCTTTTTTGCTGCGTGTTCTGTACCGTGTGAATAAGACGGTGACATTAGCAGTGTCCCTTACAGCAGTTCTCCTGGGTGATCCAGCGCGTGGACAGGGTGCCCAGGGCGCGGCACGCCTCGGCGTACGCTGCCAGGGAGCCGCACACCTGGGCTTTGCGGTGGTTATAGCAGCCGTCCAGGTAGCAGGATTGGTAGAACGGGCGCGGGTCCAGCAGGCCGTGGCACGGCTGGAAGAATCCTTTGAGGGCGGTGAGTTTCTGACAGGCGCCTTCACTCTGCAGCGCCAAAACAGCCGTGTTTTCACACGACTGAGCCAGAGCCACGTACTGCATCTCATCACAACTGCACAAATACACACACACACACACACACACACACACAGAGGTTTAAGATCGTCTGAAAACTCAAGAAAAAACACAAAAGTGATTTAAAGAGCAGATTTTCATTTTCCTGTGATTAGAGCCTGTTCTGGTCCTGTTCAGGAGTTTGATTTTCTATGAAAAGGTGAGAGCGACAAACTGAAAAACTGTTTTTCAGTTCGGGACCATCATGGCAGGACAAGCCCCTACATGGGGTGTACCACCGAAACAGAACTGAAGTGGCTGATATCAAGAAATCATCCCAATGGCTGGAGAGGGCTGGTCTGAAGGACAGAGGCCCTCATCCTGGCTGCACAGGAGCAGGCCTTGAGCACCCGAGCAATAGAGGCCCAGATCTACCACACCAGACAAGACCCAAGGTGTAGGTTGTGCAAAGAGGCTCCTGAGACAGTCCAGCACATAACTGCAGGGTGTAAGATGCTGGCAGGGAAAGCATACATGGAGCGACACAACCAAGTGGCGGACATAGTGTACAGAAACATCTGTGCAGAGTACGGGCTGGAGACCCCAAGGTCAAGGTGGGGAACTCCCCCGAAGGTTGTGGAGAATGACTGAGCCAAGATCCTGTGGGACTTCCAGATACAGACAGAATGGTGATGGACCAACCAGACATAGTGGTGGTGGATAAACAACAGAACAAAGCCGAGGTGGTGGACATCGCAATACCAAGCGATGGTAATATCAGGAAAAAGGAACACGAGAAACTAGAGAAATACCAGGGGCTCAAGGAAGAGCTGGAGAAGGTCTGGAAGGTGAAGGCATCAGTGGTGCCTGTGGTGATCGGAGCACTTGGGGCTATAACCCCCAAACTGGAGGAGGTTACAGCAGATCCAGGAGAAACATCAGACATCTCAGTCCAGAAAAGTGCAGTACTGGAACAGCAAAGATACTGCGCAGAACTCTCAAGCTCCCAGGACTCTGGTAGAGGACCTGAGCTGGATGAGGGTGAGAGAGACCAACCACCGTGGAAGGTGAGGAACACATTTATATAAATAAAAAAATTATTAATTGATTAAATGAAATAAATGACACAGAGGTCCTCTGTGTCATTTATTTCATTTAATCAATAATCATAACTCACGCTGAGTTAAAAGCCAGAGAGCAAAAATGGGTCTTAAGACGAGAATTAAACAAAGCTCTGTGTTCCAGAGCACAGAGTCACAGAGAAGGTCCTGTCCCTCCTGGTTTTAAGTCTCGTCTTAGGCCCCACGATCTGGAGCTGGCCCTCGGACCTCGGAGCGTGTGCTGGTGTAAATCTGGAGGAGGTCCGAGATGTAACGTGGGGCCAGTCCATTCAAAGCTTTAAAAACAAACATAAAATCTTAAAATCAGCTCTAAATTGAACAGGAAGCCGGTGCAAAGACGCGAGGATTGATGTGAGGATTGATGTGATATGTGATAGGTCCATTAAGATCTTGATTTAGGGACAAAATGTTGAAATAAAAACCCCAGGATCCTGTAGAGCCACTTCAGACCAACATGTGAGGGTCAGAGTGAGGACCCTGACAACAGGGGTCAAAGGTCAGAATGAGGAGCCTGACAGCAGCAGGTACAGAGAGAGGGGCCACGCTTTTTACACACAAACTGAACCGGAGCCAGAGTCCATGGAGCCCAATCATGCCCATGATCACTTCCTGTTTAAAGAGCAGCGGTTGGCGGGTTAGCGAAGTCCGTTCGTGTACAGTTCGTGTTGTGACCTGTTCTGCATGCCGTTGGTCTTCCAGCTCTGGGCCAGCTCCAGGGCGCTGGTGGCGGGTTTTCCTCGGGAGGTGATGTAGTCGTCGTGGGGGTCTCCGTTGAAGTTCCCGCAGAGTCCACAGACTTTATTGTGCAGCCGGGGGCCCATGGTGATGCTCAGGGTGTTAAAGCGGTTGTATCGGACCTGGCAACACAAGTGTGTGTGTAGAGAACGCACACAAAGTCATTCACAGTGCTTTACAGAATAAAACAGACTTTAAAAGTGCATTGTGTAACTTTTCTGGCGGAGGGTCCATCAGACGCTTTTCTCCATGGAGATGTTATTGCTTTGTCTGGAATGTTCCACAGTATGGCATTAAACCTTTCTATCTTCATGGAGACCAAACCAGACCAAGTTACAGGTCAGATCTGTGGAGAGGCGACCACGCTCAGTCAGAATGTCTGTTTTTCTAGGTATTTATGAGCTCTGAAACGTTTTGGTTGAGGGTCCGTCACCTGCTTGTTTCTATGGATACGTCACTGCTCTGTCTGGAATGTTCCACAGTGTGACATTAAACAGCTCTACTTTACATTTATTCAATCACAGGTGGTTTTAGAGCTCAAAAATACCTAGAAAAACAGACATTCTGACTGTGAGCGGGGTCGCCTCTCCACAGATCTGACCTGTGTTACGGGCCTTGGCCCAGTTGTGTGTACTCATTTGCTCCTGTGGTCTCTTTTGTTTTTGTTGTATGTAAATCCCGTCCCTGAGCCCTGGATCTGGATTCGCTATCGCCGTTACCACAGGACTGTGTCCGGGCTGTTCGGTCGAGCTGGATTGGCCAGGCACTCTCCCCCCGACCAATCCCGGGAGGTCACCTGATGGGCCTCGGCCAATAAATGTGCCTGTCTGCCGCCGGTTTGTGGCGTCTGGAACCTCATGACAGCTCGTCTTTTTGTTCTGTTTTGTTCTATTCAGTTGTGTCTCATTTGAGTTGGTGCCTGTGCGACTGGAGCCTTTGTTTTGTTGTTGAGGCACTTTGTTGTTTGTTAGAAGTACAAACTTTAGGTTACCTTTTGTTGTACTTAGTTAGGGCTCGATTGGTTAATTGGTTTAATTAAGTTTGTTCTAAAACCTTCATTTTATCTGTTTTTTTTTTTGTTTTTTGTTTTTTACCACCACTCTTTGTTTTCTTTCTTGCTCTGTCACTTAAAAAATCACAATTTTTAGTTAACCGAATCCATCTGGGGTTTTTTTGTTACTTCCCTCCTGCAGAGCCGTCGTAACACCTGAAATTTCATCTCCGTGAAGATAGAAAGATCTAAAGCCATACTGTGAAACATTCCAGACAAAGCAATAACATCTCCACTAGAAAAGTTACACAATGCAGCTTTAAAATCACAACACAAACAAACCAAAACTTAATAAAGATGATAAAATGAAGATGAAAAGAGCAGAGCGCAGAGTAAAACCTTCCGGCTCAGACCTGGATGTCCAGTGGCGTGTCGATGACGATGAAGCCCTCGGAGGTGGTGAGGCGCGTCATGAGGCCGGTCAGGAAGGGCACGGACACCGGGGTCCCGTTCACCTGCCCCAAGGCAAATCTGTTAGGGGGGGCTTTACATGTATGGCTATGGAGGAATGGTTAGCAGTTTCCATGGTGACACAATGCAAACATTAGCAAGCACTGTCAAAAACGTTTTATGAAAGTTTGAGAAAAATGGATTTAAAGAGCACATTTTCAGGAGCCTGTGGTCAGTCCGAGCGTTCGTGGTCCTGTTTAAGGGTTTGATTTTCAACTGAAACGTGAGAGCAACGAATCGTATCCTGTGTATAAATAAATCAACACCGCTAACCCGCTGTACTCTTACACAGGGAGACCAGACGAATTTTGTGACAGTCCCGAAATCTAAGCTGTTGTCCCGAATCCCAAATCCGGCCCTAAATGTCCCGAACATCACACTCAAACAGAATACTGAGGAGTTAAAAACTGTTCGTAGAGAGGTTCGGGGTGCAGGCAGCACAGCAGCCAGCAGAGATTAACTGGTCGCGGGCCGGGATGTGTGCATTGTTATTTTTCCACAATGACACATTTTGAGTTAATGATTTTTATGTTGTTTTCTTGTGGCAGAAATATTAAAGAAATATTTAATCTTTGAATAAAAATATGTTTGTGACAGGCTTGAAAATTAATGTTTTATTATTGTCTAAAAAAATTTGACAATGTTGGTCTGAACCCGCTCTACCTGATCCTGGGGTTTTTATTTTAACATTTTGTCCCTAAATCAAGATTTGAACATTAATAACAGACCAATCAGATGCCTTCTTTCTCCGTGGTCGCTCCTGGTAGCGTTAGCAACAGGTTTGATAGGCCTTACTTTGAACAGCCTCACTCCTGATTGGCTCTTTGGTTGCTATGATACTCAACAGTCAGAATTCCAAATATGGAACTGGGCTCCAGATTAGCCGCTGTAACTGCTGGCCTCGATGAGCTTCATTTGGAGCCGAACGCTGCGGGTGACACACTCCCTCTGAACACTTTTTACACAGTCTGTTTGACTAACTCACCTGTTTGAGTTCAGATCAGTCCGCTCTTTCTGGTCAGATTGTGTTAAAATAAAGATCAGATTAAAGTCTAACGGCATCTCAGACAGAGCAGAGCCTACAGTTAGCATCACACCCCGGGACATGTTGATGACCGCTCAGTATGGACACTGTTAGCGCCCCTCACCTTGACAGTGCTCCCGGATATGAGTATGTTCTCCTCGTTGATGTACAGGTACACGTGCGAGATGGTGGTCAGGTTGGGCGTGGTCCATTTGTCGAAGTTGGCGATGAGCTGGAAGGACAAGTCCGGGAGTTTGTGGCAGTTCGTGGACAGGACGAAGGAGCAGGAGGCGGGCAGACGGAGGGACGCGCCGTCGAATGTCCGGAACACGCCGCCGCCGGACGCAACGCAGTGCTGAGAGCGCCTGGCAAAGCAGCCCCTGACGCCGTGACGAAGGATGCACTCTTCCTCAGACTTGCAGCGCCGCGGGTCACACTGGACCAGGTTACGCCCGATGCACTGGCACCGCTTGGTACAGTCCGAGTTCCAGAACAGCTGTTTGGGCTGGAACACGACCACATGAAATAAAACCACAAATTATTAACAAATCTGGATATTTTGATCACTCTGACTTTTTTAAAGGTCCCAAATCGCACAAAACTGACTCCTGTGAGGTTTAAGTCGTGTTCCAACACTGTTTTCTCCTCAAAAACACCTGGACTTGTGTTTGTTTTTTATTCTTACCCGTAGTCGTTTTGCAGATTTGTGCGCCTGGTCCCAGATCAGATTCATTCATCCACACTATACACAACAGACACACAATAGAACAACACACATATAAAAAACACAATTACAATAAAGTATAGCAAAAGGAGAAATTTAATTTGTCAGCTGGACAGAGGTTATTTGGTCGAATACGTTTCTCATCCAAGCTGCTTCTTCAGTTCTGGTCAGATGCTGGTGGACACTGCCTTATATCTGCCTGAAGGGAGGAGCTTAATTACAATGAAAATCCTTTTCACAAAAGGATGTATCAACACAGACGGGAAAACCAGGGTGGGCCGCAATCTGCCGTACATCTCCACCTAAAAGGACCTCAGTCTGCCGTACATCTCCACCTAAAAGCCACAGGCCACTCCTTTGAGGACAGCGAGGTCCAGATCTTGGCCAGAGAAAAGAACTGGTTTGAGAGGAGGAGTTAAAGAGGCTATTTTTGTCAAGAAAGAGAATCCTTCCTTGAACAGAAATGGAGGTCTCAGACATCATTTGTCTCCATCTATAACTCTATCCTCAAACCTAAATCAAAACAAACTGGGAAAACAATGGGACTAGCCAGGACATGTCCAGAGGTGTGAAAACACCATCATGGCCCTGAATGGTTCTGCTAACTACTCCCCCACTCCCACTCCATATTGAATAGACTAACCTGACCAACTGAAACTGTAAATAAATATGTGTGTCTCAGAGTCATTTCATTGTAATTAAGCTCCTCCCTTCAGGCAGATATAAGGCAGTGTCCACCAGCATCTGACCAGAACTGAAGAAGCAGCTTGGATGAGCTGCGAAACGTATTCAACCAAATAAACTATGTCCAGTTGACAAATTAAATTTCTCCTTTTGCTATGGATTCTACCTGGACGACTGAGGGATTCTACACACACAATTACAATAAAGTGTTACACAGCTCCACTGCAGAATGGGTTTGTTCTATAAATCATTCATTCATCACGTTTGGACAAAAAATCACAATAAATCAGTAGCGTGCGGTGACTTTTCCGGGTAGGCAAGCAGACTTGGGGTGGACATTAATATTTAGTCGGTAACAGTTTTATAATGCCACGTTTTAAACACACCACACTGGAAATGAGTGTTTCTTTCACTCACATATTAAATACATATAAACTGAGCTACAGAGTTTATTCATATTTGTACTGGACTCTATTTGACACCCTCTTTGGACAAACAGGGCTATTTGTTTCTTCACAGACAGGTGCACTGGTCAGACAGGTGCACTGGTCAGACAGGTGCACTGGTCAGACAGGTGCACTGGTCAGACAGGTGCACTGATGATAACACAAATGTCCTCTTAAACACATCCCTGCGCTAAACTCACACTCACGTCTCAGATTTTATTGCTGCTCGATTGCCCTGACCGTGCGCCCCTGCAATAAATATTAAATATATATTTAAAAAAAACACGACTTTCCAAAACAGGGTCATAAAATCGATAATCGATAAATAAATAGATTACAGTTTATTCATTAGGGCAACAGCCGCTGGAACGAAGCTCCTTTTAAGACAATTTGTTTTTGATCTTGGGACTAAAAACCTCAGACCAGAAGCAGCTGAAACTCTGAGTTTAGAGGAGGCTGGAGGTGTTTTAGAAAAGTCTGGGACATGCGCTGTGACCTGAGCTGTGACCTGAGCTGTGTCCTGAGCTGTGACCTGAGCTGTGACCTGAGCTGTGACCTGAGATCTTCTGA
Organism: Taenioides sp. WSHXM2023; assembly: GCA_029959045.1. Taxonomy (NCBI): domain Eukaryota; kingdom Metazoa; phylum Chordata; class Actinopteri; order Gobiiformes; family Gobiidae; genus Taenioides; species Taenioides sp. WSHXM2023. Next base: position 31,502,571 of record CM057098.1, read on the forward strand.
GGATGGACAATCACCTCACCTCCATTTAACCAACTGATTCAGGAAGTTCTTGATGCTACAAACCACGAGACCAGTGAAAAAGTTCAAAAGAAAAAGAAGAAGAACAGTGTCATCGTGGTTCTTTAACACACAAACCTGCACATTTAGGCTGAGCTCTTCTCTCAAACAGAAAACACTCTGTTCCACCTTGTGATGTCATCATGTGGTGATACAGGAAGTGCTCCACTGTGTTTTTAAACTCCACACACCTTCACTAGAATCATTTGGATCATTTCAGTCCTGGAATTGTCGATCTCGACTGAACTAAAGGTAAAAGGAGCTGTTCACTTGAAAACTACCACTTGATGACATCACAAGGTGGAACAGAGCGTTTGGAGCTTTGGAGATGTAGACAGACTAATAATAAAGAGTTCCTCAAACATGTGAATGAAACAAACACAACTCCAGGTCTGATTGAGGAGGAAACAACATTAGAACATGACTTAAATCTCACAGGTCCATGTCGCATAATGTAGGATTTTTGGCTAAATAATGAGCTCATTTTAATTTATTTTAAATTTTATAGCTCTGTAATGTTATAATTTGGTGTATGTTGCGTTGCCGTGATGCCGGTGATGCTTTCTTCAGGAGACTGACCTCGAAGTACTTGCCGTCAGTGTAGCAGCCGCAGTTCTGTGCCAGGATGCAGCTCTTGCCGTTGAGCACGTAGCCCTGGTCGCACTGGCAGCCCTCCACACAGTCGTGACTGCAGTCCCTCTGCCCGCGGGCGGGGGCGCACTGGGGCGGGCAGGCGGGCACGCAGGGAGAGTAGTGACTGTAGGGGGCGCAGGTCAGGACTGGGAGAAAAACACGTGTGTTTATAATTGACACATATGTAAAGTTCACCCTTACTGTTACTGTACTGCTGTGTGTCAGATGACATCACCACATTCTCATATTTAAAGCTGCACTGGGTAACTTTTTGGCTGGGGGTCCCTCACCTGCTTGTTTCTATGGATACATCATTACTCTGCCTGGAATGTTCCACAGTGTGACATTAAACAGCTCTACTTTACATTTATTCAATCACAGGTGGTTTTAGAGCTCAAAAATACCTAGAAAAACAGACATTCTGACTGTGAGCGGGGTCGCCTCTCCACAGATCTGACCTGGAACTTGATCTGGTTTGGTCTCCATGAAGATAGAAAGGTTTAATGCCATACTGTGGAAGATTCCAGACAAAGCAATAACATCTCCACAGTGCACTTAAGGTATTTAAGATTTTACTAAGAAATTTACTATTTTTTCCCAGTTTGGTCATTTTTGTAGGTTTTAATTTTTACTTCCTGGTTGTAAATCATGACATCACACTCACATAACTGTTACCTAGCAACCATAATGTACACACAAATGTCAAAGAGATTATGATTTGACAAATAAAAATATAAGAAAACTCCTTTATTTTGTTGAAATCATGTTTAAAGTGTCAGAAAAATGTGTTTCTTGTGTAAATTGTGCCGAACTTTTGGACAGAATTCTCCCAGTGTGACGTCATCAGTGTGACGTCATCAGTATGATGTCATCAGTGTGGGACTCTACTTCCTGTCATTTTCAACAGATTTTTAAACTTTTCTTCACAAATTCCTTCTTAATTTGTGTGAAACTTTAATTTATATTTGTAACAGCTTTTATTGCACCAAATTAAGCCACAATTAGAGAATCATCAAAGTTATCCGCAGTTTAAAGTGCAGGTTTGTGTTGTGGTACAGTGGCTCTTGGCTCTAGTCACTCAGAAATGATCAGGTTCAACATCTGAGAATTTATCTTTCGGATATTTCAGTTTGATCAACAGGGACACCTGTCTCTATACTGCTTTTTATGTTATTATTATGTTATTGCTTTTTATGTTATTATTATGTTATTGCTTTTTATGTTATTATTATGTTATTGCTTTTTATGTTATTATTATGTTATTGCTTTTTATGTTATTATTATGTTATTGCTTTTTATGTTATTGTTATTGCTTTTTATGTTATTGTTATTGCTTTTTATGTTATTATTATGTTATTGCTTTTTATGTTATTATTATGTTATTGCTTTTTATGTTATTATGTTGTTGATTTTTATATTATTAACAGATTTCATCAGATCCTAAAGAAGGCCAACAGGGATGCTAATAAATCAGTAATAAGCGACCAGTTTAGAGGCACATGCCCACACTGCCCCACACTGCCCCACACATGCCCACACTGCCCCACACTGCCCCACACATGCCCACACTGCCCCACACATGCCCCACACTGCCCACACTGCCCCACACATGCCCACACTGCCCCACACATGCCCACACTGCCCCACACATGCCCACACTGCCCACACTGCCCCACACTGCCCCACACTGCCCCACACATGCCCACACATGCCCACACATGCCCCACACTGCCCCACACTGCCCCACACATGCCCACACTGCCCCACACATGCCCACACTGCCCACACTGCCCCACACTGCCCACACTGCCCCACACATGCCCACACATGCCCACACATGCCCCACACTGCCCACACTGCCCCACACATGCCCACACATGCCCCACACTGCCCCACACTGCCCCACACATGCCCACACTGCCCCACACATGCCCACACTGCCCACACTGCCCCACACTGCCCACACTGCCCCACACATGCCCACACTGCCCCACACATGCCCACACTGCCCCACACATGCCCCACACATGCCCACACTGCCCCACACATGCCCACACTGCCCCACACTGCCCCACACATGCCCCACACTGCCCACACTGCCCCACACATGCCCACACTGCCCCACACATGCCCACACTGCCCCACACTGCCCACACTGCCCCACACATGCCCACACATGCCCCACACTACCCCACACTGCCCACACTGCCCCACACTGCCCCACACTGCCCCACACATGCCCACACATGCCCACACATGCCCACACTGCCCCACACATGCCCACACTGCCCACACATGCCCACACTGCCCACACATGCCCACACTGCCCCACACTGCCCCACACTGCCCACACTGCCCCACACTGCCCCACACTGCCCCACACATGCCCACACATGCCCACACATGCCCACACTGCCCCACACATGCCCACACTGCCCACACTGCCCACACATGCCCACACTGCCCACACATGCCCACACTGCCCCACACTGCCCCACACTGCCCCACACATGCCCACACTGCCCCACACATGCCCACACATGCCCACACTGCCCCACACATGCCCACACATGCCCACACATGCCCCACACTGCCCCACACTGCCCCACACATGCCCACACTGCCCCACACATGCCCCACACTGCCCACACTGCCCCACACTGCCCACACATGCCCCACACATGCCCACACATGCCCCACACTGCCCCACACTGCCCCACACATGCCCACACTGCCCCACACATGCCCACACTGCCCCACACTGCCCCACACATGCCCACACATGCCCCACACTGCCCACACTGCCCCACACATGCCCATACGTCCACACAGATGGTCTTCTGGAGTAAACAGCAGGTCTGTATCATGTGATCATACAGAGGGCACTGACCACAGGGCGTGTCTCTCCTCCAGTCGCTCAGAGGGACCCCCTGTGCCCGGCAGGTGCTGGCGTACATCTGCAGCCAGTTACAGATGGTGTCCTGGGCGCCCTGGTCCAGACAGGTGTCCTGCAGGCAGTTCTGGTAGAAGAACGCTGGCGCCACCTTGCTGTGGCAGCGGGCAAAGGCTCCTCTTCTGTCTATGATGAGCCCGCACAGCCTCACGGCCTCGGGCTCCACAAACACGTAGAGTCCGTCTCCGATGTGGAAGCGGATACGGGTGTTCACCTCCCTCTCTCCGTTGTCGCCGTTCCCGTTGGCGTCCGCCACCATGAGCGCCCCCTCAGACAGCCCGCTCTTCTCGCCCAGCCCACAGCGCGGGCACGAGTCCCCGCACCCCACCTGGCAGAAGGTGTCCCTCTCCGCCCACGCCATCCCCCAGTCTGTGGTGCTGAGGATGGGAGGGGTAAGGGGCATGCCCTGGCACAGCCCGCACGCCGTGTGGTACAGGTCCCGGGGCAGAGACAGCAGCAGCAGAGTGTTCCAGTCAAACGTCACTTTGAGACCAAAGTCCGTCTCCAGCACCAGCTGTGTGCCCACACTGAAGATGTTCACCCGCCCCAGGCCCAGCTTCAGAGGCAGGTACAGCCGCTCCTTATTCACCTGCCACAACAGAGCAGTCAGGTTAGACGGGCACAGCATCAGGTTAGACTGGCACAGCATAAGGTTAGACTGGCACAGCATCAGGTTAGACGGGCACAGCATCAGGTTAGACGGGCACAGCATCAGGTTAGGTTAAGTTTCCATAAACAACTGTAAAACTGTTTTATTCCTAATCACAAAAATATTAGACCTGATGGACGTTTGTTTCTGGTCTAATTTGGTGTTTTGGTTCTTTATCCAATCAGAACGCAGAATGAGCGTCACATGACTCTCTCATGTGGGTTGCTGGTTCAAAGCTGAAATCCAGTGTGTTTAAACCTAAAATGTCTCTCTCTGATCTGAACGGTCACTCCCTAAACCCCAGAGTCAGTGCTAGTGCAGCCTCTGCAACTCAGGTTTAATTGTCATTGTAGTTATGGACCTGACCCTGTGTCCCCAGAGCTTCACCTGGAGACAGAGAGACAGGGACACAGAGACACAGAGACACAGGGACACAGAGACACAGAGACACAGGGACACAGGGACACAGAGACACAGAGACACAGGGACACAGGGACACAGGGACACAGAGACACAGAGACACAGAGACACGTCCTGCAGAGACACAGAGACACGTCCTGCGTTTGTCTCAGTCTCAGTTTATGGACAGGCTCATGTGAAGCTCAGAACCTCCAGAATTCCCTCCCTGAGCTGCAGAGGCTGCACTAGCACTGACTCTGGACTGGTGCAGGTGCATTGAAACTGGTAATAACAAAAACATCTTGTCCGTCATGTCCAATGTTTTTGTCATTAAGAATAAATCAGCGTTACATTACGGTGATTATCAGTCAAAGTCGTATTTGATTTGTTCTTGTTTACCTCGTTTCTGTGGAATTTTTCATCTAAATTCTCGGCCAAATGTTCACAGCTGTTCCTGCCTCATATTTTCCTCTCAAACTAAAGCGTGTTTGTGAAGCGGCTCCAAGCGTCGCTCAGAGCCAGGCCCATCAAAGACCCAGTGAAACGTGATCCGTCTGATTCAAACTGGAATTCCGCGTGATTCCCTCAGAGACACGGCTGCTCTGACCTTTTCCACGATTATGCCGAGAATTCACATCCCACTGTCCAGTTCTTCATTCCTCTGGTGCTTCTGCGGCAGGACTCAAAGGAACTACTTCAAATACTCATGTCACTGTAATTAAGACTTTGCAGCTGATGTCATCAACATTCCCTGGGGGGTGTGATGCTAACTGGAGGCTCTGCTCTGTCTGAAGCTCTGTTAGCCTTTAATATGACCTTTATTTTAACCCAGTCTGACCAGAAAGACCTGACTGATCTGAACTCCAACAGGTGCTGATCTGTGCTGTTAAACAAGTCCCTCTCAAAGAACATCACAGTCACAAGCTAGCTAGCATTAGCATTAGCATTAGCCAACAGTTTTTCAGTTAGTCGCTCTCACATGCGCTCTTTTAATCGCTTTTGTATTTTAACTATTCGAACTGAAACTAACACACCTTTGTTTACAGTTTCTGTTTGTTAGCTCGTTGTGAACTGAGTCATATTAGCATAATCGTTCAGGTGCTCTCAGACCTATTAGCATACAGGCTATTAGTATACAGGCTATTAGCATACAGGCTATTAGCATACAGGCTATCACTGTTGTTTTCCCTGTTTAGATTTAAGTCTGAGGACGGAGTTGTAAATAGGAGATGATCTGAGGCCTTCATTCCTGTTCAAAGACGGATTGTCTTTCTTAACAAAAATAGCCTCTGTTACTCCCCTTTAAAGTATTTCTTTAAAGGTCAGCTGTGTAACTTTTTGGTTGGGGTTCCGTTACCTGCTTGTTTCTATGGATACGTCACTGCTCTGCCTGGAATGTTCCACAGTATGACATTAAACAGCTCTACTTTACATTTATTCAATTACAGGTGGTTTTAGAACTCAAAAATACCTAGAAAAACAGACATTCTGACTGTGAGCAGGGTCGCCTCTCCACAGATCTGACCTGTAACTTGATCTGTTTTGGTTTCCATGAAGGTAGAAAAGCATTTGGCGGACCCTCCACCAGAAAAGTTACAGAAAGCACTTTTAAATCTCTATAAAGAAATGGTTTTATGGGATTACGCAGACGTCTTTTTTGACAGTGTTTGCTAACGTGTGCTTTGCGTCACCATGGTAACTGCTGAACATTCCCCCATAGGCACACATGTAGAACAGCCCCAGGTGTGTGACGTATGCCTCACCGTGACTGTGTTCTTGTAGCTTCGTGACACTTCGATCTCGTACTCGTAGGTTTGCAGCACGAAGCCTTTGACCCAGATGGCCTGCCCCGTGTCCCGCTCCTCGTTCCGGACGGCGAGTTTGAACAGCGGGAGCGCCCCTGGCTCCCGGGTGATGATGCCGCACTCCGAGGTGACGAGCTGCAGAGGGCACGAGCTCTGGAGATCGAACGCCGCGCCCACGAATGGCAGGAAGTGCCCGTATCCCGCGGCGACGCACAGGGCCTCGGTGCGGGGCTGGCAGTAGAAGAGGTCGTCGCTCTCCTGTACAATTCAAAAGTATCGAAAATCAAGCACTAATCGATTTTAAAACTAGTATCGAAACTTGACACTCGTTTGAGCAGGTATCGATATTAAAGAAGTCCCATTGACAGGACAGAGCAGAACCTTTCCTGAATGTGTTTAGAACGATCTGGAGCTGATCAGAACAAGTATAAGAGCACAGAGACTAGTGTACGCCCATGGACCACTATGGAACCTACCTGGGCCGGTTTTGGGCACAGGCGAACCAGGCGGTCACCTAGGGCGCCATCTGGTGGAGTGGGTGCCAAAAAGCAGTCATAAAACAAATTAAATAAATAAAAAATAACTACATTGGAACTACATTGTTTGGAGTCTAATTTAATGTTCTGCACCTCAGGAGCTTTTAGTCAGTTTTTATTTTTCACCAATCCGCCTCTTTGACCGAGCTGAGCACAAACAGCCTGGAGCTCATACGGCGTGTTTCTCTACACATTTCAGATGAATTCTTAAGGAAACAACGTAAACGTGAGGAGCTGGAGCAGGGCCGGAGCACAGGGGGGCAGCAGAGGGCAGGGCTCCAGAGAGACTCACTGACACAGGAGACGGGCACAAGTGTAAAATACAGGTTTGCCCCGACTGTGCCACAAGTGCCTTTATAATCCAATCCACAGTCAGAATGGAGAGACAGAAAGAAAAAAAATCCTGCTTTTCTGCTACAAAATCAATTAAGAATTCAGGGCCCCTAATGGACGAATGCCCACAGAGGTCTTGGCTGAGGGGGAGATATGAGGACACGTGGGAAGAGAAAAGAAAAGGACTATTATTTATTTCAAGGGAAAATATCACACTATTCCAGCTGTTCTAATGTTGTTTCCTCATCACAAATGTTTATGTTTAACGCACAAACCCTGCAGATTTAGACTCACAAACTGAAAACACTCTGTTCCACCTTGTGATGTCATCATGTGGTGATACAGGAAGTGCTCCACTGTGTTTTTAAACTCCACACACCTTCACTAGAATCATTTGGATCATTTCAGTCCTGGAATTGTCGATCTCGACTGAACTAAAGGTAAAAGGAGCTGTTCACTTGAAAACTACCACTTGATGACATCACAAGGTGGAACAGAGCGTTTGGAGCTTTGGAGATGTAGACAGACTAATAATAAAGAGTTCCTCAAACATGTGAATGAAACAAACACAACTCCAGGTCTGTTTTTGAGGAGGAAACAGCGTTAGAACATGTGTAGAATCCTTCAGTTGTCCAGGTAGAATCCATGGTAAAAGGAGAAATTCAGTTTGTCAACTGGATAAAAGTTTATTTGGTTGAAATACGTTTCGCAGTTCATCCAAGCTGGTTATGCTAACAAGACCCCTACACTCCACTCCCACTGCATATTTAATAGTAATTTCATTGTAGTCAGCGCCCCCTTCAGGCAGATATAAAGCAGTGTCCACCAGCATCTGACCAGAACTGAGGAAGCAGCTTGGATGAGCTGCGAAACGTATTCTACCAAATAAACTCTGTCCAGTTGAGAAATTGAATTTCTCCTTTTATCAAACATTACAACATGACTTAAAGCTCACAGGAGTCAGTTTTGTGTGATATTGGCCCTTTAAAGTTAAAATCACATTCTCTTGTCTAAAGAAAGAGTGTTTTTTGTTGTATCAGAATCTGTATTGAGTATCAAGTCTATTTCTCAGTATGGAAAAAGAGTGTGACATTTTAGTATGGACGACTGAGGGATTACACAGATGTTTCAGTACGGTGACCACGCTACTCCCCTGGCAGTACTCCTCGAGCAGGCATGGCGCGGGCTGGCAGTACACGGTGTTGTCAGAGCCGTTGCAGTAGCAGCGGTCCCGGCAGTCCCAGTCGATCCAGAAGGTTTGGTTGGTGGCGAGGTGGCGGCCGTGGTACATGCACCCACAGTCCCTCCTCGCCACGCACAGCCCGTCCATCAGAGCGTAGCCGTCCTCGCACTGGCAGCCCTCCTGGCACGGCAGCGGGCACGGCTCCTCCGGCTCGTTCAGGTTGGTGCAAGTCAGCGGGCAGGACGTGGTGCACTCCTCGAAGTGGCTGTTCTCGGGGCATGGAAGAGCTGAAGAGAAGGAGACAAAGATCATTCTACGGTGAGCTCAGATACACTTTTGTCCTTCTCATTCTTCAATCATTTTTTAAAGCTCCTATATTACGCAGAACCGACTCCTGTGAGGTTTAAGTTACGTTCTAATGTTGTGCCCTCCTCAAAAACAGACCCGGAGTTGTGTTTTGTTCATAGTCTGTATAAAGAAGTGTTCTAAGTGTTTGTGACGTCACCACAGCGTTCAGCTCAGATGAAGCTCCTGTTGCTAACGGTTACAGGAGCGAATCTGGAGCCAGGTCCACATTTGGAAATCCGACCGCAAGTATCATAGCAACCACAAGAGCCAATCATATTTGAGGTTGTTAAATGTGTCACCGGAAAGCGGGAAGGGGGCATACTTAGCAACGAAATGCATTGATGAAGGCGTCTGATTGGTCCGTTATTTATGTTCAGATCGTGATTTAGGGACAAAACAGAGAAATGAAAAATTCAGGATTCTGTGTCGCGGCTTCAGAAGAAAATTTAAGACCAAAACACCGAGGCCACAGCAGCAGGTCCAGAGAGAAGAGCCACAAGAGCCCAATGTGAGTCAATGGAGCCAGGGTCAGAAGAGCCGGAAGAGCCGCCTGGAGCACTTCCTGTTTGGACCGCGGTGGCTAGTACGTTAGCTCTGTCCACTCATATAAACGGTCTATGGTTTTGTTTCATTCACAAGTTTGAGTAACAATTTATTTTTAGTCTGTCTACATCTCCAAAGCTCCAAATGCTCTGTTCCACCTTATGATGCCATGAAGTGGTAGTTTTCAAGTTAATAGCTTCCATTACCTTTAGTTCGGTAGAGATCGGACATTGTACGCTCAGAAGATGCAGCTATAAACGAAAGCCAATCAGAAGGTAGTGTGTGTTTTTGATTCACATAAGAGAAAGTGTCTGTATTTCCCACCACAGCACAAACTCATAAAACAAACTACTTATTCTTCTTTGGTTTTTACATCAGAGTGTCTGTCAGACACACAGGCTGTAAACAGAAGTGGACTGAAGGAGTGTGACGTCACCCCAGGGTTCAGCTCCAGTCAAATGAAGCTCATCGACGTTTGCAGTTATAGGGGCAAATTTGGAGCAGAGTTCCATATTAGAAATAGGAATTTATTTACAGACAAAATGGTGAAATAAAACCCCCAGGATCATGTAGAGCGGGTTCAAACCAACATTTGAAGGTCAGAATGAGGAGCCTGACCGCAGCAGGTACAGAGGCCACGTTTTTACACACAAACTGAACCGGAGCCAGGGTCAAAATGATCCAAATGTGTTTTGTAATTATTATTTCTCATTTAAAGTTGCTAGTGTACAGGTTTGTAGAAACAGTTTAATATCATGAGATGTTTTGGGTCGTCATTGGCGAATAAATCAAACCAAAACATGATATCAACTGAACCAATATCTTGGAACTGATATCTAATACCAGTATCGTATCGGTGCATCTCTACATAAAGTATTTGATTGGAAATGAAGACAGCTCTTACGGCAGTTGGTGGCGCTCCTCCACGAGCCCAGGGTGACGTGGGCATCCTGGCAGGCGGTGGCGTAGGCCTGCAGGGAGTTACACATGGCCGAGCGGTTGCCCTCCTTCACGCACATGTTGTACAGGCAGCTCCTGAAGAACGGCGAAGGGTTGACCACGTTGTGACAGGCGATGAAGGAGCTGTTCCCAGGGTCGTTGATGTTTCCGCACATCCAGGGGCTCTGGTACAGACGCAGGCCCGTGCACATACGGTACAGGTCATCACAGTCACCGTTACACGTCAGATCATCGTCCAGAGACTTCCAGGCCTCGGTGAACTGCTCGGTGGACTCGGCCTGGCGCCCGTTGGGGAGGCGCAGGTCGTCGGTGGCGTTACCGTTGAAGACGCCGCACAGGCCGCAGGTCAGGTTGTAGTAGAGCGTGGACAGGGAGATGTTGACATTCCCCTGCCTCGTGTAGTGCACCCGGAGCAGGCTGCGAGACTCCACCACCGTGGCGTTTCCTGGAGCGCGGTAGATCATCACCGTCTCCATCGGGTGAATGTACGGCAGCACCACAGACTCACCGTTCACCTGCGGACAGTTTAAAGGGTTCTAATGTCGTTTCCTCATCACAAACACACCTGGAGTTGTGTTTTGTTTCATTCACACATGTTTTAGACACAAACACTCTGTTCCACCTTGTGATGTCATGTGGTAATACAGGAAGTGCTCTACTGTGTTTTTAAACTCCACACACTTTCACTAGAATCATTTGGATAATAAAATGGAGCTGTTTACTTGAAAACTACCACTTGATGACATCACAAGGTGGAACAGAGCGTTTGGAGCTTTGGAGATGTAGACAGACTAATAATAAAGAGTTCCTCAAACATGTGAATGAAACAAACACAACTCCAGCTCTGTTTTTGAGGAGGAACATCAGAACAGGACTTAACACTCAGACGAGTCAGTTTTGTATGATATTGGAGCTAAACCTAAAATGTCTCTCTCTGATCTGAACGGTCACTCCCTAAACCCCAGAGTCAGTGCTAGTGCAGCCTCTGCAGCTCAGGGAGGGAATTCTGGAGGTTCTGAGCATCACATGAGCCTGTCCATAAACTGAGACTGAGACAAACGCAGGACGTGTCCAGTTGTGAGTGGAGTGACCTGAAGTACTGGCAGTACTGACGTATGAGAATTCAGTTACATAAAGTATCTTTTAAAGGAAATAATTTAGCTGAATTGATATTCCCTGGGGATGTGACGCTAACTAAAAGCACATCTCTGTCTGAAGCTCTGTTACTCAGGTTAGGCTTTAATCTGAGTTTTGTTTTAACCCAATCTGACCATAAAGACCTGACGGATCTGAACTCCAACAGGTTCAGCTGATCTGAGCTGTTAAACAAGTCCCTCTAAAGAACATTACCGTCACAAGCTAGCATTAGCATTAGCATTAGCATTACCATTAGCATTAGCCAACAGTTTCTCAGTGAGTCACTCTCATCTTTTTGTTGAAAACCAAACTCCTAAACAGGACCATGAACGCTGGAAATGAAAGTGTGCTCTTTAAATCACTTTTGTGTTGTTTCAGACTATTTTAAAATGGTTTTGACAGTGTTTGCGAATATTTGCATTGTGTCTCCATGGTAACTGCTGAACATTCCACCATAGAGACACATGTAGAACACCCCCAGTGTGACGTCACTGAAGAGTGTCAGTCTTTGGCACTAACCGACCTTCACCGTGTCAAAGTCAGCTCCTCCCATCTGGGCCTCCACGTTGGCCACGGTCACGATCACGGGACGCTTCCACGCCGGTCCTTTGTTGAACAGGCGCCGGCTCATTTTCACCTCCACCATGGACCCGTTCACCGGGACGGGAGCACACAGCTTCAGCAGGTAAAACGAACTGTCGTCCGGGATTGACAGGTGCGCCCCGTCGAAGGTAGCCGCTATGGCGGTCTGCGTGACGGAGCATACGCCCTCTCTCCTCGGGTAGCACCCCAGGAGCCCCGCCTCCGCCACACACACCTCGCCGTCCTTACACGACTCGTTAAAGCAGGACACCTCGCCGTCGAATCCGCAGGTGCACCGCTGGCTGCACTCGCCCTCCTCGCCCGTCGCGCCCACCCAGAATGTGGTGTTCATGGGGTGGTAGAGCCCATTGTGCTCGCAGCCGCAGTCCTCCCGGAGCACACAGCGGCTGCCGCTTAGGACGTAGCCCGGGTCACACTGGCACCCCTCGGTGCAGGGGTGGGCACAGTAAAGGGGCGCCGTGAGGTCGGAGCAGGAGGCGGGACACGCCGTGGTGCACACCTGGTACTGGCTGAACTCAGGACACGTTAAAGCTACGGGACAAAGGAGAGAAATCGTTAAAGCGGACCTATTCAGGGAAATCTGCTTTTCAGATCTTTCTCCACGTTCTAGCCCTTTCTTCTCACTGACCCTCTGTAGTTGGACTGATTCATGTTTGAGGAATCTTTAATCTCTTATTTTCAAGACGTCATTTTGCCGATCTAGCCCCGTTTTCAGCTCCACTGTGACACCTGCTTCAAACGTGCTCAGTACCTCTGATTTGACCATAGACTGTGTATATAAATGAACATAGCTAATGCGTTAGCCGCCGCGTTCCAAACAGGAAGTTTGTATGCGGCTCTTCCGGCTCCTTCTGACTCTGGCTCCCATTGGCTTACATTGGAATATTGTGGCCCCTCTCTCTGTACCTGCTGCTGTGGCCTTGTGATTTTGGTCTTAGAATGTTCGTATGAACCTGCTCTATGTGATTCTGGTGGGTTTTTTTCACTATTTCGTCCGCCAAATAATCCTGTTCATAACATAGAGCCTGGCTCCAAATTCGCCTGTCACCTTTAACATCGTGAGCTTTTTTTGAGTGGCACTGAACGCTGTGGGTGACGTCACACTCCCTCAGTCCACTTCTTTATACAGTTTATGGCTTTGACATGTTGAAGAACTTCATAAATGTTTATAAAACATACATCACAGTGCATCAGTCTAGCTCCCTCATCTGGAGTCAGGATTACCAAGCCATGGGAAAAGACAGCTAAGCAACACGGCCGACATGCTAATAAAGCACAGAGCTGCAATTTGACAGAAAAATAACTCAGAATGAGTCTAGGATTCATGAAACAAGCAGTCACAGAGAGAGAGGCCACGGTTTTTACATACAAAGAGTCGATGGAGCTGAATCGCGCCCATGCTCACATCCTGTTTGGAACATGCCGGCTAGCATGTTGGCTATGTCCTTTTATATAAACTGTACAGTCTGTAGCTGTAGCGCCCGTGTACAAAAGACAAATCTCACCGCAGAAGGCTCGAGACCTCCAGGAGCGTATGGTGACCCCGAGCGCCTGGCAGGCCAGAGCGTACGCCTGGATGGCCTGGCACAGCGTGGTGATGTTGTCCTTGTTGCTGCACATGTCGTAAACGCAGCTGTAGACAAAGGCCGTGGGGTCCACCACCGCCCGGCAGTCCCTGAAAGGCCCGTCTGTCTTGTTGATGATTCCGCAGTAGTCCGGTCGGAAGTAGAAGGCCTCGCTGGTGGCATCGCACACGCTGCAGTTTTGGGCGCAGCCGTCTGTGCAGCGCCAGTCCGTATCCTCGGCTCGCCAGCTGCCCCCGAGCTCCACCACGCTCTCGGCCAAAGACCCGTCCGGCAGCAGGGGGTCATCGGAGGGGTCATCGTTGTAGTTTCCGCAGAGGCCGCAGGTGTTGTTGAAGTAAGAGCTGGGCAGAGAGATGGATGCGTAGTGCTGCCCGTCGTACGTGACCAAAAGCCCAAAGTCGGTCTCCAAGGCAACGGCCACACCGGACTGGTACACCTTCACCGCGCCGAGCTGGAGCTGGACGGGCAGAGTCTTCATCAAACCATCCACCTGAAAAAAACAAACAAACAAACAAACAAACAAACAAACAATAATTTAATTTTCATTCAGTTAATTAAAGAAAATCAGAACAGGACTGGTCTCAAAGCTGAATTATGTATTTATTCTTTATTTCAGACACAATTATTCAGTTTAGTTAAATAAAGAACAGAACTGAAAAAAAAACAAGGCAACCAAAAGAGTCCATAAAGTTCATTAAAGGGCCTACAGGGAAAATAAAGGATAATAATAACTAGAAAAGCACTCAGAGAGCGCAGACCTCCGCCAAGCAGCTCAGTATTCAAAGTGATCCAGAATCCAGGATTTCTTCTGGATCATCACCAAAATTTAATCATCTGTTGGATTTACCATTAGGAACATTTCCTGAAAATTTCATCAAGATCCATCCATAACTTTTTGAGTTATCTTGGAAACAAACAAACAAACAAACAGACAGACAGACAGACAGATAGGACAGACAGACAGACTCAGGCGAAAACATAACCTCCTCGGCGGAGGTAATAATAAAAATTAGGCTATTTGTTCTAATGTTGTTCCCTCTTCAAAAACAGATCTGGAGTTGTGTTTTGTTTCATTCACATGTTTGAGTAACACTTTAAGCTCCAAACGCTCTGTTCCACCTTGTGATGTCCGTGGAGCACTTCCTGTATTACCATTATTGTTTGTGATGAGGAAACAACATTAGGACAGAGATCAGAGAACAGTGTGATACGGGACCCTTAAATTTGATATAATATTGAGGTGAATAAATTTGAGGAAAAACATTGTTAAACATTTTATTGTTATTAAACCCTAAAAAAGGATGGGACTATTACCTGGACCATCCCAAGGGTCCCTTTGGGAAGCAGAACTCTGTGTCCATACACCTCCACTGTGACATCGCGCAGCCATGACACAGACGCCATCCCTCTATTCTCATTTTTGGCCTCCACGCTGAAGAAGGGCAACCCAGTCAGCTCCCAGCACGGGCGAGCCAGCAGATACGAACACGTGCCCTGGAACGAGGAGTTCACGTTCATGACTATGATAAAAACTTTTGCTTCATTGTGTTGTCACAATTAAGAACGCACGGATCCAACTTTTTTACTTCTGATCAGGCCCGTCGGCACATAATTTGGGGGCCTGGGGCATGAAGCCTCACATGGGCCCCCCTCTAATATAAATTAATAGGAAGAGGGTTCAATTCTAGACCCCTAAGACCATGACAACAAACCCCTTTGTCCCTTCCCCCCGTTGACCTGCTTCTGATACCAGTGTTGATACTTTGGCTTTAAGTACCAACCGATATCCACCCATTCTGGTTTTAAAATCCACTCTACATGATCCTGAGGTTTCTCTTTCACTATTTTGTCTCTGAATCAAGATATGAACTTTAATAATAGAACAATAAGCGCCTTCATTCCCTGAGGTCAGTCCCAATAGCGTTAGTAACAGGTTTGATTGACAGCGTTGCTAAGTGGTGCGGGCAGGAAGAGGCGTTACCTTTTACAGCCTCGCTCCTGATATAATAGAACTGCTAGCCTCGATGAGCTTCATTTGGAACTGAACGCTGTGGGTGATGTCACACTCACTCCGAACACTTGTGTGTTCTGTGGTCCTGCCCTCACCTGGAAGTGGTAGAGGAAGCCGTCGAAGGTGTGGTAGTGCGGGTCTCCAAACACCACACAGGTGCTGGTGCGTGTGGGCTGGCAGTAGAACGCCCCCTCCTGGTGCTCGCAGGTCTCCAGCTGCCCGCACGGTGCCCGCTCACACTGAACCTCGTTGTCCAGGTCCAAGCAGCGGCACCTCTGCGAGCACTGGTCAGACAGCCAGAAGATCTCCCCCGGCCGGTAGTACCGCCCTGACCACATACACAGGCAAAAGATCACGGATTTTCAGAGAGCAACAAGAGACCGAACTTCTACGCTGATGCTGTTTCCTCCTCAAAAACAGACCTGGAGTTGTGTTTTGTTTCATTCACATGTTTGAGGAACTCTTTATTATTAGTCTGTCTACATCTCCAAAGCTCCAAACGCTCTGTTCCACCTTGTGATGTCATCAAGTGGTAGTTTTCAAGTGAACAGCTCCTTTTACCTTTAGTTCAGTCGAGATCGGCAATTCCAGGACTGAAATGATCCAAATGATTCTAGTGAAGGTGTGTGGAGTTTAAAAACACAGTGGAGCACTTCCTGTATCACCACATGACATCACAAGGTGAACCCAACTACAGGTGAGTTTGTGATGTGGAAACTGCACTGGTACAGAGCTCAGAGAATAGCGTGATATGGGCCCTTTAAATGTCCATACTTTAAAGTGGTAGATGGTCAAATGCTTTTCTCCACAGAGATGTTGTTGCTTTGTCTGGAATGTTCCACAGTATGGCATTAAATCTTTCTATCTTCATGGAGACCAAACCAGACCAAGTTCCAGGTCAGATCTGTGGAGAGGCGACCCCGCTCACAGTCAGAATGTCTGTTTTTCTAGGTATTTTTGAGCTCTAAAACCACCTGTAATTGAATAAATGTAAAGTAGAGCTGTTTAATGTCACACTGCGGAACATTCCAGACAGAGCAGTGACGTATCCATAGAAACAAGCAGGTGACGGACCCCCAAACAAAAAGTTACAGAGTGCAGCTTTTAAGAAAACCTTTGTAAATCCCACAGTGGTGAACTTGTACATGTATTAAACTTGCCGTTGTAGCTGCAGCCGTTGGCAGGATCGATGAGCTCGGTGTCCACCCTGAAGAACCAGCGCCCGGGCACGTTCACGTTGGTGGTTTGCTCGATGTTGACCACGTCGTTGGAGCGTGACCCGGGCAGGTTGAAGAAGTGCCCGATGTCTCCGCCGTTGAAACCTGACTGAGTGTGAAGGACGAGAGGAGTGACCACAGTGAGGGCCAGACTCTGGAAGAACTTTTGTTTATCACATTTTAAATTCTAAATGCCATTGGATTTATCACTTTTATTTAAACTCTCAAAAAACATAGCAAAAGGAGAAATTCAGTTTGTCAACTGGACAGAGTTTATTTGGTTGAATACGTTTCGCAGCTCATCCGAGCTGCTTCTTCAGTTCTGGTCAGACGCTGGTGGACACTGCTTTATATCTGCCTGAAGGGAGGAGCTTAATTACAATCAAGCAGATATAAAGCAGTGTCCACCAGCATCTGACCAGAACTGAAGAAGCAGCTCGGATGAGCTGCGAAACGTATTCAACCAAATAAACTCTGTCCAGTTGACAAATTAAATTTCTACCTGGATGACTGAGGGATTCTACACACATCTCAAAAAACATGAATTTGGGATTTTAAGTGTGGAAAAAAAGCACCTTTTAAAGCTTTTATATTACACTAAACAATCTCCTGTGAGCTTTAAGTCATGTTCTAATGCTGTTCTAAAACAGACCTGGAGTTGTGTTTTGTTTTATTCACACATGTTTGAGGAACACTTTATCATCTCCAAAGCTCCAAATGCTCTGTTCCACCTTGTGATGTCATGAAGTGGTAGTTTTCAAGTGAACAGCTCCTTTTACCTTTAGTTCAGTAGAGATCGGCAACTCCAGGACTGAAATTATCCAAATGATTCTAGTGAAGGTGTGTGGAGTTTAAAAACACAGCGGAGCACTTCCTGTATTAACACTTAATGACATCACAAGGTGGATCAGAGTGTTGTCAGCTTGAGACTAGAACTCTAAATCTGCAGGGTTTGTGTGTTAAACTCGTGTGAATGAAACAAAACACAACTCCAGGTCTGTTTGTGACGAGGAAACGACATTAGAACAAAGATTTTAAAAATACCGTAATGTGGGCCCTTTAAAAACAGGTTGCCATGGTTGCAATAGTCCCGCCCCTGGACGCCATGCCTGGTATTTCGTCCACAGGGGGGCGGCAGACTTCCTGGTGCTTTACCTGAGCCGTAGTTCCTCCAAGTCCAGTCAGAGGGTCCCCGCCGCTGGCAGTGCCCGTGCTCCAGGTGATCTCGCCGTAGTTGAACATACTGAAGAAGGCGACTCCGTCTGAGATTAACACTGTCTGGAAAGTGTTCACCTTAGAATCGACACAAGGGGTTAGAATTTAGTAAACGGGTTGTGATGTGATTGGTTTTTGGTGGTTTTCTCGATTCTGCAGGAAACGGGTGAGGAAGTCCCGCCCACAGAGGAGACACGGGGAGGACAGAGGATCTAAACTTACTGAGACCAAGAAAGTTTGATTCTTTTCTCTGGCATCTGCTCTTGAAGCCTCCCTCAGGTTTACTCCTTTACTCTGTGATTTTCTTTACGACAACACTTAATATGACACATTTGATTGACAGCTGGAAAATGGAGGATCAAGGAGACGAATCAAGGAGAAGGAATGAGACACAGCCTGAGAGGAAGCCTCAGGGAAGACCTAGGACACACAGGAGGGACTATGGCCAGTCTGACGTCTTTATTTTAAGATAAATGTGTCTTAAGATATTTTTTTATTAGTTTTCTCTAAGTTCGTGAAATCCCTCAGTTGTCCAGGTAGGATTCTTAGCTTGTTTGACTGAATACATTTCGCGGCTCATCTAAGCTGCTTCTTCAGTTCTGGTCCTCACTAAGAGACAATTATTTTATCTGATGTCTGCCTCTTGAACCCTCGCTCAGGTTTCCTCTGTGGTTTCCTTCCGTTCTCTCCTCTGAGCTTTGGGACGTTTAATCTGCCCCATTTGACTGACAGCTGAAAAACTGAGGATCAAGGAGAAGGAAGCGAGGAAAGAGAAATGAGATGCATCCACTGTTTATATAAATGGACACTGCTAAACTGCTAGCCACCTCGTTCCAAACAGGAAGTGAGCATGGGCGTGCTTTGGCTCCATCGGTTACTGTATAGAAGCTCATTGAGGCTAACAGTTACAGCGGCTAATTTGCAATCAGAGACCATATTTGGAAATCTTACCGTAAAACCAAAGAGCCAATTAAAGTGAGGATGTTGAAGGTACACGCCCACTCCCCTTTGGACTTTTATTTTGGCAACATAGCTGTCAATCAACCTGTTGCTAATGCTAGTGGGAGCGACCTTGAAAACAGGCGCCTGATTGGTCTGTTTTTAATGTTCAGATCTTGATTTAAAGACAAAATAGTGAAATAAAAACCCCAGGATCATATGGCAGATCTTATAGCAGTTACAGAGAGAGGGACCACGCTTTTTACACCCAAACTGAACTGAAGCCAGAGTCGGTGGAGCTGAATCGCTTCATGTTTGGAACACGGCGGCTAGCGGCTCAGGTCCATTTACGTCAACAGTCTATAACCGTAAGTTGGATTTGAACCTAACTGGCGTGGTCTGGCTCCCTCCGTAGAATGTGACTTGGTGCCACGTGGCGACAAACACCCAGGTGGCGCTGAAGCCGGGCATGTTCTTGAAGTATTTGCGCACGTCTTGGGTGGCCCTCTCCAAAATGTCCGCCTCCGTGGTCTCCCTGTAGTAGACGTCGCCGCGGATTCCGTTGTGCACGTCGGCCCACAGAGGAGCGATGAAGGAGCGGCTGTCACTCAAAGGGAAGGCCTCAGGTGTGAACTGGCTCACCTGGACGTTAAAGGAAATCACGCCGTTGTTGTTCACCTGGGGACCAAAGGGAGAGACCAAAGAGAGAGACCACCCTTTAGGACGGAACAGACGACATACAGCAAAAGTTATGCTCAAGCGGCATTAGGGATGTAACCTGTGGTGGATGAAGCTGCAAATTTCTTCAATATAAATATTTGTATTTATAAGTATTTGTAAATATTTGTTTCATGATCATTGTACAGAAGCAACCACAGAATTTTTGGAACTATGTCATGAACAGGGGTGAGTTAATATAAGTTTTTCTTCTTCCCGCTCCTTTTCGAGAAATGTGTTTTTCTGTTGTTTACGATGTAAATGTAGTATGTGTAGTATATGATTATTGTTTCTCTTGTGGCACAACCGTGAAATAAAAAGCAAAACAAAGAAACAATTTTACACTCTGAATTTTGACTTGAATTTGAGGGCTTGAAAATATTTGTGCTGAATATTTAAAAGGTGAATTTTTTAACAATTTAATAATTTTCACTTTGAAAATGTACACTTAAAATTTAATCAAATAGAATAAAATTCAAAACCTGATGGAACAAATGATCTTCCATATACAGCAGTGGAGCGTAACAGAGTAAGCGTAAGTACTGCACTACACATTTTAGGTGTCTGTACTTCACTTAAAGCTGCATTGTATAATTTTTCTGGTGGAGGGTCCGTCAAACACTTTTCTCCATGGACGTGTTATTGCTTTGTCTAGAATGTTCCACGGTATGGCATTAAACCTTTCTGTCTTCATGGAGACCAAACCAGGCCAAGCTACAGGTCTTATAGGTTTAATGTCATACTGTGGAACATTCCAGGCAGCGCAATGACGTATCCATAGAAACAAGCAGGTCCCCCTAAGTTACCTCGTACACCTTTAAGTAACAAAATGGAGCACTCCCCCTGGTGGCTTACGTAGGCGGTGCGGTACGGGATGTTGAAGAAGACAAAAGGAACGAGGAGTGTGATTTCAGGGGAGCTTCCGTCGTCCATCTTTGGGGTTTCCAGGTCCCGGTGCTCCGGTCCAAACGGGTACAGCACGTCCTGACGATCTCCTGCAGAGCCAAGGACATACGCAGGCTCAGTGTTCGCAAGAAAACAACGTAAGTGAATGAATAATACAAAAGACTGTGACAGAATACTGAATGCATTAAAGTGTAGTTTGTGAAGTGGTCCAATCAGAGAACTGTTTCTGAAACTGTTTCTTTGACCAAAATAAACTTTTGTCCAGTTGACAAATTTGAATTTCTCCTTTGCCACGGATTGTACCTGGACGACCGAGGGATTTTACACACGTTTCTGAAAACTTACACCGCATTTCTACCATTTCTAGCAGTTATGGCGGCTAATCTGGACAAAAATTTCATATTTGGAATTCCAAACGCGAGTATCATAGCGACCAAAGAGTCAAACAGGAGTGATGCTGTTAAAAGCCTCTTCTGACAATCAAACCTGTGGGGAGTAACCTCGGGGAAAGAAGGTGCCTGATTGGTCTGTCATTTATGTTCAGATCTTGATTTAGGGACAAAATAGTGAAATAAAAACCGCAGAATCATGTAGAACAGGTTCAGACCAACATTTGAAGGTCAGAATGAGAATCCTGACAGCAGAAGTTACAGAGAGGGGCCACGCTTTTTACGCACAAACTGAACCGGAGCCAGAGTCCATGGAGCCGAATCGCGCCCATGCTCACTTCTTCTTGAGTTATGTCCATTTATACAGTCTATGGTTACCCCAGATAACAGGACAAGATTCTACAAAGTTCTTTTCAGATCTTTTCTCCATGTTCTAGTCGTTTCTTCTCTCTGACCCTCTGAAGTTGTATTTGGAGTGATTGGTGTCTGAGGAATCTTTAATCTCTTATTTTCAAGACGCCATTTTGCTGCTCTCCCTCCGTTTTCAGCTCCACCGGTACACGCCTACTGGTACACGCCCACAGTGATGTACGCACTTCCTTCTCCAGTTTGATGTTCTTGGGCAGCGTCACGTCGTCATTTTGGTCCAAATGTAAAAAACGCTCTGCTCTAGTGATGCGCAGCTATCCACAGCATGTGGCGCTTTGTTGTGGTGACATTTACGGCCACGTCACGCAGAAAGTGTAACTGTGTTCGTAAAGTGGTCTGTGTAGTTCCTGTATTCCCTGGATGGGCAGGAGCCGTGTGGTACCTGCTGTTCTGGTGAAGATGGTGAAGATGTGGAGCAGGACGACTGGACAGCAACGCCTCACCATTCTGAAACACAGCAGCAGCAGGTCAAAGGCCGGAGAGGCAATTCTAACACAATATGATGTAAACTCTGCAGCTGATGTCGTCAACACTCCCTGGGCGTGTGATGCTACCTGTAGGCACTGCTCTGTCTGAAGCTCTTTGACTCAATCTGAGCTTTCTTTTAACCCAATCTGACCAGAAAGAACTGATTGATCTGAACTCCAACAGGTGCTGATCTGTGCTGTTAAACAAGTCCCTCTCAAATAACATTACACTCACAAGCTAGCATTAGCATTAGCATTAGCATTAGCATTAGCCAACAGTTTTTCAGTGAGTCGCTCTCACGTTTTAGCTGAAAATCAAACTCCTAAACAGGACGGATCACAGGAAAATGAAAGTGTGCTCTTTAAAATCCCTTTTGTAATTTTTCTTGCTTAAAACTTAAACATATTATGGATTGTGTTTCCATGGTAACAGCTGAACTTTCCACCATAGAGACACATGTACATCACCCCCAGCGCAGTGTCACATTTAGTAATCGTCATCATTCTTAAGTGCGCTGTGTAACTTTTCTGGTGGAGGGTCCGTCAAACGCTTTTCTCCATGGAGCTGTTATTGCTTTGTCTGGAATGTTTCACAGTATGGCATTAAACCTTTCTATCTCCATGGAGACCAAACCAGACCAAGTTACAGGTCAGATCTGTGGAGAGGCGACCCCGCTCACAGTCAGAATGTCTGTTTTTCTAGGTATTTTTGAGCTATAAAACCACCTGTAATTGAATAAATGTAAAGTAGAGCTGTTTAATGTCACACTGTGGAACATTCCAGGCAGAGCAGTGATGTATCCATAGAAACAGGCAGGTGACGGACCCCCAACCAAAAAGTTGCACAGTGCACCTTTAACTCTCAAGTCGTGAAGACACTCCACCTTCTCCCCTCTGAGAAAGTTGATGAATTCTTCTTCTTCTCTGTTCCGGCGGTAAACGTGCTCCACACCGCCATAACTCACTCCGTCTGAAACCCGAGGACGCCGCGCCAACGCCACAGGACGGGTTTAAGAGCAGGCTCCCAGCTCTCCCCCGGGGGCCCCTCAAAAGAGCCATTATCCAACTACGAACAAAGCTCTAGGATCGCGTTAGCTGGATGGTCCCATGTGGCCGGTGAACAGTGAGGGGCCCGCTGTGTGTGTGTGTGTGGGTGAGGGCCCCGCTCTGTGTGTGTGTTTGTGTGAGTGAGGGCCCCGGTCTATGTGTGTGTTTGCGTGTCTGTGTGTCTGTGTGAGTGAGGGCCCGGCTCTGTGTGTGTCTGTGTGTGTCTGGGCCCCGCTCTGCTCCCTGGCCCCTCATTACCACTGCTGTTAGGGACATATTGATGCCTTGTTGGCTGAAGCAGAGCTGCCGGACACTGTGGCACTAATGGCTCTGCGGAGGTTTGAATTGCCCGGGGCCCGCTGGTGCCCTCAGGCTGTTGTGAGCGGGAGCTGGCAGACGTCCCGCTGGCAGAGGGCAGGGTGCGGCCAACAGGGTCACAAACGCCTTTCAGGGGGTTTTGTTTGGGCTCTAAAGGAACTGTGAGTGAAAAGATTCTACATCACAACTGAGCCCAGGCTGTGGGGCCGTCAGAAATGTGGAAAATCAGATCCTAATCGATCCCAAAACCTGTTCAGAAACTAGATCCTCATGTTCCTCAGGTCTGGATTCTAAAGAAGTTCAGTTTTCAGGACAGAGCAGAAGCTTTCCTGAACGATCTGGAGCTGCATCAGATCAAGTATAAGAACACAGAGACTAGTATACGAACATGGACCTGGTTTAGACCTGGTTTAGACCTGGTTTAGACCTGGACCACTGAGGATTACACAGATATAAGGACATGTGGGAACAGAAAAGAAAGTTCTACCATTTAATCTGGAAAATCACAGAATATTGTCTAAAGAAAGAGGATTTTTATTTTCATCATGGTATTGAATCGGTATTGAGTTCTTTAAGCTGCGTTCTGCCTCCGACGAGCGTCATAGACGCCGTGGACAAACGTCGGAGAAAAACACATGAGGCGTATTTTCTACATAAAACCATCAGCGGCATCATAGATTTTCGTGTTCTGGTGTTTGTGGCTCTCGGGTCTTTCTGTTTTTTCTCTTTCTTCTGGATAATCACGTCACTGCGTCACTGGGGAGTCGTCCCTGATTGGCTGATGCGGCGCATCGACAAAAGTTCAGCTTTTTCTCCTCTGGTGTCGACGCCTGAACGCTCCAGACGCCGTGGCGACGCCTGAAGACACAGGATGCCCTGGACACGCGTTACTCAGACTTTACTGTGAACTCCTCCACGCCCTGACACGGCGTCTGAACGCAGCTTTAGTATCAAAAGAGTTTGAAATTTTTAAATCGTGACAAAACTATTATGTCCCCAGAGCTTCACCTGCAGACAGAGACACAGAGACACGTCCTGCGTTTGTCTCAGTCTCAGTTTATGGACAGGCTCATGTGAAGCTCAGAACCTCCAGGATTCCCTCCCTGAGCTGCAGAGGCTGCACTAGCACTGACTCTGGGGTTTAGGGAGTGACCGTTCAGATCAGAGACATTTTAGGTTTAAACACACTGGATTTCAGCTTTGAACCAGCAATTTATTTGAGGACAAAATAGTGACATAAAAACCCCAGGATCATGTGGAACTGGAGCCAGAGTCGATGGAGCTGATTCGTGTCCATGCTCACTTCCTGTTTACATCTATGGTATTGATTAGTATCTGACTTTTGACAACTCTACTTTTAACTTTGTGTATTTTTCTCGCTCTCGAAAACGCGCCATGCCAGACTGTGTGGGCGTGGCCGGACTCTGTGGGCGTGGCCAGACTGTGTGGGCGTGGCCGGACTCTGTGGGCGTGGCCAGACTGTGTGGGCGTGGCCAGACGCTCGCTCTAATCCGCCTCATTGGAAAACTGGTGTCACTCTCATTAACTTCTCAGTTAGTTACCGTTACGTTGAGTTAGACTGAAGTTTTTTGAAATTTTGATTTTTTATTTGTGTTTAAGCTTTTGGTGAAAATTCCTCTGAGGTTCGACTCATTTCATTAAAACACATTTAAGATCATAAGATTTAAGATTTTACTTGAAGATTTTACATTTTTTCCCAGTTTGGCAATTCTTTAGGTTTCAGAGTTTACTTCCTGGTTGGAAGTCATGACATCACACCAGGGAACATGTTACCGTAGCAACCATGTCGTACGCTGGGCCCAAACTCCTCTAACGTCACAGAGATTATGATGTGACAAATAAAAATATAAGAAAACTCCTTTATTTTGTTGAAATCATGTTTAAAGTGCGAATGACGATGACAGTTTTGACGATTCTCTAATTTCTACTTCAAATTCAAATCCAAATCCACTTTATTTCTACATTTTACAAACAAAACAGTTTCCAAAGTGCTGCACAGAGATCAGAAAATTAAGACAACAAAAAGGTAAATTGCTAAAGTTTGATCCAAATAAAAGCACAACCATAAATTCATAAAATAGCAGTAAAAATAAATAAAATAAATAAAAGACACAGAGGACCACACAACTCACATGGTGTTAAAAGCCTGAGAGTAATTAGTGGGTTTTAAGACGAGACTTAAGAGACAGAAAGAGACAGAAAGATCCTTTATTGATCTCGAGGGAAATTCACGTTTTGCTGCAGGAACATTTCCACTGCTCGTCTCAGTCCCTTTGTCTCTCGGTCAAAGGTCTCAGGTCAGTTTCACAGGAGGACGGGTCAGGGAGGGTCGGCAGATCCTGTGGAAGAGCCAAAAGTGTCCCTCCCTCCTCTGTGTCCTGCAGCATCACAGCGGCCTCCAGGGGGCGCCCGGTGAACACAACAGGAAAGGCTTCGCTCTCACTCCGCTCTGGGGTTTCTGTTGGTGACGAAATGGTCCATTCCCTCAAAGTATTTCTTCTGGAAGGTCTTCTGCCACATTTGGTGTAAAAAGCCTGTAGCATCTGAAATGTCCATAGCTAGCTCCTTGGCTAGCATCTTGCACGGTCTCCATAGATACGGGAAAAACAAACTGCTCATTTCCCACAATCCAACAGTCCCTCACTCGTGTCCTTTGAGCTGCACATGCTGCACTTCTGAGTTGGTTAAAATCCCATGATATTACTTTAAAAACTGAGCTCAAAAAACTAAAAGTTTCAGTCGTGGGGACAGATGAAACTTTAAACATGATTTCAACAAAATAAAAGTGTTTTCTTATATTTTTATTTGTCACATAATAATCTCTGTGACATTAGAGCAGTTTTGGCTCAGTGTTTAACACGGTTGCTATGGTAACAGTTATGATTACAACCAGGAAGTAAAATTTAAACCTAAAAATTTACCAAACTGGGATGTTAATTTGTTTGTAAGATTTTAAATATAATGATCTTACATGTGTTTTAGTCAAATGTGCAGTCCAACCTGTCACAGACTCTTTAAAATCTCAGAAAAACGTTTGTGTAAATTGTGCCGAACGTTTGTACAGAATTCTCCCAGTGTGACGTCATCAGTGTGACGTCATCAGTGTGACGTCATCAGTGTGACGTCATCAGTGTGACGTCATCAGTGTGACGTCATCAGTGTGACGTCATCAGTGTAACGTCATCAGTGTGACGTCATCAGTGTGATGTCATCAGTGTGGGACTCTCTGAAACAGAATCTCTACTTCCTGTTTCACTTTCAGCACGTTTTTCAACTGTTCTTCGCAAATTGCTTCTTGATTTGTGTAAAACTATACTTTAAATTTACAGCAGGTTTTATTCCACCAACGTAAGAGGCTCATCAGACCCAAACGTTCTTTAATATTATGTGTCGAAACGGTCGGACTTCCTGCTTCCTGTGTCCCGTATTCACGTCCTGCCCCGCCCCCTCGCTGTGATGTCACGGGCGGCTCATTTGCATACACTGGGGGATCGCGATGACGAGTTAAACTGGGCTCCCCCTTTGATCTTCAGCGAAAACGTGAGAGCGACTCACTGAAAAACAGAACTATTTCTGCTCAGATTGTGTTAAAACGAAATAAAACAAGATTAAAGTCTAACCTGAGTCACAGAGCTTCAGACGGAGCAGTGCCTACAGTTAGCATCACGCGCCCAGAGAACGTTGGTGACATCAGCAGCAGTATATGTTATAAAATCAGGAGTCGTGTATTTGGGGCTCAGTGTTTATCGTGTGTTCTGTTTCTTTGTAAAAGTGATTTTGGAGGATTTCGAGCTGCGACGGTGCAATAAAACATTTCTGCGGCGTTTATGTGTCGTCACATTTTAAACAGGTTCACTGGGAAAATTCGGCTTTATTGTTATTGTATTTGTTTTTATCGAGGCATACGCTGGGAAAAAAACAATATCTGGTTAAATTAAAATGACTTAAATTAAGAACATTTTACTTTATTTGAGTCGATTCATCTTGACGAGTAAAATCTACCGATGGAATAAGTGTGTTTTTCTTAATTCAAGCAACATTAGATTTTGTTTCTTATTTTAAGTGTAAAAAGTTGTTGTTTTTCTTATTTTAAGTGTAAAAAGTTGTTGTTTTTCTTATTTTAAGTGCAGTAAGACATATTTTCATATTACAAAAAGTCTTGTTACTCTGGCAGATAATTTTACTTTTCAAGTGAAATTTACTCAAATCATAATAAAACTTTCTTAATTCCCGTCATCTTAACTTGGCTAGATTCAGTTTTAGTTTTTTTTTTGCAGAGTACAGTAGTTTTAATATTATATTTGATTTCATTCCGTCACTTTGGCCCCGTCTCTGGACCTGCTGCTCTCAGGTTCCTCATCCCGACCTTCTGAACGTTGGTCTGAACCTGCTCGACATGATCCCGGGGTTTTATTTCACCGTTTTACCCCGACAGAGAAGTTTAATTCAGCTTGAAACATTTACAGAGCAAAACGAAGCTTCAGATCTCGACTTCTTTCTTAAAACAATTCTCTGTTCTGTTCTGTTCTGTTCTGTTCTGTTCTGCCGTTTCCTCGTCACAAACACCTGGAGCTGTTGTGTTTTGTTGTGTTTTGTTTCATTCACATGTTTAACACGAGGGACTCGATACGATACAAACCTCGATACGGCGCGTTTTCGATACGATATATTTCAAATCAAATCGATACGGTTCAGTAAACATAAAGTCTAAATCGCGGCTGTGATGCTAAAAGTCTTTGTTAAATCACTTCCTGTGCAAAGTTCATCTGAAACACAAACATTTTAATCCTCAGAACTGTGAAAAGTTTCCTTCCTCTAAACAAGCAACAAAAACTGAAGCTCTGTAAGAAAATAATTTAGTAAAATAAACCAAAAAATCCTCTTGGCGATATATCGATACAGCAGCCCACGATATCGATACTGTATCATCACATTAAACAATACATTACAACGATTTTTTGATATTTTTGATATTTTTGATATTTAACAAACAAAAACTGCATATTTAGGCTTTACGGGAGGTGCTCCATTGTGTTTTTAAACTCCACACACCTTCACTAGAATCACTTGGATCATTTCAGTCCTGGAATTGTCGATCTCGACTGAACTAAAGGGAAAAGGAGCTGTTCACTTGAAAACTAAAACTTTGGAACAGACGTAGACGGAGTAAAAATAAAGATTTACTCAAAAATGTGAATGAAAAAAAACCACAATCCAGGTTTGTTTGTGACACGAATCAGAAAACAGTTTAAGAAGAACCTTATTCAGCGAATTATAAAAGGTTAAATTGCAGCTCTGGGTTTGTTCTAGACTGACAGATCTTACCTGTCTCAGATCCTGCACCTCCAGCTCCGCACTCGTCTGCGCCGGTGCCTCAGCAGACGGACATCCACATCACTCACACGGCAGATCAGGTGACCAAATAACCAGGATGCCCCGCACGGATCACACAAACGGACCCAAATCCGGGCTGCGCCACATTCACAGCGGTTCTTAAGTTCCTGAAGTGGAAGTGGAGCGAAGGAATGATGAGTCAGAGCCACCGAGGAAGAGGAGGAAGAGGAGGAGGAGGAGGAGGAGGAGGGAGTTTTGCCTGAAGGAGCAGGTGCAAATGTTACCGGGGATAGAGGGATAGAGTTCAACTTAATCTGGGATCTGTGAGAGGAGGGAGGGAGGAGAGGAGAGAGGGAGAGGAAAGAAGAGAGAGGAAAGAAGAGAGAGGGGGAGGGAGAGAGGAGGGAGGGAGGAGAGAGGGGGAGGAGAGAGAGGGAGAGGAGAGAGGGGGAGGAGAGGAGAGAGGGAGAGGAAAGAAGAGAGAGGAAAGAAGAGAGAGGGGAGGAGAGAGAGGGAGAGGAGAGAGGGGGAGGAGAGAAGAGAGAGGAAAGAAGAGAGAGGAAAGAAGAGAGAGGGGAGGAGAGAGAGGGAGAGGAGAGAGGGGGAGGAGAGAAGAGAGAGGAAAGAAGAGAGAGGAAAGAAGAGAGAGGGGAGGGAGAGAGGAGGGAGGGAGGAGAGGAGAGAGGGAGAGGAAAGAAGAGAGAGGAAAGAAGAGAGAGGGGAGAGGAGAGAGGGGGAGAGGAGAGAGAGAGAGGGAAGAGAGGGAAAAGGAGAGGTATAGAGGGAGGAGTAAGGGTCCGATTCACAGAAAGGTGGAGTTGAGGTTTTAGTCGCGTCACGTTACTTCAATTTCAAACTTGATTTCAATACTAACAAAAAGAATCGATTCTCAAATCAATACCGATTCCTCTGTTTAAAGGTCCAATATTACAGATTTAAACTCCTGTAGGTTTAAGTCGTGTTCTAATGTTTCCTCAAAAACACCTGGAGTCGTGTTTGTTTCACTCACATGTTTGAGGAACTTTCTTTTGTTCCCATGTGTCGTTATGTCTGTGGAATCCCTCAGTGGTCCAGGTCTAAACCAGGTCCAAACCAGGTCTTAACCAGGTCTTAACCAGGTCCATGGGTGTACACTAGTCTCTGTGCTCTTACACTTGTTCTGGTCCAGCTCCAGATCGTTCTAAACACATTCAGGAAAAGTTCTGCTCTGTCCTGGTTCAGTCCTGGTTCAGTCCTGGTTCAGTCCTGGTTTAGTCCTGGTTTAGTTCTGCTCTGTTCTGTCAATGGGACTTTTTTACGATCCAGACCTGAGGAATATGAGGATCTAGTTTGGATCTGGTTTAGACCTGGTTTGGACCTGGTTTAGACCTGGTTTGGACCTGGTTTGGACCTGGTTTGGACCTGGTTTGGATCTGGTTTAGTCCTGTTTTTCTTTTTCTTCCTGTGAATGGGACTTTTTTCGTATCCAGACCTGCCGAGAATCAGGATCCAGTTTTGATCCGAGCTTCAGTCCTGATTAGGATCTGATTTTGACAACCCGAGTCAGGACTCACACAGAAGTACACAGAAGTACACAGAAGTACACAGCAGTACACAGAAGTACACAGAAGTACACAGCAGTACACAGAAGTACACAGAAGTACACAGACTTTCACAGGATCAGCTGGGCCGTTGGGACTAAAACAACAGCCCTGCTTCAGTTTCAGCATTAACATGAGAGGAACGCCTCATTTGCAAGACTTTTGGTTCAGGCAGATGGTGGTGAGATAGAAGAGCTCCAGGGGACGAGACGGTCAGGACGGGCTTTGTGGTCAGGGACAGAGGAGGTAACAGGAGAGAGGGAAGAGAGGAGCAAGGAGAGGAGAGAGAGAAGAGGAGAGAGGAGAGAGGGATGAGAGGAGGGAGGAGAGGAGAGAGGGACGAGAAGGTCAGGACGGGCTTTGTGGTCAGGGACAGAGGAGGTAACAGGAGAGAGGGAAGAGAAGAGGGAGAGAGGAGGAGGAGAGAGGGAAGAGAGGAGGGAGGAGAGAGGGAAGAGAGGAGGGAGGAGAGAGGGAAGAGAGGAGGAGGAGAGAGAGGAGGGAGGAGAGAGAGAGGGAGAGAGGAGAGAGAGGAGGGAGGAGAGAGGGAAGAGAGAGGGAAGAGTGGAGGGAGGAGAGGAGGAGGAGAGAGGGACGAGAGGAGGGAGGAGAGAAGGAAGAGAGAAGGGAGAGGAGAGACAAGAGGAGGCGAGAAGGTGAAGGTCAGACTCGGGCTCCTGTGAGTGAACAGGATCATCTCTCAGGCAGGTCTGAAGGAGCAGAAACAGGTGACCTACTGGGCCCAGAGCTCAGATGTACAAATAACCCGCTCACCGCCGCGTTACAAACAGG
Source organism: Taenioides sp. WSHXM2023 (assembly GCA_029959045.1). Taxonomy (NCBI): domain Eukaryota; kingdom Metazoa; phylum Chordata; class Actinopteri; order Gobiiformes; family Gobiidae; genus Taenioides; species Taenioides sp. WSHXM2023. The sequence goes on from CM057098.1 coordinate 31,533,678, forward strand.
AAGTGAGCACGGGCGTGATCCGGCTCCACGGACTCTGGCCCCAGTTCAGTTTGTGTGTAAAAGTGTGGCTCCTCACTCTGACCTTTGACCCCTGCTGTTAGGCTCCTCACTCTGACCTTCAAACGTTGGTCTGAACCTCAGAGGGGTGAGTGCGACGTCACCCACAGCTCCAAATGAAGCTTATCAAGGCTAGCGGTATCATAGCAACCAAAGAGCCAATCAGGGGCGAGGCTGTTGAAGGCAACAGGTCCACCTCACAGAACTTTAATCAAACCTAAAGATGACCACAAGATGGCGTTGTGTTGTTTTCAGGGGCCTGAGCTCATTGGCTCATGGGCACAAAAATAATTTTCTCTTCCACATTTACTTCCTCAATCCAGGTGAGCTCCTCCAACCCATCCTGGTTTAGTCCTGGTTTAGACCTGGTTTAGTCCAGGTTTAGACCTGGTTTAGTCCTGGTTTAGACCAAATGTAGACCAAGATTGGACCTTGTTTAGACCTAGTTTAATCCTGGTATAGACCTGGTTTAGTCCTGATTTAGACCAAGTTTAGACCTAATTTAGACCTTGTTTAGACCAAGTTTGGATCTTGTTTAGACCGAGTTTGGACGCTTATAACTGTGTAACAGCTACAGTTTCTATTTTATTAGTAAAATCTTGAAACAGCCTCCCTCGTTGCCGTGACGACGCCACGCCGCGCCACACCGTGCTGCTCTGATCCGCCGCTCTGATTCGCCGCTCTGAGCCGCCGCGATACTGAAGTCGATCTGGAGACGTCTGAGACCAGCTTCAGAGGATCAGGTTCTGTCTGCAGCTCTTCACAGCAGAGCGACCACAGGAACCCAGCCTCCTCCGCCACAGTCCAGCAGTCCCCAGGCAGGTCCACCCTGAGTCCACCCTCTGCCCTGCACCTGCCCAGCACCTGCCCAGCACCTGCCGTCCTGCCCAGCACCTGCCCTCCTGCCCAGCACCTGCCCTCGCCTAAGCAGCCAGTCCGTTCAACATTAGGTCCAAATTTAGAAGTTTCTGGAACCGGACAGTTGATTCTCTGCAGTGACGTCACGCTGGGGGTGTTCTACATGGATGTGAATGGTGGAATGTTCAGCAGTGAAGACAAAACGCAAACATGAGCAAACACTGCCAGAAAAGTTTAAGATCGTCTGAAATCTCCCTCCAAAAGGATTTAACGAGGACATTTTCAGGAGCCTGTGATCAGTCCAAACGTTCACGGTTCTGTTTTTCAAATATTCTTTTATTATTCGGAACAAAATGTAGAACTTCTTTTTCCTGAGGTGAGTCGTAGTTTGGTGTTTCTGTGGATCGAGTCGTTAACGCAGATTTTTAAGCGGCCATGTTTGTTTTTGACGCGAAAGGAGCGTGCGTCTCTCTGATTGGTTAATCCACCTGTCAATCACACCTTCTGACATCAGGGAGACACGACTCAGCTCCAGATCCACTCGTCTTTGTCTTTGTGAAGTTTTGTCCAAGTGTGTAGTTCTGGTTGGACAGGTAACCCCTGCCCAGCACCTGCCCTCTCCTGCCCCAGTAACCCGCCCGTCCTCCCCCCTCCTCCTCCCCGGGGACAAAGCCCTGCCTTCAGCCCCGGCGCTGGGTGGTGGGCGGTGGTCTTCAGGCTGTAGCTGCTGTTTCCTGGAGGCTCCTGGGCGCTGGAGTCAAACTGTGGAGTCACTTCACTGAAACCATCAGAGGAGAACGTGAGAAACCTGAGGAAAGATCTGAGGAAAGAGCTGAAGAAAGAGCTGAGGACTGACCTGAGGACCTGAGGACAGACCTGAGGTCTTTCCTCAGGTCTGTCCTCAGGTCAGATCTGTGGAGAGGCGACCCCGCTCACAGTCAGAATGTTTTTCTGGGTATTTTTGAGTTCTAAAACCACCTGGAATTGAATAATTGAATTTAATTAAAAAATTATTTTGAATGTATTTATTTTATCAATATATTTTTTATTGATTGATTTTATTTTTTTTTATTCCGAGTCTCTTTTTAAGCCTTTACATTTTTTCTTGCCTGATTTGTTCCATGAATTAAAGTTAATATAAGTTTAATAAAAATCTTTGTGGCGATCACTTTTTATCATGTCGTGTTTTTGTTTTTATTCATTAAACTTTATTCAGGTTTTATTTTGTTAAACTGAGTGGATTTGATTTATTATTGAACAAATGAGTGAAATCAATGAACTCTATACAGTGTTAATATTTAATGGGCCCCGGGGTTCAGAACCCCTGATTGAGACTCACTCACAGTGGGAAGAGGAAGCACAACTTTACTCGAGTAAGAGTACTGTACTTCAATACAAATATTACTCAGGTACTAAAAGTACTCTGCTAGAAAAGTACTCAGAAAAGTACAATTTATTTAAAAAGTTACTCAAATAAATGTAACTGTGCTCCCCACCTGGTGTTCAGTTTTGTCTCATGTTTTTGTGTATTTATGGAGAATTGTCGTGTGGAGCCTGGGGGACGTAGACTTGTGGGCGGAGCCTCGTACAGACTCGTACTGTGGGAGCCTGGGGGACGTAGACTTGTGGGCGGAGCCTCGTACAGACTCGTACTGTGGGAGCCTGGGGGACGTAGACTTGTGGGCGGAGCCTCGTACAGACTCGTACTGCTGACCGTAAGGAGGGTTTGAATAGGGCCCAGGAGAGATCACTAGATGACTCAAACATGCCTGGATGAGTCTAAAACCTCTTCAGACAGGTTTGTGATGAGGAACTGTGTTACAAACAGTGGAATAACTCTTCTTTAAAGCTGCACTGTGTAACTTTTTGGTGGGGGGTCTGTTACCTGCTTGTTTCTATGGATACGTCACTGCTCTGCCTGGAATGTTCCACAGTGTGACATTAAACAGCTCTACTTTACATTTATTCAATCACAGGTGGTTTTAGAGCTCAAAATACGTAGAAAAACAGATTCTGACTTTGAGCGGGGTCGCCTCTCCACAGATCTGACCTGGAACTTGGTCTGGTTTGGTTTCCATGAAGATAGAAAGGTTTAAAGCCATACTGTGAAACATTCCAGACAAAGCAAAAACATCTCCATGGAGAAAAGCAGATGGAAAATGGTCCGAGCTCAAACAGAACCGGAGACCCGCTGTAGAGGAGGGGGCGGTTACGCAGAGGGAATGCCCAGAAACTTTACTCTGCGGGTGACACGTATGGAATGAAGGGTGACGCAGGGTGCCAGGGGCGAGGGGGACGGGTGCCAGGGCGGGGAGGACGGGTGCCAGGGCGGGGAGGACGGGTGCCAGGGCGGGGGGACGGGGGAGATGGGTGCCCTCTCCTCCGCCGGGGTCAGAACAAAACTGAGACGGCTTCATTCTAACCTAGAGGAAGTTTATTTTAAGACTCGTCCAGTAAAACGATCTTCCTGCGTGGACAGAACATTCCACCACTTTTAAGTCATTTTCTGATAAATTTAAATGTTTATATCTTAAATTTCTGTAATTTCGGTATCTGTACTTTCTACTCCACTACATTTTAGAACAGGACTGAAAAGTAAAAAGTATTTTTCTTTACATCTGAGACCTGCTGAAAAGGCTGAGATTTATTTTTAACACATTTAATTTGAGTTTCTGTCCAAACTTTGAGCAGCACAAACACAAAAACGGCCAGAAATCACTTAAAATCGGCTAAATTCTTCATCCAAATCATTACATTTCATCCTTTAATTGGTGTAAAAATCTCTACAAAAAGCAAAAACATCTCCACCGAGAAAAAAAAAATACTTTTTACGCGTTAAGTACATTTTTAAACATGTACTTTTACTTCACTTTTCTGGTGGAGGGTCCGTCAAACGCTTTTCTCCATGGAGATGTTATTGCTTTGTCTGGAATGTTCCACAGTATGACATTAAACCTTTCTATCTCCATGGAGATCAAACCAGACCAAGTTCCAGGTCAGATCTGTGGAGAGGCGACCCCGCTCACAGTCAGAATGTCTGTTTTTCTAGGTATTTTTGAGCTCTAAAACCACCTGTGATTGAATAAATGTAAAGTAGAGCTGTTTAAAGTCACACTGTGGAACATTCCAGGCAGAGCAGTGACGTATCCATAGAAACAAGCAGGTAACGGATCAGAAAAATTACACAATGCAGCTTTATTAAACTTGCATAAGGCAGAAATGTTCATATTTTTCGGACGCCTGGAACATTAGCGTTAGCCTGTCTGCGCTAATGGGACAAACGTGAGATGTGACACTGACAGTTTCACTTTTCAGCCCAGAGGATCATGGGAGCTGTGAGACTCAGGCGCGCGCTCCTCAGTCGCGGTTTCAGCAGATGAATAATGGATCAGGCGCTAGACACAGGCATGGCATTGTCTGCGGGAGCTGCTTCCTCTGCGTGCGGACCGTCAACGATACCGACGATTACACCTCCAGAGGACAAGAAGGTTTGGCTTTTTTACTTATTGATCCTTTACGGCCGACGTCATCAACATTCCCTGGGGCTGTGATGCTAACTGGAGGCTCTGCTCTGTCTGAGGTTTTGTTTTAACACAATCTGAGCAGAAAGAACTCCAACAGGTGAGCTGATCTGTTAAACAAGTCCCTCTCAAAAAACATTAGTCACAAAGACAATAGAATATAACATTTAACAAAATACAACAATAAACATAAAAACACACACAGACACACACACACAGACAGACACACACAGATTTAATTGAATAAAAACAAAAGTATTGTGGTAGTGCAGCAAAACCATATTGCTAACCCCCTTTATGTTTATATTTTGGCCAATTTATAATTTAATTTCCCTTTCTCTTTTTTTTCCCCATTTTTAATAAACACTTTTAGTCACTAGACTTAACTCATTATTTTCACCATCATCATTTCCTTTCATCTTTTACTTTTTTACTACAATCTTAAAGCATCATTTTCTTTTTCTTCCCTCCCTTCCATTCTTTTCTTATATTATTATTATTATTATTATGAGGTTTTTCTTTTATATAAATTATCTTCTTTTTTAAAATAAATCATGAATTGTCTTTGTTTTAAGGATTACCCATATTTCTTTTATTAACTATATTTTAGGTCACTACTTTAAATTCTTATGATTAAATCATTTTAGCCAACAGTTTTCAGTTTGTCGCTCTCACCTTTTTGTTGAAAATCAAACTCCTGGTCTCCTTTGATCGGTCTCCTCTGATCGGTTTCCTCTGATTGGTCTCCTTTGATTGATCTCCTTTGATTGGTCTCCTCTGATCGGTCTCCTTTGATCGATCTCCTTTGATCGGTCTCCTTTGATTGATCTCCTCTGATCGGTCTCCTTTGATCGATCTCCTTTGATCGGTCTCCTTTGATTGATCTCCTCTGATCGGTCTCCTCTGATCGGTCTCCTTTGATTGATCTCCTTTGATCGGTCTCCTCTGATCGGTCTCCTCTGATCGGTCTCCTCTGATTGATCTCCTTTGATCGGTCTCCTCTGATCGGTCTCCTCTGATCGGTTTCCTCTGATTGGTCTCCTTTGATCGGTCTCCTCTGATTGGTCTTCTCTGATCAGTCTCCTCTGATCGGTCTCCTCTGATCGGTTTCCTCTGATTGGTCTCCTTTGATCGGTCTCCTCTGATTGGTCTTCTCTGATCAGTCTCCTCTGATCGGTCTCCTTTGATCGGTCTCCTCTGATCGGTTTCCTCTGATTGGTCTCCTTTGATTGATCTCCTCTGATTGGTCTTCTCTGATCAGTCTCCTCTGATCGGTCTCCTCTGATCGGTCTCCTCTGATCGGTCTCCTTTGATCGGTCTCCTCTGATCAGTCTCCTCTGATCGGTCTCCTTTGATTGGTCTCCTTTGATCGGTCTCCTTTGATCGGTCTCCTCTGCGTGAGGACTGAGCCTGAGGATCTGGAGAAGAGCTGCACAGAGACCAGGCGTTTGTGGAATAAAAATTAGGGCGACCAGAATTTCAAAATAAACTGGGACATCTCCGTTGTTTTGGTGGTTGGTAAAAATAAAATTGTGAAATTAAACTGTTAAACTGCACTCGGCCCGTTCACGACGAACGTGAGTCAGTTTAGTCACATTTTCTTTGTGTTTTGGTCATTTTTAAGCAGCTTCTCTGTATTTTACCGCAACAAGTGACACTTTATGCCTCTCTTTACTGTTGGCATGTGTCAAATTTGTCCAAAATTGGGACACCTGGGACATTTCTTGTATAAAACTGGGACAAATCACTGGTTTTGTGTAAATCTGCAGGGACAGGGGACACAGGACTCAAAACTGGGACTGTCCAGGGTAAACAGGGACGTCTGGTCTCCCTAAATAAAAGTCTCAATTTAAGACCAAAATAAGTAGGTCTCCGGCGCGACGTCATGTGGCGTCCGCCGTCACTGTGCTGTACAGAGTTTGAGGTGAGGAGCCCTGGAAAAATATCTAACAGTAAAATAAAGAAACGATCGTGTTTATCTCGTTGAAGACAGATGCGAGCAGGTGTTAGCCTATCCACAGATCTGACCTGTAACTTTACCTGGTCGCATCGACCGCTTGTTTCCAAGGAGACAGATGAGATTATGGTCATACTGTGACATACAAATGTGTCAGAACTTGACGAATGACAGAAAACAGTCAAATTAAAGTGTTTTTCAGTAATAATCTTTTATTTCTGTGAAGTCAAAAGCACCATAGTGTACAGTACATATTAAAACTGGATTCCAGTCGCCACGGAAACACCGAAAAAGAGCAAACGGGATTTTTACATCAGTCCAGAGTTTTTTTTGTTTGTTTTTTTTGGTAAAACACACAATTCCCTGAAAAGTTTATTCCAAATACAATACAACATTCACCCAATACCACTGATACTCTGCAGCTGATGTTGTCAACAGTCCCTGGGGTTGTGATGCTAACTGGAGGCACTGCTCTGTCTGAAGCTCAAGTTTAATCTGAGTTTTGTTTTAACCCAATCGGACCAGAAAGAACTGATTTATCTGAACTCCAACAGGTTCAGCTGATCCGTGCTGTTAAACACGTCACAAGCTAGCATTAGCATTAGCGTTAGCATTAGCCGACAGTTTTTCAGTTTGTCGCTCTCACATTTTTGTTGAAAATCAAACATCTAAAGCATCATGAACGCTCGGACTGACCGCAGGCTTCTGAAAAAGTGTTCTTTAAATCCATTTTGTGATTTCTTTAGTTTTAGACGATTTTAAATCTTTTTGGACAGCGTTTGCTCATGTGTGCGCTGTGTCTCTGTGGTAACTGCTGAACATTCCACCACAGGCATACATACAGAACACCCCAGTGTGACGTCACCGCTGCAAAGTATCGATACACACAATAAAGAACCAGGATTACACCGACCCCTTTCCCCATTTATTCCAAAGCAAAGTTTTTGTAGAAACAAACTCACGAGCAGCCTGCTGTGCTTGAGCACCTGCCTCTCTGAGCACCTGTCGATGCCTTTATGTTTAAGATGTTCAAATCTTATCTTTGCAAAATAAAACATCTGATTATTTGTTGTAAAATAATCTCTCAAAAACAGTCATGAGTGTTTTGGCCTCTGAGCACGTTTAAAGGGCCCATGATGTCATTTTTTATAAGATTTAAAGTTTTATTTAAAGATTTAAAGTCTTATATTTATATTTACGAGGGGGTGTTTTTTAACCTGTGCATGTTTGAGTGATCGCACATAATCAGGCCACCTCCCCCTCCAGAGCGCCACCTTATGATGTCATTAGATGGTGATCCTCTTGTGTTTTTGACTTCGCCTTCGCTCGTTCAAACGGTCTCAGATGAAGTCCCCTGTGACGGCAGCAGCGAAGGTTCTGAGCCTCATTTCAGCCTCATTAAAGTAACTCACGCGGGGCTCCATTAAAGTCGTCCAAACATACGTCACAGTCACACGTTTTTCTGTAGCCCATTTGGAATTCGACCGCGAGTATCATAGCAACCAAAGAGCCAATCAGGATATATTTACGGAGAACTGTCGTGTGGAGCCTGGGAAGAGGGTTTGAATAGGACCTGGGAGAGATCACTAGATGACTCAAACATGCATGGAACTCTAAAACCTCTTCAGACGTGTTTTTGATGAGGAACAGCGTTAGAACATGAGAGAAAGACAAAAGTTGGTTTTGCAGAACACGCCCGCTTTAACGTGTCGCTGACGGAGCCGGAAGTGACATCACACTGAACGATGCTGTAATTAGAAACTGACATTTCGATAAAACACAATCCCATGAGGTAAGAGCGAGGGGCGGCGGAAGTGTCCGGGGCCCCTCTGGTGTGCGGTTTCTATAGCAGGGGGCCCCTCACACACACACACACATACACACACACACACGGGTCAGGGCATGGAGCGGGTGACGCGAGCAGGGGCCCCTAACCTCCATGACTCTCCTATTTCCATGACGACACATGAGCTGCAGGGGTTATTTGAGGACAGGGGCCGGCATTCAGGGGCCCGGGGAGTGCGGGGGCCCGGGTCAGCAGCAGTGGCAGCAGTTTGGAGAGTGTTTTTTCCTCATCCGAAGCGTCGTACCCCTGGACCGCTCGTATTCAACGCCACATTCACTCTCGTTTCCACACAAAGCACCACGGTGCGGTCCACCATCAGGGGGCGCTCACCTCCGCCCCCTAACCTCGAACTCCAGCTGTTCACGTGTTCAACTCTTCTGGTACTGGCCAAACTACGCCGTATTCATCCACCAAAGATACAGTCCCACGGGGTTTTTTTCCTCACAGATGAAAGTGCGTACGACAGGATTTTCAGGACTTAATACTTAGTTCTAAAACAAACTGAGGGAGATTTACACAGAAGAAGCACATTTTTCTGAGACTTTTAGCATTATTTTAACAAAAAAGGAGGTTTCTTATGTTTTAATTGGCAAATAATAAGATGGTTGCTAGGTAACAGTCATGGATTTCCCTAAGGGCCTAATGTTATGATTTCCAACCAGGAAGATGAACATTTTAAACCTAAATTAAAATGTAGAATATTTAATCAAAATCTTAAATCTACATTCCAGACGGTTACACGATGCATCTTTAAGTGTATTTTAGTCCAATGAGTCCATCCTGTCCTAGGCACTTTAACCCATCTGTACATGTGGATCAGGGAGGACACGTCTCCGTCCAGAACGAGACGATTTAAGGCTCATTTGTGCTCTGCGTTCTACACAAACAGACTCACTGAAGGATCCTGTCCTCTGTGTGGGTCTGTCCTCTGTGTGGGTCTGTCCTCTGTGGGTCTGTCCTCTGTGTGGTTCTGTCTCTGTCTGTCCTCTGTGTGGTTCTGTCTCTGTGTGGTTCTGTCTCTGTGTGGTTCTGTCTCTGTGTGGTTCTGTCTCTGTGTGGTTTTGTCTCTGTCTGTCCTCTGTGTGGTTCTGTCTCTGTGTGGTTCTGTCTCTGTGTGGTTTTGTCTCTGTCTGTCTCTGTGTGGGTCTGTCCTCTGTGGGTCTGTCCTCTGTGTGGTTCTGTCTCTGTGTGGTTCTGCCTCTGTGTGGTTCTGTCTCTGTGTGGTTTTGTCTCTGTCTCTGTGTGGGTCTGTCTCTGTGTGGTTCTGTCTCTGTGTGGTTTTGTCTCTGTCTGTCTCTGAGTGGGTCTGTCCTCTGTGGGTCTGTCCTCTGTGTGGTTCTGTCTCTGTGTGGTTTTGTCTCTGTCTGTCCTCTGTGGTTCTGTCTCTGTGTGGGTCTGTCCTCTGTGTGGGTCTGTCCTCTGTGTGGGTCTGTCCTCTGTGTGGGTCTGTCCTCTGTGTGGGTCTGTCCTCTGTGGTTCTGTCCTCTGTGTGGGTCTGTCCTCTGTGGGTCTGTCCTCTGTGTGGGTCTGTCCTCTGTGTGGGTCTGTCCTCTGTGGGTCTGTCCTCTGTGTGGGTCTGTCCTCTGTGGTTCTGTCTCTGTGTGGGTCTGTCCTCTGTGGGTCTGTCCTCTGTGTGGTTCTGTCTCTGTGTGGTTCTGTCTCTGTGTGGTTCTGTCTCTGTGTGGTTTTGTCTCTGTCTGTCCTCTGTGTGGTTCTGTCTCTGTGTGGTTCTGTCTCTGTGTGGTTTTGTCTCTGTCTGTCTCTGTGTGGGTCTGTCCTCTGTGGGTCTGTCCTCTGTGTGGTTCTGTCTCTGTGTGGTTCTGCCTCTGTGTGGTTCTGTCTCTGTGTGGTTTTGTCTCTGTCTCTGTGTGGGTCTGTCTCTGTGTGGTTCTGTCTCTGTGTGGTTTTGTCTCTGTCTGTCTCTGTGTGGGTCTGTCCTCTGTGGGTCTGTCCTCTGTGTGGTTCTGTCTCTGTGTGGTTTTGTCTCTGTCTCTGTGTGGGTCTGTCTCTGTGTGGTTCTGTCTCTGTGTGGTTTTGTCTCTGTCTGTCTCTGTGTGGGTCTGTCCTCTGTGGGTCTGTCCTCTGTGTGGGTCTGTCCTCTGTGTGGGTCTGTCCTCTGTGGGTCTGTCCTCTGTGTGGGTCTGTCCTCTGTGTGGGTCTGTCCTCTGTGGGTCTGTCCTCTGTGTGGGTCTGTCCTCTGTGTGGGTCTGTCCTCTGTGGGTCTGTCCTCTGTGTGGGTCTGTCCTCTGTGTGGTTCTGTCTCTGTGTGGTTCTGTCTCTGTGTGGTTTTGTCTCTGTCTGTCTCTGTGTGGGTCTGTCCTCTGTGGGTCTGTCCTCTGTGTGGTTCTGTCTCTGTGTGGTTCTGCCTCTGTGTGGTTCTGTCTCTGTGTGGTTTTGTCTCTGTCTCTGTGTGGGTCTGTCTCTGTGTGGTTCTGTCTCTGTGTGGTTTTGTCTCTGTCTGTCTCTGTGTGGGTCTGTCCTCTGTGGGTCTGTCCTCTGTGTGGTTCTGTCTCTGTGTGGTTTTGTCTCTGTCTCTGTGTGGGTCTGTCTCTGTGTGGTTCTGTCTCTGTGTGGTTTTGTCTCTGTCTGTCTCTGTGTGGGTCTGTCCTCTGTGGGTCTGTCCTCTGTGTGGGTCTGTCCTCTGTGTGGGTCTGTCCTCTGTGGGTCTGTCCTCTGTGTGGGTCTGTCCTCTGTGTGGGTCTGTCCTCTGTGTGGTTCTGTCTCTGTGTGGTTTTGTCTCTGTCTCTGTGTGGGTCTGTCTCTGTGTGGTTCTGTCTCTGTGTGATTTTGTCTCTGTCTGTCTCTGTGTGGGTCTGTCCTCTGTGGGTCTGTCCTCTGTGTGGGTCTGTCCTCTGTGTGGGTCTGTCCTCTGTGGGTCTGTCCTCTGTGTGGGTCTGTCCTCTGTGTGGGTCTGTCCTCTGTGTGGTTCTGTCTCTGTGTGGTTCTGTCTCTGTGTGGTTCTGTCTCTGTGTGGTTTTGTCTCTGTGTGGTTTTGTCTCTGTGTGGTTTTGTCTCTGTCTGTCTCTGTGTGGTTCTGGTGCGTCTTAGCACAGGAGCAGTACCTGATCTGACCACTGGGGGCAGTAGTGAACACAGCTCTTTTCCAACAGATGTGATCTAAAACCACAGAAGCAAAAGGAGAAATTTAATTTGTCAACTGGACAGAGTTTATTTGGTTGAATACGTTTCGCAGCTCATCCAAGCTGCTTCTTCAGTTCTCTTCAGCTCGGATGAGCTGCGAAACGTATTCAACCAAATAAACTCTGTCCAGTTGACAAATTAAATTTCTCCTTTTGCTATGGATTCTACCTGGACGACTGAGGGATTCTACATAAAACCACAGAAGTAAAATCAAACCTGAAGCTGAGCCCAACATGGCGTCGTGTTGTTTTCAGGGCCTGGGCTCATTGGCTCATGGGCACAAAAATAATTTTCTCTTCCACATCAGAGCATCCAATCAGAGCACGGCGTGGAGCGTTTGGACCAATCAGAGCGTGGTGTGAAGCGTTTGGACCAATCAGAGCGAGAGCTGCTAGAGCGGAGCGAGCGCGGCTCAGAGCGGCGAGGCTCAGTCTGACAAAGATCACTTTTAGGAGCTTTGAGGATTTAAACATTTTAAAAAGTTTATGTCGTGAAAATAGAAAAGAATCCTACAAAATCCGACCTTTGTGAAAGCCGGATGCCCTGTCAGAACACGGGCAGTTTGAATTCCCAAAATGCATTGCGCTCTATGGGAGAATTCTGTCCGGGAGCTGCAGTACCTGGAGCGTCCACTAGAGCGGGGACAGAGGGGAAGGGCCCCTTGCCGTGGTGCCTCCATGTTTGTTTATTTGTGGCTCCATTTCGTCCGTTTTGGTCAATTCTAAGACTGGCCGTTGGCGCCCTCTGGTGGTGGTTTAACAGAACGCAGCTCTGACGTTAGAAACATTTGGAAAAATAAATTCAGCGACGGTTTCTACGCTCAGAACACACAAATCTGTTTATGTACGAATGAGGAGCACAAATGAGCCTTAAAACTGAGCCACACGTTGTACCTGTCTCACCTAAACTGATCTGTGTTTACGTTTTTATAAAGGCTTTTATCTTATATTAATCTGAGTCATAAATCACTATTCTCATCTACTTTAGTACGGAACATTCAGATCTTAAATTACTGCACTTTAAATGTCCCACATCCCACTGTTCTAATGGAGTTTCCTCATCACAAACACACCTCGAGTTGTGTTTCGTGTTGAGTTCTTCTCTCAAACTGAAAACACTCTGTTCCACCTTGTGATGTCATCATGTGGTGATACAGGAAGTGCTCCACTGTGTTTTTAAACTCCACACACCTTCACTAGAATCATTTGGATCATTTCAGTCCTGGAATTGTCGATCTCGACTGAACTAAAGGTAAAAGGAGCTGTTCACTTGAAAACTACCACTTGATGACATCACAAGGTGGAACAGAGCGTTTGGAGCTTTGGAGATGTAGACAGACTAATAATAAAGAGTTCCTCAAACATGTGAATGAAACAAACACAACTCCAGGTCTGATTTTGAGGAGGAACATTAGAACATGACTTGAAGCTCAGAAGAGTCAGTTTTGCGTAAATAGGAGCTTTTTAAACTAATCTTGTCCAAACCCATGCCCTCTGTGCCACACGTTTACATTCAAAGCCCACGTGCCCCTCAGACACGGGTACAGGGTGGGGGTCGTGCCCCTCAGACACAGACAGGCACAGACGGGCACAGGGTGGTGGTGTGGGCATCTTTACTGGCAGAGGCTCACTGTTCGCTGGAGGAGGAGCTGCGGCTCTTGCCCCTGGGCACCACTAGGATCTGGTCTCCGTCTCGGATGCTGTAGGAGTGTAGGGCGCGGGTGCCACACTTCATCTCCTCGGGGCCCAGGACGGAGCACATGTCTCTGTCGATGTAGAAGAGGCGCACCCCCTGCCCGGGCAGCTGCAGACGATTCTTCAGCTGCTTCTTCAGCTCGCCCACCGTCTGCTCCAGCCCCAGCCCCACGAGCTCCACCCGCTCCTCCCAAACCACCTCCACCGTGATGCAGCGCGGCCTCAGGTCCACCTCTGCCAGGGGCGCCAGCTCACCGTACTTAGACACCAGGATGTGGTACCTGCAACGGAAACCAAAAGGGTTCAGGAGAGACTCAGAGAGACTCAGGAGAGACTCAGGAGAGACTCAGGAGAGACTCGGAGAGACTCAAGAGAGACTCAGGAGAGACTCAGGAGAGACTCAGGAGGGACTCAGGAGGGACTCAGGAGGGACTCAGGAGGGACTCAGAGAGACTCAGGAGGGACTCTGGAGAGACTCTGGAGAGACTCAGAGAGACTCAGAGAGACTCAGGAGAGACTCAGAGAGACTCAGAGAGACTCAGAGAGACTCAGGAGAGACTCAGGAGGGACTCAGGAGGGACTCAGGAGGGACTCAGGAGGGACTCAAGAGAGACTCAAGAGAGACTCAGGAGAGACTCAGGAGAGACTCAAGAGAGACTCAAGAGAGACTCAAGAGAGACTCAGGAGAGACTCGGAGAGACTCGGAGAGACTCAGGAGGGACTCAGGAGAGACTCAGGAGGGACTCAGGAGGGACTCAAGAGAGACTCAAGAGAGACTCAGGAGAGACTCAAGAGAGACTCAAGAGAGACTCAGGAGAGACTCAGGAGAGACTCAAGAGAGACTCAAGAGAGACTCAAGAGAGACTCAAGAGAGACTCAGGAGAGACTCAAGAGAGACTCAGGAGAGACTCAAGAGAGACTCAAGAGAGACTCAGGAGAGACTCAGGAGAGACTCAAGAGAGACTCAAGAGAGACTCAGGAGAGACTCAGGAGAGACTCAGGAGAGACTCAGGAGAGACTCAGGAGAGACTCAGGAGAGACTCAGGAGAGACTCGGAGAGACTCAGAGAGACTCAGAGAGACTCAGGAGAGACTCAGAGAGACTCAGAGAGACTCAGAGAGACTCAGGAGGGACTCAGGAGGGACTCAGGAGGGACTCAGGAGAGACTCAGGAGGGACTCAGGAGAGACTCAGGAGGGACTCAGAGAGACTCTGGAGAGACTCTGGAGAGACTCTGGAGAGACTCTGGAGAGACTCAGAGAGACTCAGAGAGACTCAGAGAGACTCAGGAGAGACTCAGAGAGACTCAGAGAGACTCAGAGAGACTCAGGAGAGACTCAGAGAGACTCAGGAGGGACTCAGGAGGGACTCAGGAGGGACTCAGGAGGGACTCAGGAGGGACTCAGAGAGACTCAGGAGAGACTCAGGAGAGACTCAGAGAGACTCAGGAGAGACTCAGGAGAGACTCAGGAGAGACTCTGGAGAGACTCTGGAGAGACTCTGGAGAGACTCTGGAGAGACTCAGGAGAGACTCAGGAGAGACTCAGAGAGACTCAGAGAGACTCAGGAGAGACTCAGGAGAGACTCAGGAGGGACTCAGAGAGACTCAGGAGAGACTCAGGAGAGACTCAGAGAAACTCAGGAGAGACTCAGGAGAGACTCAGGAGAGACTCAGGAGAGACTCAGAGAAACTCAGGAGAGACTCAGAGAAACTCAGGAGAGACTCAGGAGAGACTCAGGAGAGACTCAGGAGAGACTCAGAGAGACTCAGGAGAGACTCAGGAGGGACTCAGGAGAGACTCAGAAGGGACTCAGGAGAGACTCAGGAGAGACTCAGGAGAGACTCAGGAGGGACTCAGGAGGGACTCAGGAGAGACTCAGGAGGGACTCAGGAGGGACTCAGAGAGACTCAGAGAGACTCAGAGAGACTCAGAGAGACTCAGGAGGGACTCAGGAGGGACTCAGGAGGGACTCAGGAGGGACTCAGAGAGACTCAGAGAGACTCAGAGGTTCTATTGTGTAGGGGCAGGTTCTGCAAAATCCACTTCAAATCAGTGCTTTTCCTCCTTCAACGCTCCAAGTGTTTTACATCAGGAACCACACACAAACACACAAACACAAACACACACACACACCAGTGTATATACACACACAACACAACACACAGTCCTCACACAGTTTGGCGTCTGGTAAATAAACCGGGTCCACAAAAGGCGACACACATAAACACATTCCTGTGGATCTCAGATAACGGCTCTTTACTTGATTTATTTTTTTGTATAAAAAACGTTTTGAAAAAGTGTGAAACTGATTTTGGAACTTTATTTGCAGGAAGTTTTGTTTCCTCTGTTTGGGATAATTCTTATATGGAAATGAGAGGCTCAGAGAAATGAAATGGAGATGTCTTTACTGCTGAGTTTCCCTAATCCTAATTTAAAACTTTGACATCGCCACAGACGATGAAGTAAAAAAAAAAAAAGACCACTGATACAGGAAGTGCTCCACTGTGTTTTTAAACTCCACACACCTTCACTAGAATCATTTGGATCATTTCAGCCCTGGAATTTCTTTAACAGTCTCTCCTGAACTAAAGGTAAAAGGAGCTGTTCACTTGAAAACTACCACTTGATGACATCACAGGGTGGAACAGAGCGTTTGGAGCTTTGGAGATGTAGACAGACTAATAATAAAGAGTTCCTCAAACATGTGAATTAAACAAAACACAACTCCAGCTCTGTTCAGGAGGAAACAGTGTTAGAACACGACTTAAAGAGTTCATTAATAAACTGAAAGTTAAAAAAGCCCTGGATTTGATCATTTGTCTGTGGCGGATGAGCGAATGGGTTTGATTTGGAGCTGGACGCCGTGGGTGACGTCACACTTCTCTCCTCCATCGTCTCCTTTACACAGTCTTTGGTATTTACCTCGGTACGTGAGAAAGCACTCAGCCTCCTCCGGGGACAGCCAGCTCCAGATAAGACCCAACCACCGTTAAATAAGCGCTGGAGAAAAGGTTTACTGTAACAGGCCCTTCCCTCCGCACGGCCCCACAATGCCCGCTCCTCTGCCCCCCCGCGACAACCCACGCCAACCCTCGCCCGCTCGGGGACTCCTCTACAAAGTGCCGGTGCATTTAGCTAAGAGCCTTTATAACAGGATAAGAAGCTTTAAAGAGCTCAATAATGATGCGGCCGATAACGAGGGACTTTCTCATTGTCTTACACTCTAATGCACAGTTAAGTGAGGAGCGGCGGCGGGGCATCTGGGCTAATGAGCAGAGTGAGTGATGTGTCCTTCTCCTGTGACCGCCTCGGAAGAACGCCGGGAGGTCTAAGGAGCGGGCGAACATTTTGTTTTAGCAGCCCCTCACTCCCGTCGGCATTTCGATGTATTGCCAAGAGTATTTTTTGGGTCTTTCAGCAGTTTTTTTGTAACCGCACTCCAGTTTTGTGGCTTTTTTAGTTGAAGGAAACTTGTTTATGCGATACACCAGACACATTCACCGTTTTGATGGTAAAAACAGATCCATTTCATATGAACGTCGCGCAGCTGGTGGTTTAATAAAGAAATATTGTTGCTAAAATGTGATTGGTTCTTAAAAAACAGCAGCATATCTCAGAGCATCGTATCGTGAGCCGTGTATCGTATCGAATCGTGGGGTGCCCTGTGATTCCCAGCCCTACTGCTTAGTACCGGTGGGAGGGTCAGGGAGTTTGCATGTTCTCCCTGTGTTACCTCTGACACAGGCCGATGGTGCAGGAGGGAGGGGGCGGCAGGAGAGAGCGCACACGTGAAAAACGGAAAAAACAAAACAAAACAAAAAAAAAACAGAGTGTGATTAAGTTTGGCTGCAAAAACAGGTTAAAGGAACCATATGACACTATTCTCTCATCTGTCCATCCTCTGAGGACAGTGAGGTCCAGATCTGAGCCACAGGAAAGAACTGGTGTGAGAGGAGGAGTTAAAGAGTCTGTTTTTGTTAACAAAGAGAATCCTTCCTTAAACAGAAATGGAGAGCTCCGACTTCATCTGTCTCACATTTATAACTCCATCCTCAGACCTTAAATCAAAGAAAACAACAGTGACCGGCAGGTCAGGCCCAGAGGTGTAAAGCCCCATCATGGCCCTGAATGATTCTGTAATAAGACCCACAGACTGTAACAGAAGTGTTCTAAGTGAGTGTGACATCTCCACAACCTGTGGTCAGATGAAGCTCCTGTCGCCAACGGTTACAGGAGCAAATCTGGAGTCAGGTCCATATTTGGAAATCCGACTGCGAGTATCAAAGTAACAAGAGCCAATCATGACTGAGGTCGTTAAATGTGCCCGTCCTTCTCACCGGAAAGTGGGAAGAGGGTTTACTTAGCAACGAAATGCAACAGCTGTCAATCAAACCTGTTGCCAACGCTAGCGGGAGGGGCCTCGGGGGAATGAAGGCGTCTGATTGGTCCGTTATTTATGTTCAGATCTTGATTTAGGGACAAAACAGAGAAATGAAAAATTCAGGATTTTGTGTCGCGGCTTCAGAAGAAAATTTAAGACCAAAACGACGAGGCCACAGCAGCAGGTCCAGAGAGAAGAGCCACAAGAGCCCAATGTGAGTCACTGGAGCCAGAGTCAGAAGAGCCGGAAGAGCCGCCTGGAGCACTTCCTGTTTGGCACGCAGAGGCTAACATGTAAACTACAGTATGTCCATTCATATATACGATCTATGATATGACCCACACTCAGGGCAGTTCAACAGACAAACTATACTATAAACTATACAAACTCTACAAACAGAAACTGTAAACAAGTGTGTGTGAGTTTCAGAGAAGTTTCAGTGGTTTGGTCTGGGACACTTTTTATTTTTACAGGGGCAGTGCATAACAACATTCACCAAGACAGACGTCAGGGGAAAGATGCCGGTGCAGGTTATAGCGGAGGCTCATTTACACCTGTGGTCCCTGAACACGCTGGAGGAAATACTCAAAGTACAGATTCATTGTATAGAGATTAATTTACCAAAAATAAATGAAAACAGAAATTACGTAGGCTTACAGTGTTGAAATACTACTTCTTAAAACAACATACACCAGACAGTAGTTAGCGCCCTCTTCAGGCAGATATAAGGCAGTGTCCACCAGCATCTGACCAGAACTGAAGAAGCAGCTCGGATGAGAAAAGGATTTGACCAAATAAACTTTTGTCCAGTCGACAAATTGAGTGTCTCCTTTGCCACTGTTTAATCTGATCTGTTCTAATGTCGTTTCCTCGTCACAAACACCTGGAGTCGTGTTTTGTTTCATTCACATGTTTAACACAAACCTGCAGATTTAACACGAGTTCTTCTCTCAAACTGAAAACACTCTGTTCCACCTTGTGATGTCATCATGTGGTGATACAGGAAGTGCTCCACTATGTTTTTAAACTCCACACACCTTCACTAGAATCATTTGGATCATTTCAGTCCTGGAATTGCCGATCTCTACTGAACTAAAGGTAAAAGGAGCTGTTCACTTGAAAACTACCACTTGATGACATCACAAGGTGGAACAGAGTGTTTGGAGCTTTGGAGATGTAGACAGACTAATAATAAAGAGTTCCTCAAACATGTGAATGAAACAAACACGACTCCAGCTCCGTTTTTGAGGAGGAAACATGACTTAAAGTTCACAGGAGTCCATTTTGAATAATATAGGACATTTACCACAGTCCCAACCCTGACCTCTGACCCCGTGTCCCCAGAGCTTCACCTGCAGAGACACAGAGACACGTCCTGCGTTTGTCTCAGTCTCAGTTTATGGACAGGCTCATGTGAAGCTCAGAACCTCCAGAATTCCCTCCCTGAGCTGCAGAGGCTGCGCTAGCACTGACTCTGGGGTTTAGGGACTGACCGTTCAGACCTGGTCATGTTTGTGGAATTTTAAATCTAAATCGTACATAAGTGGGTGGAAATAAAGTGGGTTTGGAAAATTTGAGAATCACAGAAACCCGTCCGACACACTTTAACCCTCGATGTTTGCGCTCCCTTTTCCCTCAAGTCAAATCTCAAAGTTTTTTATTGTTTGTTTTGTCTCTAATGTCACAAAAATAAAAAATAAAAATAAACAAAAGTATGAGTATTTGAGTATTTGACGCCTTCAGGATCCACTGCTCGTGTAATGTAAAGTCTGATAAATCTTGGCATTCCCCTGGCAGGCCCGCGGTCCTCTGACGGTTTTGAAATGTGACAGCCGAACGGTCGGAGCGCGGAGCAGGTCCACGGCTAAGAAAGCCCGTATCACTTCCCTTTGGCCCAGCTGTGGCACAAAGGCGGCATTGAGGCGCACAGACTGGTGCCATTGTCTCACAAAGGTTAGTTTCCCCGAGTCAGACCCGTTCCTGCAGCGCGTACGGCCCAGGCATTTTGGGCAGGTTAAGTGGACTACGACAGGAGAGCTACAGGCTACAGGTGAGCTACAGGGTACAGGCTACAGGCGACCTACGAGCTACAGCCAAGGTACGAGTGAGCTACAGGCTACAGCTGAGCTACGGGCAAACTACAGGCGAGCTACAGGCTACAGGCGAGCTACAGGAAAGTTACAGGCGAGCTACAGGCGCACTACAGGCGAGCTACAGGAAAGTTACAGGCGAGCTACGGGCTACAGGCTACAGGCGAGCTACGAGCTACAGCCAAGTTAGGGGCAAGCTACAGGTGAGCTACAGGCGAGTTATGGGCGAGTTACGGGCGACCAATGGGCTACAGGTAAGCTAAAGATGACCTACAGGCAAGCTACAGGCGAGCTACAACCTACAGACGACCTACAGGTGAGCTACAGGCTACAGACGACCTAAAGGTGAGCTATAGGCTACTGATGAGCTACAAATTGGACTAAGTGGGTGTGAATCAGTTCTACAACAATTATAAAGAATCCTTTTCAAAAACATTTCATTTTGGACCCTGTGGTGTGACCTCTGACCCCGCTGGACAGTCACTGTAAACGTCTGTAAATCTAATTGAATTATATAACCCATCGTGTCCAGTCTTAAAGAATGTCTGTCTTTAACAGTTGGACTTGTATTTTTCTTTGTAAATACTCAGAGTGCGGTACCTCCTCTGGGGCAGGTCATGTCCCCCTCGCTCCTGGAAGTATCTGATGAAGAACCGCTCTGCGTCCTCCCGGTCGCCATCCGACACCGCGCTGCCGTTTAGCAGCAGTACCGAGGGCAGCCTGCAGGGGAACAGAGGGCGCCGTGAGCTCTGGGGACGTCCATGTAAAAGTACACGAAACATGTGTGTGTGTGTGTGTGTGTGTGTGTGTGTATTGTGTATATAAGTGTGTGTGTGTGTCTCTGTGTCCGTGCGTGTATATGTAACTACAGACTGTGTGTGTGTGTGTGTGTGTGTGTGTGTATATTGTGTATGTGTGTGTATTGTATACATAATTGTGTGTATTCTCTCACTGTGCCAGCAGGAGGCTCCGGCGCTCCTCGCTGCTGTACAGCTCCAGTAGAGGGAGACCTTTGGCCTTCAGCTCCTCCAGGTTTGGGATGAAATTCAGACGCTCGATGTCGTCCCATCGACTCAGCCCTGCACCACACAAGGACAGGAAGTGAGCACAGGCACGATCCGGCTCCACGGACTCTGGCTCCGGTTCAGTTTGTGTGTAAATAGTGTGGCCCCTCTCTCTATAACTGCTGCTGCCAGGCTCCTCACTCTGACCTTTGACCCCTGCTGTCAGGCTCCTCACTCTGACCTTTGACCCCTGCTGCCAGGCTCCTCACTCTGACCTTTGACCCCTGCTGCCAGGCTCCTCATTCTGACCTTCACATGTTGGTCTGAAGCCGCTCTGACACCCCCTTCCCTCCTCTGACCCCATTTGACCTGACCCCTCCTCCCCTCTCCTGACCCCTCCTCCTCTGACCCCGTCTCACCTGACCCCTCCTCTGACCCCCCCTCCCCTCCGCTGACCCCTCCGCTGACCCCGTCTCACCTGACCCCTCCTCTGACCCTCCCTCCCCTCCTCTGACCCCATCTCACCTGAGTTGTTGAGGTTGATGCTGCGCAGGTTGGGGAAGAGCCTCTGCAGCGCCTCCTCCTGGTCATCCACGGACAGCAGGTGGTTGTTGGCGAGGACGAGGGAGGTGAGGCCCGGGTACATGAGGCCCAACTCCCGGACGTGCGCCCACAGCTGCAGCCGGTTCTCCGTGATCTGCAGCAGGCGCAGGGACGGGCACTGCCAGGCCGCCCGCTCCACCGCGCTGAAGTCGTTTAGGCACAAGAAGAGCTCCTCCAGCCTGCGCCGCACACAGACACACACACACAAAAACACACACACACACAGACACACACACACAGAGACACACACAGAGACACACACACACACATACAGAGATTATCAAAAAATAAAAGTTTGGACCAGCTCCTCTAGTCTGGGCCAAAAACACAAAAAGACTCAAACTATCTTGAAAACTACCACTTGATGACATCACAAGGTGGAACAGAGCGTTTGGAGCTTTGGAGATGTAGACAGACTAATAATAAAGAGTTCCTCAAACATGTGAATGAAACAAACACAACTCCAGCCCCCCCTAGTGGTTTAAGTGTTTTACGTCTCGTCTTAAACCCCACTGTGGTTCTCTGTGTCTTTTATTTATTTGACTTTAATTTATTTCTATTTTATGATTTTTATGGCTTTGCTTTTGTTTGATTTTTTCTGGTTTTATTGTTTTCCTTTTCCTTTTGTTTTCTGCGCAGCACTTTGGAAACGGCTTTGTTTGTGAAACGGGCTGTATGACCGAATCGGGACGTAACCACAACCGAAACATCGTGATTTCGTATCGTCAAAAGTCTCACAATAATATCGTGGCCCGTCGCAAAATATCAAATTACAAGTCTCTTCGCTCAAATGAATACTCAAGGTGGAGCAGTAGGTAAAAAAACAGAGGGAACTACATAGACCATGATCCTTTGCTCCATTTCAGCGCAGAAGACATGAAAAAATAACGGTTCTAAGCACTTTTAACTTTAGCTTTGGGTTCATTTTGAGAGGAAAACGTCCCGTGAGATGCACATCGTGAAAATATCGTACAGAGAGATTTGGATATCGTTACATCCCCATAAATAAACTGGATCTGGATTTGGATTGAGTCATTTTAAATCAATATTGTGATTTGTAACATAAAGAGCCACAGGGGTCAGAGCTATAGAGGCTAGGGGTTGTTCCGATACCGATACCGGCAACAGCAAAAGCTCCGATACCGCACATTTTTCAGGTATCGCATCGGTGAGTTCTCAGACTCATTTCCACAGAAGTTTGCGGAACTTCCAGGTTAAAGGTTTTCTGTGGCAAAACGTCTGGCGTTTTTCTCCACCAGCTTCATAAATCCGCCCCATCACCAACCGCAGACAGACTGATTCTAGAATACGGTGACCAAATGTTCAAAATCAAAAACTGGGACACCACCGGTTTGTGGGGGTTGGCAATGATAAAACTGTGAAACGAGCGCGGAATTAAGGAAAACAGTTCTGTACTCGACCTGTTCATGACAAACCTGAGTCAGTGAAGTCACATTTTCTTTGTATTTTGGTCATTTTTAAGCAGCTTTTCTGTATTTTACCTAAACAAATGACAGTTTATGTCTCTCTTTACTGTTGGCATGTGTCACATTGGTCAAAAATAGGGACACCTGGACATTTCTTGTATAAAACTGGGACAAATCAGTGGTTTTGTATAAATCTGCAGGAACAGTGGACACAGGCTCAGAACTGGGACTGTCCCAGGTAAATATGGACGTCTGGACATCCTATTCTAGAATCAAAATTAAAAATCTATTTCATGATGTCGATATACAACAGAATTAAAGAAACTTTATTTGTTAAAATCACTTAACAATACTCATTGTTTACCACTGCTTGTTGAATTCACATTTTTTCCTCATTTTTCACTTTGTTTCGAAGGCTTGTTAAATATGAATGTACATTCTCACAGACAGATTTGTGCAGTTTGAATGTTCGACGTCTCTAGGACCATAACATTAGTTTTTCTCAGTATTTCTCTAACGCTCGTCGTCGTTCTCCTTTAAGCTTTCGTCTTTCTTCCCTTGATCGTTGTGGATAAATTCTTCATGAAGAATGTTTATCCTTTGTGGACCTTGTTGGTTGAAGATTTGGTGATGGGGCAGATTTATGAAGCTGGAGGAGAAAACGACAGACATTTACACAGACATTTTGCCACAGAAAAACATTAACCGGAAGTCCCACACTACTACTTCGGACGTTGTGAAAAAGATCTATGAGGACCTGCAGACACGAGCGCGGCTTCTGTTTACGTCAGTGGCTAATGCTATCGCTAACGCCCAGAGCAGGTTGAACGTAGATTATAGAGGCTCTGCAGACTTAAAACACGCTGATAATGACAGAAAAGACATTTGTGTTTCCTCTTTGAGACCTTCATTCAGCTTTTAGGGTGAACGCTCAACTTAGAAAGAAAAGAAAAACTGCACTACAGAGAGTGCAGCGACAACAGCGACAACTCGAACTTTGTTTATGCTGCAGAATTAGCCGTGTGCTCCGAGGATGAGCGTCTTTTTACAGGCCTCACTGTTGGTTTTATCCAAAAGTAACGAATTAGAAAAGTAAAAATTTATGGTCAAAATCATTTTATATTTGACTCTTAACACTTAGTTCTCAAAACCGAATTTATTCCTCCAGATTTTCTTTAGAAATAGTCTTTTAGTAGATTTATTTATTGCTCTTGTACCGTAACAAACTCGAGTAGCCTTAGAGTACTTCTTCACAGTATCTAGTATCGGACTGGTATCGGTATCGGCGAGTACACCAAGGCCAAGTATCGGTATCGGATCCCAAAAACAACACCTACAGAGCCACACAGGGGCAGTAGAGGGCTGGTTCAAAGCTCTGGCGGGGTTTGTGGACTCACTGCGGCGTGTGGCGTGTGAGCGTGTGCACCGTGCCCCAGCTGATGTGGGTGTTGATGAGCACGAGTCTGCGGAGCCCGGCGAAGCAGCGGGCGAGGGCGGGCTCCAGGCGGGCGCCACACAGCGGGTTCATGCTCAGGTTCAGGAAGTCCAGGTTTGGGATGTTGGAGACGATGGTGGACACCTGGACACAGAGAACACGCGTGACATGTCGGGAGGAGGCGGCGAGTACGGGGAGGCGTCAGGCGAGTCCGAATGTCTCCCCCGGCCCCTCGCCCCCTTCACAGAGTCACGCTCAGGTCACGACAGTCGGGTCCCGTGACTCTGGCGCTGGTGAAAAAGTCTAAACTCTGCTCAGACCTGATTTTGGGTTTGGTCAGACACCAAAGCTTATGGAATAATAAAAAAAATCACGCAGATTTGAGTCCACATGGTTCTCATGTAAACAGAGAGGAGGAAATGGAACAGCTCTTGAGAACAGCTGGAGCTAAAGCAGCTAACGCTAACACCGCTAACACTGCTAACACCAGAACACTAAGAGTACTATAGTAGGAGTACACAAGTATAATATTAGTAGTAGTACAAGTATAATAGTAGTAGTAGTAGTAGTACATGTTTAATAGTAGTAGTAGTAGTAGTACATGTTTAATAGTAGTAGTATAAGTATAGTAACGACTGGGCCGTGTGACCAGATCAAACGCCATAAAACTCTGAGGTGAAATAAACATGAATGTTTCTATAAATATAAAGTGTTCAGATGTTTTTATGAGTCACAGGCATAAAACATGTGAATAATAAAGGCTGAGGGAAGCATCTGTTTAGACCTGGTTTAGACCTGGTTTAGACCTGGTTTAGACCTGGTTTAGACCTGGTTTAGGCCTGGTGTAGACCTGGTTTAGGCCTGGTGTAGACCTGGTGTAGACCTGGTTTAGACCAAATCTTGCAATAATTATCGTACCGTAAAATGTATTTGGTGAAAATATCGTATGGTGAGATTTGGATATCGTTCATAGTGCGTGTTGTGTGTGTTGTGCGTGGTGTACATGGCGTACATGGCATACGTGGCGTGCCTGGCGTACATGGCGTGCGTGTTGTGCCTGGCGTACATGGCATGCGTGTTGTGCGTGGCGTGCGTGTTGTGCGTGTTGTGCGTGGCGTGTACCTCTGCCCAGTCACTGAGCTGGTTGTAGGACAGGTCCAGCTCCACCACGTGGGCACAGAAGGCGGCGATGTCTGTGCCCGCTCCGGCTTTACTCACACTGCAGTCGTTCAGCACCAACACACTGGGCAGGAAGAGTCGATCTGAACGCACAACACAGACGCACAACTGCAGTCAGAAAATGGCACTGTGCAGCTGACGCCATCCACAGTCCCTGGGGGTGTGATGCCAGCTGTAGGCACTGCTCTGTCTGCAGCTCTGTTACACACCTTTAATCTTTGATTTAACTGTGAAGAACAGAACGGTGCTGACGACTGGCAGAGGTGTGGGTGTGTGTGGCAGAGGTGTGGGTGTGTGTGGCAGAGGTGTGGGTGTGTGGCAGAGGTGTGGGTGTGTGGCAGAGGTGTGGGTGTGTGTGGCAGAGGTGTGGGTGTGTGGCAGAGGTG
>CM057098.1:31564257-31664257 GCA_029959045.1 Taenioides sp. WSHXM2023
ATCAGGTTTAACACACGTGTGCTTAAAGGCATGTCGCTCCACAATGGAAATTCAAATGTAACAGGTGCTTTTGCACTGATCCTGGCCCCCCTGTTTCAAGCAGCAGGTTTAGGAGAGTTTTCTGTTTCACAGAGTTAAACTAGAGTCAGTCGCCACGGCAACTCTGTGAAACTAAACTGGTCCAGAGCCGCTTATATTCCTCTAACCCCGAGTTCAACCCGAGTCTGCTGCTGAAGGAGACCTCTGATTGGACGAACCAGAGCTCCTGAAGGAGACCTCTGATTGGACGAACCAGAGCTCCTGAAGGAGACCTCTGATTGGACGAACCAGAGCTCCTGAAGGAGACCTCTGATTGGACAGACCGCGGCTCCTGAAGGAGACCTCTGATTGGACAGACCAGAGCTCCTGAAGGAGACCTCTGATTGGACAGACCGCGGCTCCTGAAGGAGACCTCTGATTGGACGAACCACAGCTCCTGAAGGAGACCTCTGATTGGACAGACCGCGGCTCCTGAAGGAGACCTCTGATTGGACAGATCAGAGCTCCTGAAGGAGACCTCTGATTGGACAGATCAGAGCTCCTGAAGGAGACCTCTGATTGGACGAACCAGAGCTCCTGAAGGAGACCTCTGATTGGACAGACCGCGGCTCCTGAAGGAGACCTCTGATTGGACGAACCACAGCTCCTGAAGGAGACCTCTGATTGGACGAACCAGAGCTCCTGAAGGAGACCTCTGATTGGACAGACCGCGGCTCCTGAAGGAGACCTCTGATTGGACAGATCAGAGCTCCTGAAGGAGACCTCTGATTGGACAGATCACAAGTGCAGGAATAGTTAAATCAAGGTTTAACAATGAGGATTATTGGTGAATGTGTTTTACACTTTTATACATTTTGTTTTGCTTTTTATTTCTAATAAAACAGCTGAAGGCTTCACTTCAGTTCATGTCTGTCATGAGTTTGGTCAAGTTTATAATCTCAGTGTCAAGCAAATAGATCAGTACTTTTAGTTTAATTCATGAGAATCAGAGTGTCTTCAATTCTTTTTTCAGCCTAAATCTGTAGGATTTGTGCGTTAAACGTGTGTGTGTGAATGAAACAAAACACAACTCCAGGTGTTTGTGTGGAGGAAACTCGACTTGAAGTTCACGGGGGTCGGTGTTGGACCTTTAATCGTACAGGACTGTGACTCACTGGACTGTCGTCTGCCTGAGTGACGCTAATCCCTGTTGTCCTGACCACACGAGGATTAACACGGGGCCGTAGTTACTCGTGGAAGTATTTGTACACACAAATGCAGTACTTCCAATCTACCAAAATACTTTAAAGTACACACATCACACTGTTTTCTCTGTTCTAATGTTTCCTCCTCAAAAACAGACCTGGAGTTGTATTGTTTCATTCACACACATTTAAACGCACAAATCCTGCAGATTTAGGCTGAAAAAAGAACTGAAAACACTCTGGTCCACCGTGTGACGTCATGTGGTGATACAGGAAGTGCTCCACTGTGTTGTTAAAGTGAAACACAGAACTACATCACATCACTAAACAAAGGCTGGAACAGGAAATACACAAGAACTTTCACAGTTTTATCCACTTTGAGTCACTTTGTTTTATTTTTAAGCCTCGATCAGATTTTTATTTGTATTTAATTTATTTTTTTGTTTAATATTTGTGATTTTTGTGTTTTATAGTCTGTCTGTGCTCATGTCTTCTGCACAAACTCCCTTCTTTATGGAACTGTTTTTATTTTAATGTCATAAAACTGTTTTTAAACTCCACACACCTTCACTAGAATCATTTGGATCATTTCAGTCCTGGAATTGCCGATCTCGACTGAACTAAAGGTAAAAGGAGCTGTTCACTTGAAAACTACCACTTGATGACATCACAAGGTGGAACAGAGCGTTGAAATGTTGAAAATAAACTCTTATGTTTTAAATGTTAAAAATAAGCTCTTGGAATATTGGAATATTTTCAGGGATGAGCAGCCTACAGCTCTCACGTAGGCTCCGGCTAATCCCGAAAGATCCAGAGAGTTGGACGGATTAGGACGAGAGGACGATAGAAACACACAGAAGAACGAAGAGGATCCAGTAGAGTGTGAACATGGCGCTGCTGAAGGCCGGGTGGCTCTGGAGACAAAGTGAGTATGGAAAAGTTCGATCTGGAAAAGGACTAGTTTAGACCTGATTCAGTCCCGGTGTAGACCGAGGTTAGTCTTGGTTTAGTCCTGCTTTATTTGGTCTGATCATGCCGTGCTGACGAGTCCTGGTGTCTCATTTTTAGTTCTCCAAATGAGCCGAATGGGTTGAGCTCCTGAATCACACAAAACGACCCCTGTGAGCTTTAAACCAAGTTCTAACACTGTTTCCGCCTCAAACACACCTGGAGTTGTGTTTGTTTCATTCACATGTTTGAGGAACTCTTTATTATTAGTCTGTCTACATCTCCAAAGCTCCAAACGCTCTGTTCCACCTTGTGATGTCATCAAGTGGGAGTTTTCAAGTGAACAGCTCCTTTTACCTTTAGTTCAGTTGAGATCGGCTGAAATGTGAAATTATTCCCACAGACCCCCACCCCGACATTCCGTCATTACGACATGTCCCCATTCCGACACTTTTTGATGTCGCCATTCCAACAACCTACTCATAGTTTGGACTGTCACCTATTTTGCCTGAACCAGGACTAAACCAGGACTAAACCAGGACTAAACCAGGACTGAACCAGGACTAAACCAGGACTAAACCAGGGCTAAACCAGGACTAAACCAGGTCTAAACCAGGTCTAAACCAGGACTAAACCAGGACTGAACCAAGACTAAACCAGGACTAAACCAAGTCTAAACCAGGTTTAAACCAGAACTGAACCAGAACTGAATCAGGACTGAACCAGGACTGAGTGTCGGGACAGGCCCGGAGGTGCACCCGCGTAGACTGTCAGGTGATGGCAGGTGAAAGGACGGGCGTAGAGCTCTGCGGCCCACGGGGCTAAACGCAGCTGTCGCCTGATCGCACTTTGCCGACACCCTGCTCCACGGGCTCGGGTTCTCTCTCTCTCTTAAGTCCAAGATCAGTCCTGGTTTAGTCCTGGTTTGGTCCTGGTTTAGACCTGGTTTAGTCCTGTTATAAACCTGGTTCAGTTCTGGGATTAGTCCTGGTTTTATTAAAGATTGACAAACTTAAGGCAATTACATAAGTGTTACTTAGCAACCATAATGTGAACAAAGACCAAACGTCTCGTGTCTAAATGTCACAGTTGTGATCAGACTCATACAAATAAAAGAGCTCGGCTTTATTTAGTGAACTGAAGGGTTAAAGTGTCAGTAAAAGTTCTTCTTTGTGCTTAAACCATCTCTGCGTTTTGGATGGACTTTCCCTGCTGATGACGTAGACCAGTGAGCGACCTTCAGAACAAACTCTAGAGAACTACAAATTTAATTGGTCACGACAAACTGAGCGTATTTAACAGCCATAATAAACCTTAGATGGAGAACAGGTTAGATCTTTATAAAACATAAACCCTTTAGTCGTGCACAAAGTGAAATGAAACAGCTCCAGTGGTAAGTCGTTCAGTTTGACTTGTTCAGATCAGTGTGAATAATCCAGAACTTATTTGGGGAGCTGCTCGGAAGGAGGTGGAGAACTTCTGGAAGGTCTGAGCTACAGGATGGAGACCCCTGACATGGACACACGGGTTTGGTTTTACTGATCACACACTTCCTGGATTTTTGGACCTTTCTCAGTCCTGGTTTAGTTCTGGTTTAGTCCTGGTTTAGACCTGGTTCAGTCCTGGTTTAGACTTAGTTCAGTCCTGGTTTAGACCTAGTTTAGACCTGGCTCTGTGATGCACTGTGAAGTCCCTGTGAGGACCCTCTGAGGTCCCTGTGTTGTGAGGTCCCTCTGAGGCCCCTGTGAGGTCCATCTGAGGTCCACCTGAGATCCCTGTGTTGTGCGGTCCCTCTGAGGTCCCTGTGAGGTCCCTGTGAGATCCCTGTGTTGTGCGGTCCCTCTGAGGTCCTTCTGAGGTCCCTGTGTTGTGCGATCCCTCTGAGGTCCCTGTGAGGTACCTGTGTTGTGCGGTCCCTCTGAGGTCCATGTGAGGTCCCTGTGAGATCCCTGTGTTATGCGGTCCCTCTGAGGTCCCAGTGAGGTCTTTGTGAGGTCCCTGTGTTGTGAGGTCCCAGTGAGGTCTCTGTGAGGTCCCTGTGTTGTGCGGTCCCTGTGAGGCCCCAGTGAGGTCTCTGTGAGGTCCCCGTGTTGTGTGGTCCCTGTGAGGTCCATCTGGGGCCCCTTTGAGGTCCATGTGCGGTCCATGTGAGGTCCTTGTGTTGTGAGGTCCCTGTGAGGTCCCTGTGTTGTGAGGTCCCTGTGAGGTCCCTGTGTTGTGAGGTCCCTGTGAGGTCCCTGTGAGGTCCCTGTGAGGTCTCTGTGTTGTCAGCGTCGGTCCTGCGGCGGTGGAGGCTGTGCTGGTGTGACCTGTGGGTGGACGGCTCTTTGTGCTTCTATAAGAGCGACAGGAGGAGGAGCCTGGAGCAGAGGGTCAGTCTGAAGACGCTGTGTGTGGACGTGCGCTCGGGCCTCGAGTGTGGAGGAGGTGAGGAGCACAGACGCTAACGGGAGGCACAGCTCTGTCTGAAGCTCTGTTACGCAAATTAGACTTTTCTAATTGTAACACAATCTGATCATAAAGAACTGACTCAAACACGCACACACACACACACACACTTGTGCGTTGGTGTGTGTTTTTTCACTCCTGGCTGATGTTTGTGTTCAGACGTGTCTCCCCCGGAGACTCACCCCCAACAGAACCTCCTGGTGCTGCAGCTCAAAGACGGCTCCACTGTGAACCTGTGCGCCAACAGTGAGGACGAGTGTCTGTGAGTGTCCCCCTCTGTCCTCTGTGTCCCCCTCTGTCCTCTCTGTCCCCCTCTGTCCTCTGTGTCCCCCTCTGTCCTGTCCTCTCTGTCCCCCTCTGTCCTCTGTGTCCCCCTCTGTCCTCTGTGTCCCCCTCTGTCCTGTCCTCTCTGTCCCCTTCTGTCCTCTCTGTCCCCCTCTGTCCTGTCCTCTGTGTCCCCCTCTGTCCTCTCTGTCCCCCTCTGTCCTGTCCTCTGTGTCCCCCTCTGTCCTCTCTGTCCCCCTCTGTCCTGTCCTCTCTGTCCCCCTCTGTCCTCTCTGTCCCCCTCTGTCCTGTCCTCTCTGTCCCCCTCTGTCTTCATATGTCCCACTCTGTCCCCTCTGTGTCCTACTGTGTCCCCGTACTCTGTGTACATAAAAGGACATATCTAACCCGCCTGCCGCTGCACTGCGTTCTTTCTTCCCGTTAGCAACAGGTTTGATTGACAGCGTTGCTAAGCGTGTGGACCTCTGGTTTAGCGTGAAAACAACACAACGCCATCTTGTGGTCACCTTCAGGTTTGATTCAAGTTCTGTGAATAAAAACCCCAGAATCTTGTAGATCAGGTTCAGCAGGTACAGACAGAGGGGCCACACTTTTTACACACAAACCGAGCTGGAGCCAGAGTCCGTGGAGCCCAGTGTCACTTCCTGTTTGACACGTAGCGGTCAGCGGGTTAGCGACATCCACATAAACAGTCCGTCCACACTGACCTGTCCTTGTGCGTTTCAGAGCGTGGAAACTGACTCTGCTGGAGACCCGGAGGAACCCTGTGAGTGCTCCACACACTTCAGCAGCTGAGGACCTCCACCCAGGCCCTCAGAGGAAACAGTGGAGAAAAAGATCTCCAATGTGTCCACGGTTTTACGCTAAAGACCAAGCCCCTTGTCCCAAACTTAAATGTCCCATAATCCTCTGCTCCCTGATGGTCTAATGTCGTTTCGTCTTCACAAACACCTGGAGTTGTGTTTTGTTTCATTCACATGTTTAACACAAACCTGCAGATTTAACACGAGTTCTTCTCTCAAACAGAAAACACTCTGTTCCACCTTGTGATGTCATCATGTGGTGATACAGGAAGTGCTCCACTGTGTTTTTAAACTCCACACACCTTCACTAGAATCATTTGGATCATTTCAGTCCTGGAATTGCCGATCTCGACTGAACTAAAGGTAAAAGGAGCTGTTCACTTGAAAACTACCACTTGATGACATCACAAGGTGGAGCAGAGCATCTGGAGCTTTGGAGATGTAGACAGAATAATAATAAAGAGTTCCTCAAACATGTGAATGAAACAAAACAACTCCAGGTGTTTTTTGGTTTAATTTTCATGTATTTCTGTATTTTCGAGCAGATTAATGACGCACACGTGGACTTCGGACACTTAACGCACTTTTCACATATAAATATTTTTTTATTGGAGCTCGAAAAGGAGCAAGAAAAAGAAAACTTACCAACCCCGTCCCGTGACGCGAGGCATTTTAACTGGTTTGGTCTCCGTGAAGATAGAAAGGTTTAATGCCACACTGTGAAACATTCCAGACAAAAAAACAATAACATCTCCATGAAGAAAAGCGTTTGACGGACCCTCCACCAGAAAAGTAACATAATGCAGCTATATCGATATCGCATGTGTTGGAATAGCGTGATAATATCGTATCGGGAGCCATGTGTCAAGAATCGTATCGTGGACCCTGTGATTCCCTAACGTGACTGTGTAATGTTTTTGACTTCAGGTGTTTGTGTACGATCCCCATGACGACGCGTACGAGGCCGTCGCTCTGAACAGACACCACACGGTCTACATCACTGCAGGGGCGGGGCCAGGTACCAAAACACAACGCACCCCACAACAGAGGGGCATTTATCTCTACGGGGTATTAAAGAGGGGCATTTACCTCTACGGGGTATTAAAGAGGGGTATTTACCTCTACGGGGTATTAAAGAGGGGTATTTACCTCTATGGGGTATTAACTGTAACACATCACATATTTAGATCTCCATGTTCCTTTTATTCTTTATTACCCCATAGAAGTTAAATACCCCTCTTTATTATTTTGATGTAATGGTGCTGTGGTGTCATGTGACCCCGTGGGGTCATGTGATCCGTCTTACACTGATGTGTGGTGTCATGTGACCCCGCGGGTCACCTGACCCCTCTTACCCCGGGTGTTTCTCTGCAGGGTCTCAGCAGGTGGTGGTCCAGAGGGACCCGTTTGATGACATCACGGGTCACATGGTCCTGGGTCTGATCTCGGGGGCGGCTGCCGGAGTCGCCATGAGGTCCTTTCTGTGGATGCCCTTCTTCTTCTGCTGAGGGCCACGCACTGTCCCCTACAGGGGGTGCTCTGCGATGCTCACACAGTGTTAGTCCAAATGTCCAGGGAGTAAAAAATTAACTCAAAATGTCCCACAATGCACCTGTAAAAGTCACACCGGTCACTAGGGGTCAGTATAGAGCACAGTGGGAGAGTGGTGCCAACCCTCTGGACAGAGACAGGGGTTTAACTGGACAAATACTACTACTACTATTATACTTGTACTACTACTACTATTATACTTGTACTACTACTACTATTATACTTGTGTACTTCTACTATAGTACTCTTACTGACACCACTGAATGAAGCAGATGGAAGTGCTGGTTTAACTCTGCACTACAAATACTACTATTATTATACTTGTACTACTACTATTATACTTGTACTACTACTGCTATTATACTTGTGTACTTGTACTATAGTACTCTTAGTGAGCCGGCTGAATGAATCAGACTGAAGCTCTGGTTTTTGTAGATCCTGATTGTGAATAAAACACGACTAAATAAAGTGTTCTGGTGTTAGCAGTGTTCTGGTGTTAGCGTTGTTAGCGGTGTTCGCGGTGCTCACCGTACACGAGATCGTGGACTGAGGGAGGGAGTTCCACAGCGTTCGACTCCAGTCAAATGAAGCTCACAAAAAATAAAAAGCGGAAACTAAAGCCCAGGATCACGTAGAGCGAATGTTAATATGAATATTTAAAGATCAAAATTACGAGGCCACAGCAGCAGGTACAGAGAGAAGGGCCACGATATTCTAATGTGAGTCACTACAGCTAAAGTCAGAAGGAGCCGGAAGAGCCGCATGTGACCTTCTAATCTATGGCCATTTATATAAATATTATATTTATATTTAATACTGACGGGAAAGTTAAAATGAAAATTGTTCAACTGTAGATTTTTGTTGTAATACAACATGGCCTTGGGTCTAGTCAATAATAGAAATGATCAGGATGCATGTTGGGCAATGACAGAAGCTAACAACGCTAATAATGCTAACAATGCTAATAATGCTAACAATCCTAACAATGCTAATAATGCTAATAATGATAACAACGCTAATAATGCTAATAATAATAATAACTGCTGATCCCGTTCAGAGCCACAGTCTGTAGCTCTGAAACAGGACCAACACAGATCTGAACCGGTCTGAAACAGGACCAACACAGATCTGAACCGGTCTGAAACAGGACCAACACGGATCTGAACCAGTCTGAAACAGGACCAACTCTGATCTGAACCGGTCTGAAACAGGACCAACTCTGATCTGAACCGGTCTGAAACAGGACCAACACGGATCTGAACCGGTCTGAAACAGGACCAACACGGATCTGAACCAGTCTCACTCACAGTTTGGGCCTCTCTCTAGCGCCGCCTCTGGCCCTGACCTGAAATTTACCTGCTTGTTTCCCTCGTGATAAACGGGTTTAATCTATACTGTGGAACATTCTAGACAAAGCAACAACATTTCCATGGAGATAAGCAGGTGGTCTCTTCAACAGGCTCCACTCAGACAGTGAGAGAACAGATAATACTCCCTACAACTGTACAACAACTCACCCTTATGGAACAGATAATACTCCCTACAACTGTACAATTCACCCTTATGGAACAGATCACCCTATCTCCTGTCAATCATCAAACTTTATTGATCCACAAATGATCTGGACGCAGCAGCAGCTCAAACATCACAATATAAGTGAATTATTACAATAACAAAGAGAAAAATAAAAAATGATCAAAATAAATTCTACATAAGTGGCAAAAATAACAAGATTGTGGTATAAATGTGTGTGTACAAGTAAAAATAAAAATATACAAATGTAGTAATAAAAATATGTCTCGGCTATTTACAAAAGGTTGTGAGGAAAAACAGTGAAAAAACAAAAGACGAAAGAAAGAATCTGTTCTGTAAATCAAATACGTGTGACACCGGAGGGAAAACAGACGATACGGTTCGATTCTTCAGGACAGAAGAGTTATTAAACCGGAGCGGTACCAGACACCACCACCAGAGGGCGACAGAACATAATAACATAATGTTTTTTTCCTTTTTCTTTTTCTTTTTTTTTTTTATTATTATTTTATATTTTATTATTTTTATTATTCATTCATTTATATAATGAAATGTACATAGCTCCGGATGAGAGATAAAACTGCATTGCACGTACATTTTTTAAACACAATAAATTAAAATAAAACATGAAAACCTACAGCAAGTCTAGTCCATATAAACCATTTCATTCACACACATGTTGTCATTGCACATTTTTAAGATTCAAAACATAAATATTTGAGGACGTCATCACATAGTAATTGTAAGTCGTTGCTGGAGTATTTTAGGAGCGACATAGAAGCAAAATATGTGTGGTTCAGATTTAAACAACAGAAGATTTCTGTTTTGCCATTTACTTTTATGTATGTGATATTTACCCATAATTATAATTACAAACAACAACAAACAAAGTCTCAATAGTTTGTCTGGAAATTTGTTTATACCATAAAGTATTTCTCCAAATTTTATTGAACACTTTTGACCATCTTCATTTTCAACCAAGTCATTAGATTATTCCAAAAATGTTTTGTCCTGCCACAGGAGAAAAAGAGATTTTTGATTGTTTCATATTTTTGACTGTTTAATATTTTTGACTGTTTAATATTTTTGATTGTTTCATATGTGGCATGTGCACTGCATCTCGTGAGATCTTGTGCAACGAAAACTGCTCGACTATGTAGTGCCCTGAAAATTAAAATGCAATATTTTTATTATAAAATTCATTAGACAATTCATAAGACAAAATTCAGACTTAATTTAAAATTAAAATTAAATTTAAAAATAATAAAAGTGGCTTCAATGTTTGACAATTCCAGAGCTGCACACCATCCTAATGATTCTACTGTAGGTTTGTGGAGTTTAAAAACACAGTGGAGGACTTCTTGTATCACCACATGATGACATCACAAGGTGGAACAGGGTGTTTTCAGTTTGAGAGAAGAACTCCTAAATCTGCAGGTTTGTGTGTTAAACATGTGAATGAAACAAACACAACTGCAGGTGTTTGTGACGAGGAAACGACATTAGGACAGATCGGAAAACGGCATTCTAACCCTTTAAGTAAATCAGTTTGGTTTTATTTTACATTCCGGAAGTGACCAGACATACTTCCGGTGACAGACTTGACTTTTATTTTGACGGCGCGCCCGGAAGTCCCGACGCGTCCTTTGCGCCAGCGCCGCGGCTTGACGCTCCTCCTGCCGCTGCCGCTGAGTCCCGTTGCCGCTCCGTGCGTGTGGATGGAAGAACGCATCGCCCCGAGCCCCGCGGAACATGCCTCGTAGCCGCCGGTGAAGGCCTCCAGAGTGTCCGGGGGAGACGCAGCAGAGATCCGGGCTGGTGTGCGCACAATCCCCGTCAGGATGTGGAAAGTTTTGGCTAGCGGTGCCGTAGTTTTCCCCGGTCTGTTCTTGGCTCTTCGGAGAGTCCTGCCGCGCGTGTTCAGCCGCTGGAGCGATGCAGACGTGGTGCTGGTCAGCGAGAGGTAAGAAGGAAAACGCAAAAAGATGCGCCCGGTCGGACCTTTCCCGTCTCCTTTTCGCATCAGGACCTCGGGGTTTGCACCACGTGGTTTATTCTACGGTGTCGCAGTTGCGTTGGGGGGTTTAAGCTAGTTTTTGGCTAGTTGTTTTGGTAGCCTCTTAACCCGTTAGCCATCTGAGCTGTTCGTGTCCGTTTAACCGTGCGCCTTTTCTGCTGTGGATGCGCTTTTCGTGGATGCGACGCGCGCACCGGACCGTATGAACGAAAATGATGAAAAACACTGTGAAGTTCTGCAAGAAACCTGATGTGATTTGTGAGTGCGGGGGTCCTGAGCTGTGGAGATGCTCGGACACTGACTGTGGAGCTGAAGTTTGGACACAGAACTGGCGCAGTTGTCGTTTTGTTCCAGTTGTTCAAAAGCAGTCATATGGCCGGACACACGTGACTCCGCCCTCCGGCACAAAGTTGCGTGGAGAACCGTAACTGTCTCCAGAAGAGGCTTTAGTGATGATGAAACAAGAGCAGCTTGTCCTGAGAACGTTATTTTCATTTCATTTGGAAATCTGCGAGTTACACAATTTCTAAATCTCCAAATGAACTCGTTATAGCGTTTGGAAAAGGATAAACTTAGGAACTTTTATTAACGGCCCCACAGTCCAACAAACTGACCCCTGTGAGCCGTTCCCGACTCAAAAACACCTGGAGTTGTGTTTGTTTCATTCACATGTTTGAGGAACTCTTTATTATTAGTCTGTCTACATCTCCAAAGCTCCAAACGCTCTGTTCCACCTTGTGATGTCATCAAGTGGTAGTTTTCATGTTAAAAAGGTGACCAGGCGTCCCTATATACCCAGTTTTGAGCCCTGTGTCCCCTGCCCCAGTGGATTTAGCCAAACCCAGTGCTTTGTCCCGGTTTTATACAAGAAATGTCCCAATTGTCATAAAGAAAAAAAAGAAGAGAGGCATAAAGTGTCATTTGTTTTGGTAAAATACAGAAAAACTGCTTAAAAATGACCAAAACACAAAGAAAATGTGACTGAACCGAGTCACATATTCGTCATGAATGGGCCGAGTGCAGAGCAGTTTTCCTTAAATTACTCGTTTCACTATTTTGTTATTATTTTACCATTACAAACCAGGAATGTCCCAGTTTTTTATTTTGAAAATCTGGTCACGCTACATTTCCAGGGCTGAAATGATCCAAATGATTCTGAAGTGAAGGTGTGTGGAGTTTAAAAACACAGTGGAGCACTTCCTGTATGGACAGAGTGTTTTCAGTTTGAGAGAAGAGCTCAGCCTTGTAGTTCAAGCCTTTATCTGGTGCAGTGAACATTATTTGGTTGGCGGTCTGAATCCCGCTCTCGACATAAAACACAGGTTGGCGGTGCGATTCCAGATCCCACAGATGAATGCCGTCGTTGTGTTCTTGGGCAAGACACTTAACCCACCTCTGCCCCAGTGTCTGCGTGCACTGGTGTGTGTGAATGGGGTAAAACTGCAGATTTAAAACGTAGTGGAGTAGAAAGTACAGATACCTGCTCTCAAGTGAAGTAAAAGTAAAAAAATATCCACAGTAAGTAAAGTATAGATACCTAAAAATTGTACTTGAGTATTGTACTTTTACTTTTGTACTTTGTTACCTTCCACCGCTGGGTCTAATATACAACTTTAATAACACGTTACAGATATAAACTACAAAAGTGCTTCATTCGAATACTAGTTTTTCTGTTTGGGGCTTTTGTGTCTGTGGCATTTCATCAGGAAACTCGAGTAAATTAAAGATTCACAGCCTTCATCACCTTTTTGGACTAGAGCTGCACCGATCTTTTTCAGTTCTGATACCGATTTAGATTTTTTATTTATTTTAAACTAAAATAAAATAGGATAAAACTAATCCAAATGTTTTATGTAGCTGTTATTTCATTATTTATTAAGTTCAAGACTAGGGCCCAGCCGATATATCGGTTGGCCGATATGATTGGCCGATATGGGCACTTGGAGACATATCGGCCGATAGTCCATGTGGACATGTTATTCCTCATTATAAAGTTTAGAATCTATATTACAGAAGTGTAATAACATTTAGACAGATAAATGTCCTAATATGTGGCGCAGCATCAGTATTTCTCAGAGGAGTGTCTGTGTCTGTGACGCCGAACTGTCCCTGAACGAGTCACATGACTCACATGTTTTTGTTTACACCAGTGCAACACTGAGGCACTGCTTTAAACACAGAGGGGTTAGATCGAAGATATCCCACTCCTCTGTCCCACAGACAGAGGACGGTCCCACAGACAGAGGACGGTTCCACAGACAGAGGACGGTTCCACAGACAGAGGACGGTTCCACAGACAGAGGACACACTCAGCTGCTGTCAACATACTGGATCATATTCTTTTTACGGACAATCGTTTTGAGTCAGGAGTAAAAGGACACTTATTAGTGAAGCCCTGTGATCTGAGAGGTGCCTGTGTGAGCCTTGAGTGTTGAAAATGTGTCGTTTTAGAGCTACTTTTGGTTCTTTCTCATTGTTTAGTGCTGAGCTGCTGTGAGCCCCACCCATAAACTGCCTGTTTTCTCACATTGGCCAACTGTAAAGTGTCTGTAGTGGCTGTACATGTTACTGGACACACATTGATATGTGAATGAGCCGTGACTAAAGGTGTGAATGGTCCGCATTTTTGCATATAATTAATTACCGCGGCGTGCACACATTTACCGCTAAAGGCTAATGGCGGTAGTTTACTTACTTTGTTTAAGGCTGGAATGTCATGCAAAAATGCCATTAGGCCGACCTACTGTCTTTAAATATGACGTAAAGAGGCAGAATAACAGTAAATGTCGCCTAAATAAACCCAATTTAAAATCTAATAAAGTCAAAACCTAAGATTTATTATCAGCTGAAGACTTACAGTGAATTTTTACATCATATCGGCTGTTATATCGGCTATCGGCACCTCCAAAGCTCCTTTTATCGGTGTCATATCAGACGGACTGCAGCCAGTGAAATAGTCTTATTACATCATTGGGTGTGTTTACCTGCGCACGAGTGTCCTGGTATGAGTCTTATCCGGGCTTTTTAACAGGTATCAAACATCATAAATATTGTTGTTAGAAAACTGTTAAAACAGTGAACACTGGTAAGTTTGAGTCGTTTTGAGAAAGTTGGAGCTCCTACCGTATCTGTTGCTTCAGTTCGCACATGCTTAGTAAGGGCCATGGTGAGAAACCAGGATACTGCGTGTACAGGCTACAGTATCCAGGAAACTATCAGGAAAACCTAGTGAGAGTTTCCTGGTTTCTTGTCACCGGGATTGGCTCATCCAGGAGACGGACATCAGGAGACGGAGGCTGAAAATGGTTAAATGTGCTTAGGAAGTTCCTTTCCTTCTCATTGACCCGGACATGGGTCATCGTCCGCCATGACAAGTACTATCCGAATTGATCAGTGAAGTCAGGAAGGAGTAAGGAAAGGAGACATTATGCTTCCTTTCATAGCTCCTGTAGCATAGGAAGTTCGGGAGGTCAAACCGAACGATTCCAAACACTATTGTACAAATTCTACACTGCAGTAGAGTCTTAATTAAAATCTTCTGCATAAATAAACTCAACTTTATAACATATAAACCATGACGACTGCAGAGCCACATCAGCTCGTATGAGACTTTTCGCACATTTGTTTACGTTTTACAGAAACTGAACTTAAAACCACATGTTGTGTTGCTTCTGAACCAAACTGATGCTGCGAGACTCTGAATTTTGTTGTATTTTTCAACTGTTAAAAACGACTTTTACTGAAGCTGTGCCAGAGCTCCAGTTTCATGTTCTTACTTTAATGTATGTCTTTTTTTGTTTTTAGAAACCCGTTAAAAAA
Source organism: Taenioides sp. WSHXM2023 (assembly GCA_029959045.1). NCBI lineage: Eukaryota > Metazoa > Chordata > Actinopteri > Gobiiformes > Gobiidae > Taenioides > Taenioides sp. WSHXM2023. The sequence continues at coordinate 31,578,885 of CM057098.1, forward strand.
TCTTAAGTTGGCAAAGTTGCTGCATGTTTCGCTCCTTGCCATATCTGTGCCATAGGTTACTCTCATTTACACAGGGATATGAGTGTCCTGGTTTCTCTGAGCGCAAGTGAACGCCACTCTCGTAACCGGGATAAGATTCATAACCGGGAAACTCGTGCGCATGTGAACGCACTCTGTGAGATTAAACATCATCTGATATCTCGTCCCTGTGTTCGGAAGCTGCTGTGTGAGGAGGAGTCTAAGCATTAAACAACTTTGAGCCGCACATTCTGCAGTTTTAACGCAGAACACTCTGTCTCTGTGTGTGTGTGTTGTCAGTGTCTCTTTGCGTACGTGTTGTGTGCGTGTCTGTGTGTGTATTTGTGCGTCCTCACATGAACGCGGTCTAATGCTCTTCCTGTTTAATGCTCCTCTGCTCGTTACTTGGTTATTCTAATAATAGCTGTGAGGACTTTCTTTGCATAAGGGAGTAGCATTAATCGAAGCATCCTCTCCTAATGGCTCCATCTGCTCCATCTGCTCCATTCTCTCTTCTCTACGCCTTTCGCCATAACGATCACCAAATCTCACCATTCCATTCACCACGAGTCACCACAGGACAAAACATCGGACAGTGGATTCGATGTTAAAGGTGTAACTTTTCTGGTGGAGGGTCTGTCATCTGATTTTTGTTCCACACTGTGACATTAAACTGACTTGCGTTTATTCAATCACAGGTGTTTTTATAGCCTAAAACAGCACGAGCAGGCTCACCTCTCCACTGATCAGACGCGCAACTTGGCTTGGTGCTGTCACTTTATTGTCTTCATGGAGTTAGATCACGTTTAATGCAATGCTGTGGAGCATTCTGGACAAGGCATCCTGAAATCTCACTATTCGAGTCCCCACGAGTCCCCACAAGTCCCCACAACTCACCACGAGTCCCCTCGATTCACCACGAGTCCCCACGATTCACCACAAGTCCCCTCGATTCACCACGAGTCCCCTCGATTCACCACGAGTCCCCACGATTCACCACGAGTCCCCACGAGTCCCCACGAGTCCCCGTCCCCACGATTCACCACGAGTCCCCACAAGTCCCCACGATTCACCACGAGTCCCCACGATTCACCACAATACGTAATATAAAACTAACTCATGTTTATTTGGGTTGTCCTGATCAGTCTTTTTTATATTCGCAATTCCCGATACCGATCTCATCCGATACCGATCTCATCCTGATACCGATCCTCTAATTTTTTATGATTTTATTTACACAATTTATAATAATTCAGTATTCTATAGTGAAAGTAAAATATTATAACAAATGTTCAGGCTGTTTTTAAAAAGGTCTTTTTTCTATCTGGTAATATTCTAAAGTCTGTAACTCCACACACACACGCACACACACGCACACACATACGCGCACACACACACACACACATACGCGCACACACACATATTTGTGCCTTCAGCTCCTTTAAACTCTCAACAGTGGCACCATTGTGAGTGGAAAATGCCTCCGCTCTTTGAAGCTATTGTGCAAAAATCATTTCATTTGCTCCGACAGTCGAGATGCTGAACTTTGTGCCAGTGTTTTTTCTGTGGATAGGCTCAGTAATTACAGAGACATGAACCAGAAACCAGGTCAGCCCTTTTGCATTTTGACAGGAATTCTGACCTGTCCTCTAGTTCAGTTTTAAAGATCCCATATTACACAAAACGGAGCTTTAAGCCACGTTCTAATGTTATTATCGCCTCAAAAACACACCTGCAGTTGTTTTGTTTCATTCACATGTTTAACACACAAACCCTGCAGATTTAGGCTGAGTTCTTCTTTCAAACAGAAAACACTCATGTTCCACCTTGTGATGTCATGAGGTGACACAGGAAGTGCTCCAAAGCGTTGTTAAACTGAAACACAGTATTTTCAAATCTGAATCAAATTTTTATTTATTATTTTTATGTTCAATATTTGTTATTATTTCGTTTTATAGTCTGTCTGTGCTCATGTCTTCTGCACCAACTCCCTTCTTTATGGAACTGTTTTTATTTTAATAAAACTTTTCATAAAACTAAAAACTGTTGTTAAATTCCATACAAACGTGTGAATAAAACAAAACACAACTCCAGGTATGTTTTTGACGAGGGAACAGCCTTAGAACATGACTTAAAGCTCACGGGTTTTGTGTGACCTTTAACAATGCTGTGATGCCTAATTGGTCCCCTGCCTGTCCCGTGTTTTCCGTTCAGCACAGCAAAAGTACTCACTCAGCCACTGGAATATCGCTCGCACTAATTTCCTAAAGCTCAGTGAAGGGAGCGTGTACTTACAGGCCCCATCATGGCCCCGGGGCCCGTACGCAGAGGAGAACGGAGCGGTTAGCATGCTGCGTTCAGATAGGAAAATAGGAGGTCAGCTGTCAGGGCTAGCGAGCTGCGAGCGCGAGACGAGCCCTCAGACCCTGTGCAAACAAGGGGAGGAAATACAAGCCTGTTATGATAATTACTAAATGGATTTATTGTTAAAAATATGAAAGCTGGAACTATACTTTTGTCACGTGCGCAGTTTGTTTGTAAAAATAGAGAGTTGGGTTATTTATGTTTTAAAGAACCCATGTTACGTTATTTTCTGATCTGTTCTAATGTTTCCTCATCACAAACAGACCTGGAGTTGTGTTTTGTTTGACACACAAACTCTGCATATTTAGGACTTTAGAGTTCTTCTCTCAAACTGAAAACACTCCAACTCCAAACGTTCCACCTTATGATGTCATGCGGCGATACAGGAAGTGCTCCACACCGTTGTTAAACTGAAACACAGAACTGCATTAAATCACTAAACAAAGGTTGGAACAGGAAATGCACAAGAACGTTCACAATTGAACCCTGAAGTCAGAGCACTTGTTTCTTTATGAAGTCGTTTTAGATCAGTTTTGTGATTAAAAATGTCACAATTAGAACAGAAGGATCCACAGGGGTCAGAGGTCAGAATTATAGACATACACTAAAGTCTGGAGTAACAGGCCTTCTAACAGAGTAGTCCTGTTTTTAGTGCTCTGATGTAGTGACTTGTGGGCTCCTCCTGCACCCTGAGGACTCAGCATAGGAGCAGTGTTAATTTCGTTGACGAAAACTATGACGAAATTATTTCGTCAATGAAGGTTTTTTGCGGACGAAAACGAGACGAAAACTAAATAAAAATTACTTTTAAATGACTAAAACGATGACGAAATAGACGGACATTTTCGTCAACAAATAAAAGACGAAATGAAAATATAACCTGTGACGAATAATAGATCCATGGTGACGAATAAGTGTCAGGACTCCTCAGGAGAAGAGAGAGGAACGAGCGGCCGCTGCGCTAAAGAGCCAATCACAGCGCGCGGTGTTGTGCAGTGCCAAAAAGCTAACGCGCCCCGCCGAGAAACATGAGGAGGACAGAGGAGCAACAAGTGCTAAGAGAAGATGTTGGCGACTGGGATTGGGAGAAAAAGACGGTCTGACCTGTGGTCTCACTTCACGTTTGATAACAAAGAGAATAAGACACTGCAATTTCCCCATTGTGGGACAAATAAAGGATTATCTTTTCTTATCTTAAGACGAGTGTAAACCATGTGGCGCATCAATCAAGGGGAAAAAGAGTTAGAGTTAGAGTTTTAGAGTTCAAAGGTTGTTACAGTACTTCCATCCATCCATTTTTTCCCGCTTAATCCGGCTGGGTCGCAGGGGCAGCACGCTGCCCATTACTCTGTGCACCAGACCCAGACCCCTATGAACCCCTCTGCAGGTGGTGAACCCACAGGAGGGAGGAATTCCTTGACGGTCCTTGATTGTAAACTGTTCATAGGGGTGTTGCATGTTTTTTGGTTGATGGGGGGAAACCGGAGTACCCGGAGGAAACCCATCCAGACACGGGGAGGAAACATGCAAACTCCACACAGAAAGGCCCGGGCGACCCGGGGATCGAACCCGTAACCTTCTTGCTGTGAGGCATGAGTGTTGCCACTCAGCCACCGTGCTGTTGTTATGCATTAATAAGCTGCAGTAATAAACTGTATAGGGCAAAAGGGCCTTTGACACCTGCACTTTAATTTTTTTTAATATATTTTGGATTTAGCTGTGAATTATCATTTTGACAGTTATTGCTGTGGTTTACACTGGTGTCATAAAGACAGACAGCAATAATTTATACTGTCTTTGTGCTTTGTTTGCTACTGCTTTTCCATTTAAACATTGAAACACATTTTCAATAAAAACAGTTGTGTTTAAATATAAAGTGTGAAATGTTTGCATATTAATATCCCAATTTCAAGAAAGTATAGTTTTATGTTCAATGTAAAAGGTAAAAATTGATACATGTGAAAAGCTTTTAGTCGACTAAATCTATTTTCATTTTAGTCGACTAAATCTATTTTCATTTTAGTCGACTAAATCTATTTTCATTTTAGTCGACTAAAACTGTTTTCATTTTAGTCGACTAAAACTGTTTTCATTTTAGTCGACTAAAACTGTTTTCATTGTAGTCGACTAAATCTATTTTCATTTTAGTCGACTAAATCTATTTTCATTTTAGTCGACTAAATCTATTTTCATTTTAGTCGACTAAATCTATTTTCATTTTAGTCGACTAAATCTGTTTTCATTTTAGTCGACTAAAACTTTTCATTTTAGTCGAGTAAAACTAGACTAAAACTAAAACAAATCTGATGACTAAAACTAGACTAAAACTAAAACAAATCTGATGACTAAAACTAGACTAAAATTAAAAGTAATTTTAGTCAAAAGACTAAGACTAAAACTAAATTAAAATTCCTTGTCAAAATTAACACTGCACAGGAGACGTCTCCAGACCAGGTCCCTGAGACTGGGTGAAAGGGAAGTGCAGCTCTGACACAGCAAGAACACTCAAAGACAACATTAGCAAAGCAGTGCCGAGCGAGCTACACATTCTTCTGTTCTCCTATTTTTTGTTTCCACAGCCCATCAGAAATGTGCCTGAAAATGCCTTTTTTCCCCTCACAATTTCCCCCATCTTTAAAAAACTTAAACCTCACAAGAATCCATTTTGAGAAATATGGGACCTTTAAGTCATGTTCTAACGCTGTTCCCTCCTCAAAAATAGACCTGGAGTTTTACCTGTATTATTAGTCTGTCCACATTTCCAAAGCTCAAAAGGCTCTGTTCCACCTTGTGATGTCATGAAGTGGTAGTTTTCAAGTTAACTTTTAAAATAAAGGTGTTCCACAGTGTGACATTAAACAGCTCTACTTTACATTTATTCAATCACAGGTGGTTTTAGAGCTCAAAAATACCTAGAAAAACAGACATTCTGACTGTGAGCGGGGTCGCCTCGCCACAGATCTGACCTGTAACTCTGTCTGGTTTGGTGTCCGTGATGATAGAAAGGTCTAATGCCATACTGTGAGACACAGCCGTTACACAGCAGTTTAAATGAGCCCTTTAGCTCCCGTGTGTGCTCTGTGGTTCTGACCTCTGACCCCGTGGATCATTCTGTTATAATATTGTATCACGATATTGATCTAAAACGACTTCATAAAAGAAACAAGCGTTAGAAAACTGGTGTAAACGCCGTAAATGTCATCGCTGGTTTGGGTCTGGGCTTTGGTTTGGGTTCAGGCGACGGTTTGGGTCCAGGCGACGGTTTGGGTCCAGGCGATGGTTTGGGCCCAGGCGGTGGTTTGGATCCAGGTGGCGGGTTGGGTCCGGGCATTGGTTTGGGTCCGGGCTTTGGTTTGGCCCCAGGTGGTGGTTTGGGTCCAGGCGGTGGGTTGGGTCCAGGTGGTGGGTTGGGCCCAGGCGGTGGTTTGGGTCCAGGCGGTGGTTTGGGTCTGGGCTTTGGTTTGGCCCCAGGTGGTGGTTTGGGTCCAGGCGGTGGGTTGGGCCTAGGCGGTGGGTTGGGTCCAGGCGGTGGGTTGGGCCCAGGCGGTGGTTTGGGCCCAGGCGGTGGTTTGGGTCCGGGCTTTGGTTTGGCCCCAGGTGGTGGTTTGGGTCCGGGCGGTGGGTTGGGCCCGGGTGGTGGGTGGGGTCCGGGCAGTGGTTTGGGTCCGGGCAGTGGTTTGGCCCTGGGCGGTGGTTTGGCCCTGGGCGGTGGTTTGGGTCCGGGCGGTGGTTTGGTCTGTGCTCAGATGAGCCCAGGCAAGCTGAAAAGTGCTCCATTGTTCTGGTCCAACCACAGGCCGTTTGCACACAGCCCTGTGAAGTCCACTTCCACTGGGCGAGGCCTGTGTGGAGCCCGCTGCCTCTGTACAACTGGTTTATTCATGAAGGGTTCAGTCAGTGGGTTGGAGAAGAAATAAAATGTGTGTTGAGTGAAAAATGAGTGTCTTGTGTCTTGACACAAGGGACTGTTTAAAATCCTCACACTGATGCGTGTGTGGTGCTGGAGGCCAATGAATAAACTGTTAACATTTACACTTAGAACCCGTGAGCAGCTGAGCTGCTGGTTAGAGTTAGAGTTACTGTAAGTTAAACTTCATTTGATGACAAAGAAACCTTCTTGATCCCAGTGGCTCCAACAGCCCTGATTCTCCTGTGTCAGCGGTGGAGCACTTACTCTGGTACTTTAAAAGACTTCACTGTGCACAGTCACTCTATCCAGTAGTCTTTTTTTTTTTTTTTTTTCCTGATTTTAACACCTGTTTACACTCTGTTGTATTCCTGTCTTAATTCACTGTATTTGACTGTGTTTGACTCCAAATGAAGCTCATCAAGGCTAGCAGTTATAGCAGCTAATTTGGAGCCAAGTTCCATATTTAGAAATTTGAACGTGAGTATCATAGCAACCAAAGAGCCAATCAGGAGCGAGGCTGTTGAAGGTAACGCCCCTTCCCGCTCGCACCGCTGCTTTAGCAGGGAGCACGCACTTAGCAACGCTGTCAATCTAACCTGTACGCTAACGCTAAGAATGCCTTTCCTACATATTGGTCCCTTCCCTTCATCTGTCTGGATGTGGTTCAAATCTCGGTGATCGCAGTGCGTTTCAGGAGAATAGACAGATGCTCTTGTGTTTCGCCAGTGTTCTGTGGTCTGAAGGAGTCCTGTGGTCTGGGGGAGTCCTGTGGTCTGGGGGAGTCCTGTGGTCTGGGGGAGTCCTGTGGTCTGGTCTGGTCCTGTGTGTTTGAGGAGGTCCTGCTCTCATATCGCTGCTCTGTTTTTAGCCTGAGCTAATCCCTGGATTAGCCTTAGCATATGGTGCTACTTTAGCTCACCTGAAGACACTCTGTCCATGGCAACGCTAACCCGCTAACCCGCTCCCTGCCTCGTCCACTGTACTCTTCATTTGGATTATTCTGCTAAAGCTGCACTGTGTAACTTTTTTCGTTTCACCTGCTTGTTTCTATGGATACGTCACTGCTCTGCCTGGAATGTTCTGCAATATGACATTAAACAGCTCTACCTCACATTTACTCAATTACAGGTGGTTTTATAATAATAATAATAATAATAATAATAATAATAATAATAATAATAATAATAATACATCTTTATTTATGAAGCACTTTTAAAAACAAGGTTTACACAGTGCTGTACAATCCACAAAGACCAATACAAAAGCATAAAAATAGCAAACCAAAGGCGTACAAAAACAGACAATGATGCAAACAATTATAATAAATAAATAAAAAGAAATAGAAGAAAAAGAAAATCAAGCTAAAACCAGTTAAAGGAAGGCCAGCTGATAAAAATGAGGTTTAAGAAGTGATTTAAAATAAGATACTGATGGTTATAGCTCAAAAATACCCAGAAAAACAGACATATAATAATAATAATAATAATAATAATAATAATAATAATAATAATAATAATAAATTTTATTTATAACGCACTTTACATTTGTTCAACCTCTCAAAGTGCTACAGCAAAAAAGTCATAAAAACTACACAAGAAAACAAGCAAAGTCAACCATAAAATTGCAAGAATAAAAATGTCTTTAGTTGTGTCTCATTCCATCCCTGTGTCTTTCTGCGCACTGACGAAGGCCTTCATGTGTTGTGTCTCTCTCTTGTCTCTCTCTTGTCTCTCTCTTGTCTCTCTGTCTCTCTACGCTCTGACGCAGACTGTGGCCTTCATGTGTTGTGTCTCTCTCAGCTCTTGTCTCTCTCTTGTCTCTCTGTTGTCTCTGTCTCATTCTGGTCTCAGCTCTTGTGTCAATGTTGTCTCCTCACTGTTTGTCTCACTGTTGTCTCTCTGTTTGTCTCACTGTTGTCTCTCTGTTTGTCTCTCTGTTGTCTCTCTGTTTGTCTCTCTGTTGTCTCTCTGTTTGTCTCTCTGTTGTCTCTCTGTTTGTCTCTCTGTTGTCTCTCTGTTTGTCTCTCTGTTGTCTCTCTGTTTGTCTCTCTGTTTGTCTCTCTGTTTGTCTCTCTGTTGTCTCTCTGTTTGTCTCTCTGTTGTCTCTCTGTTTGTCTCACTGTTGTCTCTCTGTTTGTCTCACTGTTGTCTCACTGTTGTCTCTCTGTTTGTCTCTCTGTTTGTCTCACTGTTGTCTCTCTGTTTGTCTCTTTGTTGTCTCTCTGTTTGTCTCACTGTTGTCTCTCTGTTTGTCTCACTGTTGTCTCTGTTTGTCTCACTGTTGTCTCTCTGTTTGTCTCTCTGTTGTCTCTCTGTTTGTCTCTCTGTTGTCTCTCTGTTTGTCTCTCTGTTGTCTCTCTGTTTGTCTCACTGTTGTCTCTCTGTTGTCTCTCTGTTTGTCTCTCTGTTTGTCTCTCTGTTGTCTCTCTGTTTGTCTCTCTGTTGTCTCTCTGTTTGTCTCACTGTTGTCTCTCTGTTTGTCTCACTGTTGTCTCTCTGTTTGTCTCACTGTTGTCTCTCTGTCTCTTTGTTGTCTCTCTGTTTGTCTCACTGTTGTCTCTCTGTTTGTCTCTCTGTTGTCTGTCTGTTTGTCTCACTGTTGTCTCTCTGTTTGTCTCTCTGTTTGTCTCACTGTTGTCTCTCTGTTTGTCTCTCTGTTGTCTCTCTGTTTGTCTCACTGTTGTCTATCTGTTTGTCTCTCTGTTTGTCTCTCTGTTGTCTGTCTGTTTGTCTCTCTGTTTGTCTCTCTGTTGTCTCTCTGTTTGTCTCTCTGTTGTCTGTCTGTTTGTCTCACTGTTGTCTCTCTGTTTGTCCTCAGGCTGGTGTCCTCGGTCCACGCGCTCATGGCCACTGCCGCTGGAGTGGTTGTCGTGGCGTCGTGTTGGAACAACGTCATCTACGACAGGTACACACACACACACACACACACACACACACACACACACACACACTTGAAAACTACCACTTGATGACATCACAAGGTGGAACAGAGCGTTTGGAGCTTTGGAGATGTAGACAGACTAATAATAAAGAGTTCCTCAAACATGTGAATGAAACAAACACAACTCCAGGTCTGATTTTCAGGAGAAACATCTACAGATGCACCGATCCAATACTGGTATCGGATATCAGCTTCCAAATATCGGTTCATTCGATATCCTGGTTGGACATTTACACTTATGGAATATTTCCTGGTCGTAGTCGGCCCTCGTTGAAGTTTGAGTATTTACACGTGGGATAAATGGGCAGCTCCATCACGTTGTTCTGTTTCAGTTTAGTTTAAAAGACAATTTTAGTACATTTGTCCTCACCTGGATTTTTTTTCTTAATTTTGCTACTAAAACTCCCCCTTTTACCCCTAATGAAGTTTTATACGTCCTTTTTTCAGTACAACCTGTTCTGTCACAGTCTGCAGGCTGTAGTCGTGTCATGTGGCTGTAACAAAAGCTACAGGACCAGAAATACAAATGAAAAAAAAACAAAAAACTCTTTCATACAAAACACAGCAAACGTGTATAAACAACTTTTTGGACATAAAAAATGCTTAATTTAGGGCCTTAGCTAAAAAATTGCAAAATATTAAGTTTGTAAGTGAACTAAAAATATCCTTATTGGCCTCAAAACAAAAAAAATGCAATCGCCCCATTAGAGTGTAGAATCCCAATGAAAACAGACGAAGCGCGTGCATTTGGCGGAAAACAAAGTTCCTATTGGACACTCGTTTTCCCTACATCATGGCGCAGCGTGTGTGACGTAGGATAATGCCGGAAATATGCTCGGAAAGACGCAACTCTCAGCTTTTCAAGGAAAAATAGTAAGTTTCTATCGTTTATGGTTGTAAAGTTATGTGCGGTTACATAAAACATATTCCCAGGTATCGTATACCGTCGGTCTGGAAGGGTTAAAGGAAATAAATGCAGTTTTCATTCTCTGGTATCGGTTGATTTCGGATATCGGCAGGTACTTAAAGCCATAGTATCAGAATTGTTATCAGGACTGAAAAAGCTGATCAGTGAATCTCTGTCACATTAGAACGTAAAGCTCACAGGAGTCCGTTTTGTGTACTATTGGACCTTTACGGACCTTTTCTCCTCAGATCTCACTCCGGAGCAGCTCCTTGTGTTCTGATCTGAACTGGAGCACTTCCTGTTTCTCCGGCGTTAGCTCTGCGTTGGCATGCCGGAGCGCCCCCCGCGTGACAGACAGCAGGCTAATCCTGAGTCAGCGCTGGTCACTAATCTGCCCCTCCCCCTGCCCTCTGCCGCTCACCCCTGTGCCCCTCCTCACAAACAGATTAGCGCCGGTTGCTCAGTTGTGCGTCCTCCTAACGCACACGCAGCTTATCACAGACGCACAACCACAGCCGCTCCGACCACCAACGCGCTAATACTCCCTGACCTCGTTTGCTAAAGCTCTCTCCTCTCAGGCTCCGGTTCCTTTGGTTCACCTTCACGCCGTCCTGTTAAAGCGCCGTCCTCTTCTGCTCACGTCGACAGTGTTAAAGGCGCACTGTGTAACTTTTCGCTTTGGGGGAGTCTTACGGTTATGGAATTCCCCAGTGTGAGGTCACGATTTCCAACCAGGAAGTCACATTTTAAACCTCAGATATGACCTAATTGGGAAAACTAACGTGAATGTTTTTGCAATAATCCTAAATGAACCCATCATCCTCTACGGAGACGTCACTGCTCTGCCTGGAATGTTCCACAGTGTGACATTAAACAGCTCTACTTTACATTTATTCAATTACAGGTGGTTTTAGAGCTCAAAAATACCTAGAAAAATAGACATTCTGACTGTGAGTGGGGTCGCCTCTCCACAGATCTGACCTGGAACTCAGTCTGGTTTGTTTCTGTGAAAATTGGAAGGTTTAATGCCATACTGTGGAACATTCCAGACAAAGCAATGGTACCCTCCACCAGAAAAGTTACACAATGCAGCTTTGTTTTGTTGAGTTGACCGTAGGCTTGTCCTAATCCGGTGTTTTTGGCTCCTGATCGGATACAGATTTTTAAAATAATTGGAATTCCCGATAACAATCTTCTTTTTTTTTTTTTTACTCTAGGTATTTGTAGTTGAATAAATATAAGGTAGAGCTGTTTAATGTCACACTGTGGAACATTCCAGGCATCTCCATAGAAACAAGCAGGTGACGGACCCCCAACCAAAAACTTACACAGTGCAACTTTACGCAGCAAAACTTTTCCCAAATTCTCCACTGAAATCAATGGGATCTGCGTGTAACCGGAAGTGCCGCCACAAGAGGGCGCTGTTTGGGCAGGGCCGAATACGGTGAATAAACGCAGCGACGGTTCAACGCACAGATCTGTTTACACATGGAAGAGCATTTATTTTATCAGATTTTGAATTTTAAATGGAGGTGAATTTTTAAACTCTGAAAAAACAAATTTGATTTTTTTTTTTATTCTGAATTTCCGTTGTGAAGTATATTTTATGCATTTAAAAATTCAAAATGAAAAAGTCACATCTTAAGTTTGTATTTTCAAGCCTTCAAATTCAACAGTGAAAATTCTCAGTGAAAAATGTCACAGCAAAAATCCAAGATGATGAAGGCAAACTTGGTAAAAACGAGTGTTGTTCCGATACGATACTTGGCCATGGTGTACTCGCCGATACCGGTCCGATTCTGCATAGTGAGAAGATTTGTAACATACAAGAGCAAAAATAAATCTTCTAAAAGGCTATTTTTAAAGAAAATCTGCAAGAATAAATGATTAAAATGAATAAAATATTAGTTAAATGTAACGTCGTCTTGACCATAATTAGTGCTGGTTTAAACATTTTTACTTTTTCTGCTTTTCTGCTGATCAAAACAACAGTGAGTCCTGTAAAGACGCTCGTCCTCAGAGCACAGGGATCATTCTGCAGAGTAAATAAAGTCTGAGTGAACGCTTTTGTCTCTGGAGTTATTTTACTGAGGTGAGCGTCCACACCAAAGGCTAAACGGAGGCGTCAGGAGGAAACACAAATGTCTTTTCTGTTGTCATCAGCGCCAACAGTGGCATCTACAGGTCCTCATTCTGCAAAAAACAGAGCGGTACAGGATCGTGATTTGGTCTGAGTGCTCGTCGATACCAATACCTGAAAAATGTGCGGTATCAGAGCTTTTCAGTATCGGTATCGGAACACTAGTAACAACCAGGAAATGCTGCAGGGAACCACATAATCGACCAGTCGACCGCTTTTTTCTTCGCGTCTTGGATCTTTGCTGTGAAATTTGGACTGTTGAATTTGAGGACCTGAAAACATTTGTGTTGAATATTTAAAGAGTGAATTTTTCATTTTGAATTTTAAAACATATTGAGAAATGTTTTAACAATTCAGCATTCAGAGTTAAACATTTCAAAGCGAGAAATTCTACTGCATTTAACATTGAAAATCCGATGAGATTAATTATCTTCCATATTTCCGAACAAAAGAGGAGCAGGAATGGGCCTTCAGAGTCTCGTTGCCGGTTGTGTGTTTCTGGAAGCAGAGGCGCAGGTTTTGCTGAAGTGTACAAACTTTCTTGGAATCCGCTCACAGCAGCAGCCTGAGCTCAGAGTCACGTGACCAGCTTCATGTTTCAGACGCTTCACAAAGGTCCGTTTCACGTCTGAACTTTGTCCTCAGAGCTCAGGATCAGTGAGGAGTGACCGGCGAACCTTCCAGCGCCTCCACTGGTGCTCGACACTGACCGCTCGCATTTCCCCAGTCACTTTCCCCCACAGGCTTTTCCAAAAATTCACATATTAAAGGTGGAGACGTCACTGTTCTGTCTGGAATGTTCCACAGTGTGACATTAAACAGCTCTACTTTACATTTATTCAATTACAGGTGGTTTTAGAGCTCAAAAATACCCAGAAAAACAGACATTCTGACTGTGAGCGGGGTCGCCTCTCCACAGATCTGACCTGGAACTTGGTCTGGTTTGGTCTCCATGAAGATAGAAAGGTTTAATGCTGTACTGTGGAACATTCCAGACAAAGCAGTAACATCTCCATGGAGAAAAGCATTTGACGGACACCAGAAAAGTTGCACAGGTATTTAAAGACAAATGGAAATTAAAGACATGGAGGCTAATTATTATAACTCTAATATCATTAACGCAGTTGTTTTAAGTCCAAAAAGCACATTTAAAACACCAAAATCTGAGAAATGCTTCAAAAACTCGGAACAGTTTATAATGTTCCAGAAATTCTGATTTTAAAGAGCCAATATCACACTATTCTCTGTGTCCTAATGCCGTTTCCTCATCACACACAGACCTGGAGTTGTGTTTTGTTTCATTCACACGTTTAACGCACAAACTCTGCAGATTTACACTGAAATCTTCTCTCAAACTGAAAACGCTGAACTCCACTGTGTTTTTAAACTCTATTTCAGCCCTGGAATTGCCGATCTCTGCTCTGTTTGTTTCTATGAACGAAACAAAACACAACTCCAGGTGTGTTTTTGAGGAGGAAACGGCGTTAGGACGTGACCTAAACCTCACAGGAGTCAGTTTGGCGTAACACTCGACCTTCAAGATTAGATACATTTGTAAACTGCTTTTTATCTCTGTGCCGTCGTCCTCACACAAACTTTCTGAACAAAAGCAGATTGTGTAACGTCACTTTTGGTTTGTGCGTTTGCTGAAATTGTGGTCTCGCTGTCGACATTTCAGTTTGTAAAACATTTAAAAAAGTTGTGCCTGATTTTTTTTTAAACTTCAAAGAGCAGAGGGGACAGAGACAAGAAGAGACGAGGAGGAGCAGAGGGACAAAGAGGAGGAGCAGAGGGGACAGAGACAAGAAGAGACGAGGAGGAGCAGAGGGACAAAGAGGAGGAGCAGAGGGGACAGCGAGGAGGAACAGAGGGGACAGAGAGGAGGAACAGAGGGGACAGCGAGGAGGAACAGAGGGGACAGAGAGGAGGAGCAGAGGGGACAGAGACAAGGAGAGACGAGGAGGAGCAGAGGGGACAGAGAGGAGGAGCAGAGGGGACAGAGAGGAGGAGCAGAGGGGACAGAGACGAGGAGCAGAGGGGACAGAGACAAGGAGAGACGAGGAGGAGCAGAGGGGACAGAGAGGAGGAGCAGAGGGGACAGAGACGAGGAGCAGAGGGGACAGAGACAAGGAGAGACGAGGAGGAGCAGAGGGGACAGAGAGGAGGAGCAGAGGGGACAGAGAGGAGGAGCAGAGGGGAGAGACAAGGAGAGACGAGGAGGAGCAGAGGGGACAGACAAGGAGAGACGAGGAGGAGCAGAGGGACAGAGAGGAGGAGCAGAGGGGACAGCGAGGAGGAGCCGAGGGGAGAGACGAGGAGGAGCAGAGGGGACAGAGAGGAGGAGCTGAGGGGACATAGAGGAGGAAAGAGGACAAGTTGTGACATTTATTCAATTCCAGGTGGTTTTATGGCTCAAAAATACCAAGAAAAACAGACATTCTGACTGTGAGCTCCACCAGAAAAGTTCCACAGTGCAGCTTTACAGTTTACTTACTTACACCAAAGTAAGTAAACTACTGCCATTAGCCTTTAGCGGTAAATGTGTGCACGCCGCGGTAATTAATTATATGCAGAAATGCGGACCATTCACACCTTTATTCACGGCTCATTCACATATCAATGTGTGTCCAGTAACATGTACAGCCACTACAGACACTTTACAGTTGGCCAATGTGAGAAAACAGGCAGTTTATGTGTGGGGCTCACAGCAGCTCAGCACTAAACAATGAGAAAGAACCAAAAGTAGCTCTAAAACGACACATTTTCAACACTCAAGGCTCACACAGGCACCTCTCAGATCACAGGGCTTCACTAATAAGTGTCCTTTTACTCCTGACTCAAAACGATTGTCCGTAAAAAGAATATGATCCAGTATGTTGACAGCAGCTGAGTGTGTCCTCTGTCTGTGGAACCGTCCTCTGTCTGTGGAACTGTCCTCTGTCTGTGGGACAGTCCTCTGTCTGTGGAACCGTCCTCTGTCTGTGGGACAGTCCTCTGTCTGTGGAACCGTCCTCTGTCTGTGGGACAGTCCTCTGTCTGTGGAACCGTCCTCTGTCTGTGGGACAGTCCTCTGTCTGTGGAACCGTCCTCTGTCTGTGGAACCGTCCTCTGTCTGTGGGACAGTCCTCTGTCTGTGGAACCGTCCTCTGTCTGTGGGACAGTCCTCTGTCTGTGGAACTGTCCTCTGTCTGTGGAACTGTCCTCTGTCTGTGGAACTGTCCTCTGTCTGTGGAACTGTCCTCTGTCTGTGGGACATTCGTCTCTGCACTCACACTTTGATAAAAACAGCAGTAGTTTCGTTGCTGGTCTAAACTGCGCTGCGTTTAAAACCAGCGCCTCAGTGATGTAAACGAGCGTATGAGTGCCGGGACTCTGGGGGTGCGTTCACGTACTCATCTGTTAAATACTGATGCAGTAGTATTTAGTACCTTCCCGAGAACTGCAGATGGAAAGGAGCTTGTAGCTAAATCTGGCACAGAGCGTCTTTTTTCTCTGAGTTTAATGTTTTCTGTGCACTGTCCTTGTTTTAAATAAATAAATAATAATAGTAATAATGGTCTATACTCCATATACACGGTTCCTCCAGTGAACCTGACACTGCTGTGCTCAGGCATTATTCAAATATTTATCATTTCATTCTGCGAGTCCTCGAGGTGCTTCATAAACTTGTATTCAACGTTTTTAATCACAGCATTCTTTGTAGGGACCTTATTCTGCACAGGACGCATTTATTTTGACAAATTAATGTTTAAAATGTTTCTTATGTGTAAACTGTGCAGAACTTTTGGACATAATTTTCCCAGTGTGATTCATCAGTGTGGGGTTTCTACTTCCTGTCATTTTCAGCACTTTTGCAACTTTTCTTCGCAATTTGCTTCTTGATTTGTGCAAAACTATCATTTATATTTCTGAACAGCAAACTGGCACTTGTCCATCGAGGGACGTTCAGCAAGATACGCTGCTCGTGTTTAAGTTTTATAATAATACAAGTTTAATATTATGAGACTTTGGACCAACATTTGACCTGCTGCTCTGTTTCTTTCAGGCACTGGCTGGCCACAGACTTCGTCATCTACTACGGCGTTCCGTACATGACCTACGACATCTTCGCCATGTACCTCAGCCACTACCACCGCTTCCGGGTCAAAGGTCACGAGGAGTACAAGCAGCACTCGCTCCGGACTGTCGCCTCTTTTCTGCGGAGGGAGTTTCTTCTGGTGCTTCATCATATCATGCTGCTGACCGTCCTGCTGCCGGTCACTCTGGTATGACACTCATCTCAGTCATGATGTGCTCAGAAACACAGACGCTTCACATTTAAACAACTGCCAAGCAATTCTAAATTTAAACGTGATGAATGGCGTTCGTGTCCAAAGATAAAGCTCCGATATTACGCAATAAAGACTCTTTTGAGCTTGAAGTCCTGTTCTAACGCTGTTCCCTCCTAAAAAACAGACCTGGAGTTGTGTTTGTTTCATTCACATGTTTGAGGAACTCTTTATTATTAGTCTGTCTACATCTCCAAAGCTCCAAACACTCTGTTCCACCTTGAGAGATCGGCAGTTCCAGGACTGAAATGATCCAAATGATTCGACCTTTCCACCCAGAACCACGCGCTTTAAAAAAAACTTTACAGAGACGAGTGGATCTGGAGCCGTGTCCGTCTCCTGATTTCAGAGGACGTGATTGACAGGTGGGTTAGCCAATCAGAGAGAAGCGTGCTCTGTTAGTGTCAAAAACAAAATGGCTGCAGTCCTTATACATAAAAAAGGAGAAAAATCTACATAAAGGACTGAGAAACAGCGTGAATTTTCACAGAATCAACAGTCAAAAGAAGTTCTGAATGTTACGAGAGTTTTGGAGAGGAGGTTTTCTTCTGCGTTTGAGAAACACGAGGGACAAATGAGCGTCTGTGGTTGGATCGTCTCAAATTTGGATGTAGAATGTAGACGAGATTGGCTGCTCAGGCAAATGTGAAATGTGACATCACCAGGTGGAACGGAGTGTTTTCCGTTTGAGAGAAGAACTCAGCCTAAATATCCAGGGTTTGTGTGTTAAAGCTGCACTGTGTAACTTTTCTCGTGGAGGGTCAGTCAGATTCTTTTCTCCATGGATATGTTATTGTTTTCTGTGGCATGTTCCACAGTATGGCATTAAACCTTTCTATCTCCATGGTGACCAAACCAGACCAAGTTCCAGGTCAGATCTGTGGAGAGGCGACCCCGCTCACAGTCAGAATGTCTGTTTTTCTAGGTATTTTTGAGCTCTAAAACCACCTGTGATTGAATAAATGTAAAGTAGAGCTGTTTAATGTCACACTGTGGAACATTCCAGGCAGAGCAGTGACGTATCCATGGAAACAAGCAGGTGACGAACATGTGTGAATGAAACAAAACACGACTCCAGGTGTGTTTGTGATGAGGAAACTTCATGAGAACATCGATCAGAGAACAGTGTGATGCAGGCCCTGAGTCTGCCGCCGGTCCCCGTGTCCCGGCGCGTTCTCACCTGACCGCAGTGAGTGAAACAAAGGTCTGAACCTCATTTGTGATTAGCAGCTCTTCGTTAAACTTTGATGATGTCGTTGTGATGATGTCGTCCAGGTGAGACGTCCAGGTGGGGTAAGCTTAGACCAGAGGGTTAATGTCCACTACAAAGCTCCGGCTGTAACCCGACCGCGCTCGGACCAACGCTTACGCCATCTGATACTTCATGGTGACATCACGCTTGGGGGTGTTGTGCGTGTGTGTGTGTGTGTTGGCGGAGTGTTCAGCAGTTACCATGGTGACACAATGCACACATTAGCAAACACTGTCAAAAAAAGAAGGAAAAACTTGACGATCGTCTGAAAACTCAAGAAAAAAAATACAAAAGTGATTTAAAGAGCAGATTTGTCAGGAGCCTGTGATCAGTCCGAGCGTTCCTGGTCCTGTTTAGGAGTTTGATTTTCAACTAAAACGTGAGAGCGGCTAACTAAAAAACTGTTGGCTAATGCTAATGCTAGCTTGTGAGTATAATGTTATTTGAGATTACCTGTTGGAGTTCAGATCAGTCAGGTCTTTCTGGTCAGATTGTGTTAAAATAAAGCTCAGATTAAAGTCTTAAAATCTTCAGACAGAGCAGAGCCTCCAGTTAGCATCACACCCCCAGCGAACGTTGATGACATCAGCTGCAAAGGATCAAAACAAGGTCTGACTTATTTATTACATACAGTATGTAATGTACTGTTTGTAATAAACAATTTTATTTAATTAAGCTTTAGTTAGAACATTAAAGCTCCAATATCACACAAAACTGACTCCTGTAAGCTTTACATCGTGTTCTAATATTCCTCTTGTTTTTTTTTCATTCACATGTTTGAGTAACTCTTTATTATTAGTCTGTCTACATCTCCAAAGTTCCAAACGCTCTGTTCCACCTTGTGATGTCATCAAGTGGTAGTTTTCAAGTGAACAGCTCCTTTTACCTTTAGTTCAGTCGAGATCGACAATTCCAGGACTGAAATGATCCAAATGATTCTAGTGAAGGTGTGTGGAGTTTAAAAACACAGTGGAGCACTTCCTGTATCACCACATGATGACATCACAAGGTGGAACAGAGTGTTTTCAGTTTGACAGAAGAACTCGCGTTAAATCTGCAGGTTTGTGTGTTAAACATGTGAATGAAACAAAACACAACTCCAGGTTTGTGATGAGGAAACGACATTAGAACACAGAGAACAGTGGGATATGGGCCCTTTAAACAAAATTGATCACTTTCTTTGAACTGAAGTTATTGTTTTGTTCATATTTATGTTTGAATAACGGGAAGAACGACGAAGAACGGACAGGAAGGAAAACACAGAACATTGTAAGGAGCCTGCAGACGGAGCAGCCGGGCCGTGGATGGGAGAGCGTTTCACATTTTACTTATTTGTGCTCAAAGACGATGTAGATGTATTTATAAATGGACACACCAGGCTCCTCATTCTGACCTTTGACCCCTGCTGTCAGGCTCCTCATTCTGACCTTCACATGTTGGTCTGAACCCTGGATCTGTTAAAACACCTGGAGGGTGGTGCTGTTTGTATCTGTCTGGAGTTGGTGTAGTGACACTGGAACTTCAGCGTAAAAATCCCTCCTGCCCAGAAAGGATTTTTCCCATAGAGTGTAAAGTGACCACTAACTGCTCATGTTCGGCTGACAGGGGCTGACAGGGGCTGACAGGGCATCTACAGTTTTCAAAAAGGTCGGATTTTGTGTAGATTTTTACCTATTTTTAGATCATAAACTTGTTCTCTGCTCAAAATCCTTCAGTTGTCTTAAAAACAGCTTTTTAATCGTTAGTTCTGCTCCTCTCGCTCTGATTGGTCAAAGTGGTCACATGATACACGAGGCCGCGCTCCTTGCTCACACTCACGTGCATTCGCGTGTGCTCACGGGAGAAAAGAGCTCTACTGCACATGCTCAGGGGGCAGGAGCCACAGGAAGTACCTCGTCAGGCTCGGTTAATCTGGAGACGTGAAACATTGAGCTCAGCCCAGTGACTTGAACTTGAACCCCGAGGCTTGGGCTGAAGCTGCTCCACGTGATCCTGGGGTTTTATTTCAAAATTTTGTCCCTAAATCAAGATCTGAACATTATTAACGGTAAATGGTCACATTTTTTATACCTCCAAGGCTCAAAGCAAACCAAGGAACCACTCAAACACCAGTGTACGCACACACTGAGTTAAGTGTCTTGTGGGAGCTGAACTCAAACCACCAACCTGTGGGTCAGTGGATTTGACCGCTCAATGATGTTTATGTCAAGAGCAGGATTCGAACCGCCAAGAGCGGGATTTGAACTGCCAACCTTCAGATTAGTGGACAAACGCTCTACCAACTGAGCTGCTGTCGCCCTAACAGACCAGTCAGGTCACTCCCACTAGCAACAGCATTACCCAGCTGCATTATGGGGCGTTACTTTCAACACCCTTGCTCCTGATTGGCTCTTTAGTTGCTATGATACTCACAGTTGGAATTCCACACATATGTAACTGGGCTCCAGATTCGCCCCTGTAACCGCTGGCCTCGATGAGCTTCATTTGGAGCTGAACTCTGTGGTGTAGAAACCCTAAAAACACTCAAGTGCACAGGTAGAGGCACCTGTGGCGTCGCAGACAGGGCTCACCCTATCGTGTGCAGGAGCAGTGTGCAGAGCAGGTGCCGTGGTAACCTGAGCGGAGCAGGTCACATGACTCTACATTATTCACGTCCAGCTGCCGCCCGCCAGGCCCTGTCCCACACCCCCCCACTGACACTGTGCTCTGATCCGTTTTATAATGTCGTTTCCTCATCACAAACACACCTGCAGTTGTGTTTTGTTGGCATTAAACCTTTTTATCTTCAGAGACCAAACCAGACCAGGTTACAGGTCAGATCTGTGGAGAGGCGACCCCGCTCACAGTCAGAATGTCTGTTTTTCTAGGTATTTTTGAGTTCTAAAACCACCTGTGATTGAATAAATGTAAAGTCGAGCTGTTTAATGTCACACTGTGGAACATTCCAGGCAGAGCAGTGACGTATCCATAGAAACAAGCAGGTAACAGACTGAAACTGAAACTGAAAACACTCTGTTCCACCTTGTGATGTCATGTGGTAATACAGGAAGTGCTCCACTGTGGTTTGGATTTCTGGAATTGGCACTAAATCTACTAAACAAAAGGTAAAAGGAGCTGTTAGCTTGAAACTTAAGGCTTCATGACATCACAAGGTGGAACAGAGCGTTTGGAGCTTTGGAGATGTAGACAGACTAATAATAAAGAGTTCCTCAAACATGTGAATGAAACAAACACGACTCCAGGTCTGTTTTTTAGGAGGACACAGCGTTAGAACACGACATAAAGTGTGTGAGGGACACACCAAAGCTTTTAGTTCAGGTGCTTTTTGGATCATGTGACTCAAACAAAGCCAGTTTCAGCAACAGGTGTTTGGTGACAGGGACAGGTACAGGTGACGGAGGGGCCCCTGACGAGCAGATGGTGAGGGCCCCAGGCAGAGGCGTTCATGCTTTATTCAAACACACACACACAGACACAGATGTTGTGTGTCCATGTCTTTTGTTGTCCTTGTCTCACCTGTTCGGCTCCGCCCACTCGTCATAATGGAACATCAAACAGTCTGGAACCTGAGGGAAGAAACACCGTGAACTGCAGCTACTTTAAAGCTCCGATGTGACACACAATTGACTCTTGTGAGCTTTAATCTGATCAATCTGAACTTTATTTTAACTTATGAACACAAAGAGCCGTTAAACAAGTACATCTCAAACAACATGACGCTTGAAAATCAAACTCTTAAACAGGACCCTGAACGCTCAGGTTGATCACAGGAAAACAAACATGTCTTTAAATCACTTTAGTGTTTCTCTTTTTTTTTAGTTTTCAGACAATATTAAAACCTTTTGGCAGTGTTTGATAATGTTTCCACCATAGAGATACATGTAGAACACCCCAGCATGACGCCACTGCAAAGTCTCAGTTAACTGTCCCCATGGAGAAAAACGGCTACACAACATTCATTTCTCTCAGGTTATAGAGAGAAAGATTTTGTTTATCCCAAGGGAAATTCAAGTTTTGCTGCAGGAAACTGCGTGTCTCAGTCTTTTTGTCTCTTGGTCAAAGGTCTCAGGTCAGTTTCACAGGAGGACGGGTCAGGGAGGGTCGGCAGATCCTGTGGAAGAGCCAAAAGTGTCCCTCCCTCCTCTGTGTCCTGCAGCATCACAGCGGCCTCCAGGGGGCGCCCGGTGAACACAACAGGAAAGGCTTTGTTTCGGTGTTTCTGTTGGTGACGAAATGGTCCGTTCCCTCAAAGTATTTCTTCTGGAAGGTCTTCTGCGGCATTTGCTGCCACATTTGGTGTAAAAAGCCTGTAGCATCTGAAATGTCCATAGCTAGCTCCTTGGCTACCATCTTGCACGGTCTCCATGGATACGGGAAAAACAAACGGCTCATTTCCCACAATCCAACAGTCCCTCACTCGTGTCCTTTGAGCTGCACATGCTGCACTTCTGAGTTGGTTAAAATCCCATGATATTACTTTAAAAACTGAGCTCAAAAAAAAAAAATGTTTTTCAAAAACTGCTTCGTGTGTGAGCCAGCCACAAGAGCAGCCAACCACTCCATTGCCGTGGAAAAAGAAAAAATGAATATTGTTTATTTAAAGGAAAAAATATATTTTTAAATATATAATGTTGTGTTTTTTCTACTGTATCTGATTTCCTTCCAGCTCCTCATTTAAACCTTTATCGCTCTTCTGGATAAACAGGGCCATAAACTGTAGATTCTACCGCCTGAAAAACAAATTAGAAACAAAAAAAACATGAATAATTCACTCATTAATAATGGACTCTAGTTTGTTCCACTGTTTAAACCACAAAAGAAACAAAGGCGTTTGTGAAGAGCTCAGACTCCATGAACGTCCTGTTTTTGAGCGAACAACATGGATTTTGTACTGTGTAACTTTTCTGCTGGAGAGTCCAACTGTTTGTCTCCATGGTGATGTTATTAATTTGCCTGGGATGTTCCATAGTATGGCATTAAACAAATATATCTTTCATTTATTTAATTATTTTATTATTATTTATTCATTTATTTGACTCCGGACACTTTATTTCTTGACATTTGGATGATTCTGGCCTACAGAGAATGAAATCCCAAAATTCTGAGTATTACAGAAGTTTTTATTTCTCAAAAGTACCACAAAAACAAACATTACTGTGAGCGGGCCCACTTTTCCACAGACCTGACCCGTAACTTGGCCTGGTGATGTTATTAAATGCCATACTGTAGTACACTCCATGATATTATAACCTCTGCACAGAGTCAAGCAGGTGGTGGACCTTCTACCAGAAAAGTTACACAGTGGACCTTTTAAAACATTAGAACAGATCAGGAAATGACCTAATATGGACTTTTAACCGTATTATCTTGACATCCATATTTTTTGCCTTCACTAACATGTTCTAAAATGCATACGGTTCTTAAAGGTGCATCATGTAACTTTTCAGGTTGAGGGTCCATCAAATGCTTTTCTCCATGGAGATGTTATTGCTTTGTTTTTCTAGGTATTTTTGAGGTCTAAAACCACCTGTAGTTTAATAAATGTAAAGTAGAGCTGTTTAATGTCACACCATGGAACATTCCAGGCAGAGCAGTGACGTATCCATAGAAACAGGCAGGTGACGGGTCCCCAAAACCAAAAAGTTACATAGTGAACCTTTAATGCTGCTGGAATTTAAATGTTTTTGTCAATGTTTTTCATATCTGACCTGTTTCCTGGTCACAGAGTTCGTCCTCTTTGCCCGTGTGAGGCTCCCACGCCCCTCCGCTCGGTCTCTCTGGGTCAGGGGTCAGGGGTCATACAGGTTCGAGAAATCCGTGAAAACCCAAATATAAAGATAACAAACTTCTCTGGCGCGGTCACTGTGAGGAATAGAGATGGGACGAGCAGTGGTGGAAAAAGTTCTCGGCTTTGTTAAAGGTTGTATGGAGGATTTTTTTTTTGTTTCAAATTGTCAATAAAAGTTTAAAATATCATAGAGACGCAGCAGCCTTGGAATTATGACGACCAAAAAAAAAAAAAAGATTGAAACTCCATCACCTGTGGACGTGGTGGGTCCAGATAAACCTTACTTTTAGGTTTGTCAATCAAACTCCCTACGTTTCTATAGTAACTGACTCTCCGGCGCGCTGGGATCACATGGTTTACATTCGCCTCTCACACATTCCACAGACGCAAGACGCCGTTTACTCGACCAACGCAGCGGTTCTTAGCGGCTTGTTCCAACTGTCGCTTCCTCACAGTTTGTACAAAGTTTGTTGCGATGGCGGACGAGAATCCACGACCAGTTAGACACAAAAGAAAGTCAGTTTATGAGGTCGCTGAAAGAAGAAGAGAAGGGGAAAAGGAGCGAAGACAAACTAAGGTGATTCTTGGAGATTCCTTCCAGCGATGGCGTCACTGAAGCAGACGAAGGGTCTAAAGGTCGATAAATTACTTCTGGACAGGAAACTTCTGCTCATCATTTGAAAACGTACAGTAGAGTTACAGCAGCAACAGCGATTCTGAACGAGCACCGGCTGTAAACAAACAGGATTTTAGAGTCAGGAGGAGGTGGAGGAGGAGTTTCTACTTATGGAGCTGTGGAGGAGGAGGTGGAGTCACACATGAGGAACATTTGAAAAAGGAAAAACAGTCGATGGATTTCTCCTTCCTTGGAAAATCTTCTATACAACCTTTAAGTAAAAGTACAGATACCGAAGCCAAAAAAAGTAAAACTATCACATAAAAACATCTATTTAAGTAAAAGTATCTGTTTAAAAATGTACTTAAAGAGTAAAAACTAAACATATTCCGGGCAGGTTTTGAGGTCTTATGAGGCTTGTAGTGATTTTGGTAATCACTCGTTTTTTTCCCAGATGTTTTTATTTGTATTTTTCTGTTTGCTCAGATTATAAATGTGTTAAAAATAAACAATAAAACAAACTACTTTTACTTTTCAACCCTGCTCAAAAACACAGTGGAGTAGAAAGTCTGGATACCTGCTTTCAAACGTAGTGAAGTAAAAGTAAAAAGTACCCACCTTAAAATGCGTTTAAGTAAAGTTCAGATCCCTAAAACGAAATACGAGTTCGGATCCACGAGATTTAACATTTTATGATTCAGTTTCCTATTTTGGCTTTACATTTTTTTATTGATTTGCTTTCATATTTTTGTTTCCGTTCTAGTCCTGCTTTTTAAAACTGTACGAGATCTAACTCACCGACATGTGACCCAATGCGGCTGAGTTGGTAGAGCCTTTGCCCACTGATCCTGAGGTTGCTGGTTTGAATCCTGCTCTTGACATAAACTCATGCGATGCTCGTCGTTGTGCCCTGAAAAGAGTTTGCAGGACGTACACGATGTTCAGAAGGAAACGACTTCAAGTAAAATGGCACTTTAACTTCAGTCTCTTCAGTTTTGGACAGAGGCCTTCCCTTTGTTTACTATTTTGAAATGAAATGCAATTTATTTTTTCAAGACATTTTTCCAGACATTAAAAGAGCTTGAGTTTAAAAATCACGTCTGTGTGTTATTTTATGAAGTCGTCCACTAAAATTCATTTACATAAAATAAATGTTGCTTGTGGGGCAAATATTGTTATGCGATTAATTAATTACAAAGCCTGTAATTAATTCGATTTTTTTTGTTTTTTTAATCAAGTCCCACTCCTAATGAAAATACATCTTGCTGCACTTAAGAACAACACAGCTCTTTGCACTTAAAAAAAGAAACACAATCTTCTCAAAGTCAAATGTTCTTAATTTAAGTGTTTTTTACGTTCTGGGTCCGGGTCCGAATCCGGGTCCGAGTCCGGGTCCAGGTCTGAGTATGGCTCCGGGTCCGGGTCCGGGTCTGGGTCTGGGTCTGGGTCTGTTGTGTTTGAGGCTGTATCAGGAGCTGGAGTCTGAACCTTCTCTCGTTTCTCCACAGTTCTTCAGAAAGGAGCAGGGAGACTTCTTCATCGGCTGTTTGTTCCTCACAGAGGTCAGCACGCCCTTCGTCTCCCTTGGAAAAATCCTCATTCAGGTGAGACATGACTCTGGACCTCACTGTGCTCCGGACCTCACTGTGCTCTGGACCTCACTGTGCTCTGAACCTCACTGTGCTCCGGGCCTCACTGTGCTCCGGACCTCACTGTGCTCTGGACCTCACTGTGCTCCGGACCTCACTGTGCTCTGGACCTCACTGTGCTCCGGACCTCTCTGTGCTCTGGACCTCTCCTCTCACTGTGCTCTGGACCTCACTGTGCTCCGGACCTCACTGTGCTCTGAACCTCACTGTGCTCCGGGCCTCACTGTGCTCCGGACCTCACTGTGCTCTGGACCTCACTGTGCTCTGGACCTCACTGTGCTCTGAACCTCACTGTGCTCCGGACCTCTCTGTGCTCTGGACCTCTCCTCTCACTGTGCTCTGGACCTCACTGTGCTCCGGACCTCACTGTGCTCTGGACCTCACTGTGCTCTGAACCTCACTGTGCTCCGGACCTCTCTGTGCTCTGGACCTCTCCTCTCACTGTGCTCTGGACCTCACTGTGCTCCGGACCTCACTGTGCTCCAGACCTCACTGTGCTCCAGACCTCACTGTGCTCAGAGGATCACCAGGTCCCTATAGAGACAGGGAGAGGAGCTCAGCCACACAGGAGGAGCTCAGAGTAGAGCCGCTGCTCCTCCACATTGAGCATTAGCATTAGCAGCATTAGCATTAGCAGCATTAGCATTAGCAGCATTAGCAGCAGACATATGAGCAGGGGTCCACAGTTCTATTGCTCAGTCTTTGTCGACTTCAGGGACTGTCCCACAGGACTCATGGACGGGCTAAAGCTGTGAGTGAAGAGAACTGTCCTCCCTGTCCCCCTCCTGCTGCAGAACAGGTCAGCCTGAGAGCTGCGCAGGAATATCGGAATATCGGGACACTAAATTTGGAGATAGAGCACATCGTTCCCTGCTGTATCGATATATCGCCAAGAGTGAATTCTTAGACTTAGACAAACTTTACTTATCCACAAGGGAAATGATTTGGACACAGTCGCTCAAACATCACAATATAACAGAGAGTAACAAAAATAGATGGTGTAGCAAAAAGAGCAAGAGACACGTGTCAAATGAGACATAATTATAAAAATAAATGTATATGTACAAGTCAAAATAAAATAGAAAAATAAATAGTAAAATATAAAATAAAATATAAAATCACAGCTATAAACAAGAGACAAGAACGACAGTGTAAATACTCTGCTGATTGACAGGGCATAAGGTTATCAGTTACTTAAGACTGAGTTGTTGTACAGTTGTAGGGAGTATTATCTCCTCTGTCCCTCTATAGTCTGGTGCAGTGGGTGAGTTGTACAGTTGTAGGGAGTATTATCTCCTCTGTCCCTCTATAGTCTGGTGCAGTGGGTGAGTTGTTGTACAGTTGTAGGGAGTATTATCTCCTCTGTCCCTCTATAGTCTGGTGCAGTGGGTGAGCAGGAGTGTCCATGATGGAGAGCAGTTTGTCCAGTGTCCTCCTGTCCCTCACTGTGACAAATGTCTCCAGCTCACAGTCGATCACGTGTCCAGATTTACGGATCAGTTTGTCAGTCCGTCCAATGTCCCTTTTCCTGGTGCCGCTCCCCCAGCAGAACCACAGTGAAGTCCAGGGTGATGTCCTCCACAGACTGGGAGAATATCTCCAGGAACTCGCTGCACACAGTGAAAGACCTGATCTTTCTCAGGAAGTAGAGTCTGCTCATGCTCTTCTTGTACACAGCATTACAGTTGTCCCTCCAATCCAGTCTATTGTTCACAGCCTGTTCCTCCTCCTCCTCCTCCTCCTCCTCGCCTCCTCTTCCTCCTCCTCCTCTCCTCCTCTCCTCCTCATCCTCTTCCTCCTCCTCGTCGTCCTCGTCCTCCTCCTCTTCCTCCTCCTCTCCTCCTCGTCCTCCTCCTCTTCCTCCTCCTCTCCTCCTCGTCCTCCTCCTCCTCTTCCTCCTCCTCTCCTCCTCGTCCTCCTCGTCGTCCTCTTCCTCCTCCTCGTCCTCCTCCTCCTCGTCCTCCTTGTCCTCCTCCTCGTCCTCCTCCTCCTCTTCCTCCTCCTCCTCCTCGTCCTCCTCTTCCTCGTCCTCGTCCTCCTCGTCCTCCTCCTCGTCCTCCTCCTCCTCTTCCTCCTCCTCCTCCTCGTCCTCCTCCTCCTCCTCCTCGTCCTCCTCTTCCTCCTCCTCGTCCTCCTCCTCCTCTCCTCCTCATCCTCCTCCTCGTCCTCCTCGTCCTCCCCCTCTCCTCCTCTTCCTCCTCCTCCTCCTCGTCCTCCTCCTCCTCGTCCTCCTCGTCCTCGTCCTCCTCCTCCTCTTCCTCCTCCTCCTCCTCCTCGTCCTCGTCCTCCTCCTCCTCGTCCTCCTCCTCCTCTCCTCCTCATCCTCCTCCTCGTCCTCCTCGTCCTCCCCCTCTCCTCCTCTTCCTCCTCCTCCTCCTCGTCCTCCTCGTCCTCCTCCTCCTCGTCCTCCTCCTCCTCGTCCTCCTCCTCCTCTTCCTCCTCCT
The DNA here is from genome assembly GCA_029959045.1 of Taenioides sp. WSHXM2023. NCBI lineage: Eukaryota > Metazoa > Chordata > Actinopteri > Gobiiformes > Gobiidae > Taenioides > Taenioides sp. WSHXM2023. The sequence continues at coordinate 31,607,241 of CM057098.1, forward strand.
CCTCCTCCTCGTCCTCGTCCTCGTCCTCCTCCTCCTCGTCCTCCTCCTCCTCTCCTCCTCATCCTCCTCCTCGTCCTCCTCGTCCTCCTCGTCCTCCCCCTCTCCTCCTCTTCCTCCTCTCCTCCTCGTCGTCCTCTTCCTCCTCCTCGTCCTCCTCGTCCTCGTCCTCCTCCTCCTCGTCCTCCTCCTCCTCGTCCTCCTTGTCCTCCTCCTCGTCCTCCTCCTCCTCTTCCTCCTCCTCCTCCTCCTCGTCCTCCTCTTCCTCCTCCTCGTCCTCCTCGTCCTTCTCCTCCTCCTCCTCGTCCTCCTCTTCCTCCTCCTCGTCCTCCTCCTCCTCTCCTCCTCATCCTCCTCCTCCTCGTCCTCTTCCTCCTCCTCCTCCTCGTCCTCCTCCTCCTCGTCCTCCTCCTCGTCCTCCTCCTCGTCCTCCTCCTCCTCGTCCTCCTCCTCCTCGTCCTCCTCCTCCTCTTCCTCCTCCTCCTCCTCCTCGTCCTCCTCCTCGTCCTCCTCCTCCTCTTCCTCCTCCTCCTCCTCCTCGTCCTCCTCCTCCTCTCCTCCTCATCCTCCTCCTCGTCCTCCTCGTCCTCCTCCTCCTCGTCCTCTTCCTCCTCCTCCTCGTCCTCCTCCTCCTCGTCCTCCTCCTCCTCCTCCTCGTCCTCCTCGTCCTCCTCGCCTCCTCCTCCTCCTCCTCGTCCTCCTCCTCGTCCTCTTCCTCCTCCTCCTCCTCCTCGTCCTCCTCCTCGTCCTCCTCCTCCTCTTCCTCCTCCTCCTCCTCCTCGTCCTCCTCCTCGTCCTCCTCCTCTTCCTCCTCCTCCTCGTCCTCCTCCTCCTCCTCGTCCTCCTCCTCCTCCTCCTCGTCCTCCTCCTCCTCCTCCTCGTCCTCCTCCTCGTCCTCCTCCTCTTCCTCCTCCTCCTCGTCCTCCTCCTCCTCCTCCTCCTCGTCCTCCTCCTCGTCCTCCTCCTCTTCCTCCTCCTCCTCGTCCTCCTCCTCCTCCTCTTCCTCCTCCTCCTCCTCCTCGTCCTCCTCCTCGTCCTCCTCCTCTTCCTCCTCCTCCTCGTCCTCCTCCTCCTCCTCGTCCTCGTCCTCCTCCTCCTCGTCCTCCTCGTCCTCCTCGCCTCCTCCTCCTCCTCTCCTCCTCGCCTCCTCCTCGTCCTCGTCCTCCTCCTCCTCCTCCTCGTCCTCCTCCTCGTCCTCCTCCTCGCCTCCTCCTCGTCCTCGTCCTCCTCCTCCTCCTCCTCGTCCTCCTCCTCGTCCTCCTCCTCCTCCTCCTCGTCCTCCTCCTCGTCCTCCTCTTGGTCGTCTGTCTCTGATTCGATCTGTCTCCGCCTCAGCACAAACCCTGCTCTGCCCAGAGAGCTCCAAGAAACAGGCGGCTCGTGTCCAGCGCTGGGCCGTGGACACGAGCAACACCTGAGAGGCCAGATCCACTTCCACACGCACACGACCGGCTTCAAACCATCACCACAGCAACCGCTCAGGAACACAATAAAGCTGCACTGTGTAACTTTTCTGGTGGAGGGTCCGTCAAACGCTTTTCTCCATGGAGATGTTACTGCTTTGCCTGGAATGTTCCACAGTATGGCATTAAACCTTTCTGTCTCCATGGAGACCAAACCAGACCAAGTTCCAGGTCAGATCTGTGGAGAGGCGACCCCGCTCACAGTCAGAATGTCTGTTTTTCTAGGTATTTTTGAGCTCTAAAACGTAAATGTAAAGTAAATGTAGAGTAATGACGTCTCCATGGAGAAAAACATTTGATGGACCCTTCACTAGAAAAGTTACATAGTGGATCTTTTAAATTCTTACAGCTTCTGTTTCAACCATGTTTAAACGTCTTATTCCTCACATATTTTTGTCCGTAGAAGTTTCTATACACAGATCTAAACCAAACCGGACTGTTCCACTCAGAGTCTGAAGCTCGAGTCGTTCAAAAACAGGACAAAATGTTTTGACTAAAATAAACCAACACAAGACGTCCCGAGGACCTGGAACAGAGCAGGACATGGTCCCATTTAAAGGTCCTGTAGGACACCAAACTGACCCTGTGAACTTTGAGTCACAGTGGAGCACATTCTGTATTACCACATGACATCACAAGGTGTTTTCTGTTTGAGAAAATAACTTTATAAACTCAAACTCTGCAGGTTTGTGAGTTAAACATGTGAATGAAACAAAACACGACTCCAGGTGTGTGACGAGGAAACGACACTAGAACAGATCAGGGAACAGTGTCGTATTGGCCCTTTAAATCTGTGTTCTATTTCCCACTATAAGAGTCCAGTTTGTGTTAAACCTGTTCTCACTCTGGTCCGTGTCAGACACTAGAGGAGCGCTGCTGCCCTCTGGTGTCTGCGAAGGGAAAGGCACTACAGCTGTGACCTGGAGTGACCTCTGCTGTGTGGGTTTGTTCATCTGCTCTAACGTCACATAAATAAACATATACAATATATTTATTTGAACTAAATGAATAGTTTCTATTTGTGACTTGTGAACATCATCTCTTATTAAATAAAATATAAAAAATAACTTTAGACAAGCAGTGACGTTACAGTTTCGTAAATGTGCAGTTCACCTTCACAGTTCATGTGGTCAGTTTGACCAGGTTCAGGTAAAGTTCAGTGGTTTCCAGTGTGGGATCTGTGGCCCCTGGGGGCCTCAGAAGCATCGCAGAGAGACCCCCAAAGGTTCCATACAACAGCCAAAAAAGAAAATGGTTTTAAGTCAACTTTACTTAAGATATTTAAATATGTCTTTATATCAGTATTAGGCCCAGGGGAATGTGTTATTTTAACACTTAAATCTAAGGAAAAGACGTATTATTTTATCTGTAGTGTCAGATATTAATCGAGGGGCCCTGTGTGACCGACAGGGGCCAAGAACAGTGACTCTGTCCTGAGAGCAGGGGCCTGTTTAACTCTGAAAATGTGACTTCCTTAAATTGTAAAAGTGAACCCAGCCTGATAAAACCCTCTCCCTCTGCCCACAGCTGGGCCTACAGGAGTGTTGGATCCACAAAGCCAACGGTGTCATGGTGCTCTTGACCTTCTTCCTGTGCCGCATCGCCCTCTTCCCCTTCATGTACTGGAGCTACGGGCACCACTACGGCCTGCCCCTCCACGGCGTGCCCCTCCACCTGCCCGCCGCGACCAACCTGGGCAGCTGCTGCATCCTGGCGCCGCAGCTCTACTGGTTCGTGCTGCTGTGTCGGAAAGGCTTCCGTCTGTACCAGCGGAGCAGAGGGGCCGGCACGCCACCGCCAGGGGGCGCCAAGGACAACTGACCGCCGGCCGCTGGTCTCCGGCACACGTCAAGGTCTCGACGCGAATATAACAGACATATCAGATTTGAATCTTATTTTAGAGTTTTGTGAATGAAAAGACTGTCCCTCTCCTGGTGATAAGCTGCTCAGACTCTTATTTATTTTGGTAGAATTTTCCACTACATTCACTTTGCTAAAAGAGGCTCAGGTGAGAGGGTCAGAGAGGGTCAGAGAGGGTCAGAGCGGGTCAGAGAGGGTCAGAGGGAGGGTCAGAGGGAGGGTCAGAGGGAGGGTCAGAGGGGAACACATGAAGTTAAGCTACATGTTTTTAGACTGCAGAAAATATAAGACCGACATGAATTCAAATTACAATTATGGACATTACTGATTTGTCATTTTGTCATTTTTAGTTTAGTTTGTTAATATCACTTGGCAGAACGGAGCTCGACAGAATTAAATTTTCCATTCATTTTTCCCGTAGACTTTCAAAAACATTAAAAGTGTGAAAGCTGAGGACGAATCGGAAAATTTACCAGAGCGAGTGTCACTGTTGAGCTCCTACATGTTACTGTTGTTTCCCCCTTAATTTTTTTTTTTTTTTTTTTTAACTTTTAAAAAATTTTCTGCAAGTGGAGAATTTCGTCTTACATATATGGGTGTAAATGTCGTACTCCACTGGCAGTAAATTTGGAAAAAAAAAAAATATCTAAAATTCTATGCTCCCAAAAATTATAATATTTTTCAAATATTTTTAAATTTCTGTGATTTTAGATAGTATTTTCTTGCAGTTTTTTGACAGGTCAGTTCTCATTTCCTTTTTAATGTGATTTTTATCTTTACTGTAATGACGGTTTCTGGAAACTGAAACCATGAACTTCTGATGTTGTAAACTTCTGATCTGTTTTAGCAGCTCGATTTTCGCCTTTTTAAACGACTAATGACTCACTTCCACACGGGCGCACAGCTGTTCTTTTAATTTAATGAACGTTTTCAATCAATACTTTTGAATATTACGTTTGCGTTTTATACGGACGACTACAAACCAATGATTTTAGGGCTGAAATCAGAAAAATGTGACGACTCTGTTTAATGTTTTGGTTTACGATTTTATTTTGACACTTTGACACAGTTTGATCATTAAAGACCAAAACAAACATCGGTCTGAATAATAAAAATCATTGCTAAATCTAATGTTTAAAAATTAAAGTCCCTCCATGTAACATTTCAGCCAAAAAAGAAAGAAACTAAAGCGTATTTAATTTTGTGCTTTTTTTTTTTTTTTTGAGCATTAAACCTTGAAAAACATGTGACCGTGCAGTGAACTGGCTCGCATCTCCACAGACGCGACTCGTGACTTGGCCGAGAGTCGGTCAGTTCTACAGTGTGGCATTTTCTGTGTCCATGGAGAAAGCTCCACAGTGTGGCTTTAAAGTGGGACTAAACACATCCCCGTCACTGTTTAGATTCACTTTAAAGGACAAAAAACTGACTCTGAGCTTTAAGTCGTGTTCTGGCGCCACCTGGAGTTGTTTTGAGTAACATTTTATTTATGTATTTATTAGTCTGTTTACATCTCCAAAGCTCCAAACGCTCTGTTCCACCTTGTGATGTCATCAAGTGGTAGTTTTCAAGTGAACAGCTTCTTTTTTACCTTTACTCAGTAGAGATTTAGAGAATTCCAGGACTGAAATGATCCAAATGATTCTAGTGAAGGTGTGTGGAGTTTAAAAACACAGTGGAGCACTTCCTGTATTACCACATGATGACATCACAAGGTGGAACAGAGTGTTTTCAGTTTGAGAGAAGAACTCGTGTTAAATCTGCAGGTTTGTGTGTTAAACATGTGAATGAAACAAACACAACTCCAGGTGTTTGTGACGAGGAAACGACATTATAAAAAAATAAATCAGAAAACGGTGTGATATCGGCCCTTTTAACTGTAATGTTACGCGTTGGGGCTTTAATTTTCCATGTTTTGTGCAGCCCTGGGATCAAATGGAAGTGAGAGGCTGAACAGAAACGGCCCTTTACTCCAGTTTTTCGCCTGTCGTTTTCAGCTGGTCTGACGCTTTCGTTTCAGGACCGTTGTTTGTTCGTGACCAACACAATATTTTAGTGTTTTATTTATTTTTGCAGATGATTTCTACTTTTACAGCCTGTATGGCCAGTTCTGTTTTTACCATTTTGAACACAGAAACTCTTTAAAGGAGACATATCGTGCAGAATATGGCCTCGGAGGTGTTTGGACTGATCCGTGCACGTTTGAGTCGTTTTTATTCTCATGTTCAAAATGTTCTTCCCCTTCGGTCCACGCAGATACGGAACTTTCTGACAGTTTTTGTTTCATGTCGATAGACCCACGAATTAGAGAGACATGAACCATAAACCAGGTCTAAACCAGGTCTAAACCAGGTCTAAACCAGGTCTAAACTAGCTCTGAATCAGGACTAAACCAGGTCAGCACAGGGGTCAGAGGTCAGAGGTCAGAACATTATGTCTTCTTTAATGGTTTTCGTTTCTTTAGGGCTGATGCATAAAGTGTCTTAGAGCGACATCTAGTGGTCAGAACTATAACAGCGCACAAGTGAACAGCAGGTGAAGACACGGACATGCCTAAAGATGCAAAAAAATCACTTCCTGATCTGAATGAACCGTTGTCATGGAGATTTCAGAAACGCACAAACACTGTTTTTTCTAACGCCTCTTCCACTGGAGCTTTGAGTCTTTTTGAGGTTTGAAGTTTTAGAGGAGTGAGGCTGAGTGATCATTGTTCTGTCTGGAATGTTCCGCAGTGTGACTTTAAACAGCTCTACTTTACATTTATTCAATCACAGGTGGTTTTAGAGCTCAAAAATACCTAGAAAAACAGACATTCTGACTGTGAGCGGGGTCGCCTCTCCACAGATCTGACCTGGAACTTGGTCTGGTTTGAACTCTGGTCTAAACCAGAACTAAACCAGGTCTAAATCAGCTCTGAATCAGGGGACTTTAAAGCTGCACTGTGTAACTTTTCAGGTTGAGGGTCCATCAAAGTATGACATTAAACCTTTCTATCTCCATGGAGACCAAACCAGACCATGTTACAGGTCAGATCTGTGGAGAGGCGACCCCGCTCACAGTCAGAATGTCTGTTTTTCTAGGTATTTTTGAGCTAAAACCACCTGTGATTGAATAAATGTAAAGTAGAGCTGTTTAATGTCACACTGTGGAACATTCCAGGCAGAGTAATGACGTATCCATAGAAACAAACAGATTTTCGTTAAATGTTCCGGTATTGTCAGTGTCCTGCTGTCACTTCAGAGCAATAATCCCATGGTACATTTCTAACGTTTGTGCGTTTGTGTGTGTGTTTGTGCGTTTGTGTGTGTGCGTTTGTGTTTCTATGCAAAACACTGTAAAAAAGAGCAGAAAGGGCTGTCCCCAGGTTCTGCCGTTCGCTTTTTACTGCGCGCGATCTCACTGTATTTATTTCAAACGAACTTCCAAATTTTTATCTTTAATTTAGAAAAGAAATTTAATTCTGATTTGAATTCTCTATTTTCTGATCTATGTTCTCGTTTCTCTAGTTTCCTCGTCACAAACAGACCTGGAGTTTTGTTTTGTGTTTCGTTTCGTTCACACTGACGTTAAAGGGTTGAAAATTTGAAAAAAAAACTACCACTTGATGACATCACAAGGTGGAACAGAGCGTTTGGAGCTTTGGAGATGTAGACAGACTAATAATAAAGAGTTCCTCAAACATGTGAATGAAACAAACACAACTCCAGGTGTTTTTGAGGAGGAAACAGCGTTAGAACACGACTTAAATCTCTGTTTTGTGTAATTTAGGACCTTTAATATTTTTTGCATATTTTAAAAACTGAAATTATAATGTTTGAATAATTAAAAAAGCAATATATGAATTTGTATGTGATCGACAGGCGCCATTTTAGGAGAGTTATGCCACAAGGGCTGTTCATGTCCATCCGTTCAATCATTTTACTACATTTTACTTGAAAATGTGCGGTATCGGCGCTTTTGCCAGTATCGGTATCGGAACAGCCCTAACTGTGGCTCTTCTCTCTGGACCTGCTGCTGTGGCCTCGTCATTTTGGTCTTAAATTTTCTTCTGAAGCCGCGACACAGAATCCTGAATTTTTTATTTCTTTATTTTGTCCCTAAATCAAGATCTGAACATAAATAACGGACCAATCAGACGCCTTCATTCCCCGAGGCCCCTCCCTCTAGTGTTAGCAACAGGTTTGATTGACAGCTGGTGCGTTTGGTTGCTAAGTAAACCCCCTTCACTTTCCGGTGAGAAGGACGGGCACATTTAACGACCTCTATCCTGATTGGCTCTTGTTGCTTTGATACTCGTGGTCGGATTTCCAAATATGGACCTGACTCCAGATTTGCTCCTGTCAGCGACAGGAGTCAGCGACAGGAGCAAATCTGAAGGAAGCAGTTCTATTAAAGGTCCAGCGCTTTGCAGCGTTTTTTTTAATTTAATGTTAAAGCGTTTGGCGGGATTATTTCTGTTTCGTTCATGTTTGTTTAAAGCTGCGTCTGTGAGTCCGGCGGGGCGGGGCGGCCAGTGTCGTTACGGACCGCAGCTTTAAAGTGCGTATGACGGGTTTTATGATTAAAACCTTTTGTAAATATAAATTATAGTTTTACACAAATCAAGAAGCAATTTGCGAATTAAAGTTGAAAAATCTGCTGAAAATGACGAAGTGGAGCGCTCTGTCCCGCACTGATGACATCACACCGAAAGTTTAAACACTTAATTTCTTCTACTTTAAACGTTATTTCAACAAAGTCACATTTTTATTTTAGTCAAATAACAATAATAATATTTGTTTACATTAGAGGAGTTCCAGTGTAAAACGTGGTTACTATGGTAACAGTTTCAGGAATTCCCCCAGTGTGATGTCGAGTAAAGTTTTGTCTTAAAATTCTTAAATGTGCGTCGTTTTACTTCATCAACCCCGTCACAGGCACTGGAAGAAATCCCGAAAGCTGAAAACGCTCAGTTCCACCTTGTGATGTCATGAGGTGGCGTACTCCTTTTGCGCAGGTGCTCCTCGATGTTTTTAAAGTCCGTACATCGTCACATGTCTGGATCATTTTGCAATTTTACCTTTTTTCACCGTTTTTAGCCTCGTTTAAGCTGCTTCCCGCTCTGCTCTTGTTTTCTATGCACTGAAATCATAATATATTTACATTTTTCCGTACGTTTATAGATTTTTAAGATACAAAACATGAAATCCAGCGATAATGTCCGAAAGCGTTTGAGTAATTAGCATAGCACGGGACCGTTAACGTAAGCTAATGCTAATTTAGTTAGCGATTTCTGAATACGTCTTAATTTTTTCTGATAGTTTGAGTGTTTTTTTTGTTTGTTTGTTTTTTGACAAAAGTGGATGAATTAAAATAAAATTTAAATCTTACGTTGATTTCACTTCCAGATAAGAATTGCTTCTTTTAATTTTATTATTATTATTATTTTATTTTATTTTTTCCACATTTCCCTGTCCCTTTAACATAACATTATGCAAAATAAAAGAGAGAGATGCCTTCAAAGACCTGCTGGAGGGTGGTGCATTTGAGTTTTGAAGTTTTCTGGAAAGGGCTCTGTTCTGAAAAGCTTTACATTTATCTAAAGAAAATGTAAAAGTTTATGCATATTGTTTGTAATTAAGTTTTTGAAAACATTATTTTCTTTTTGACCAAAATTTCGTAGGATTTTGGGTCATCTGTTCGTACGAAAACGTGGAGAGAAAATGTCGGATGATTTTGGTGTTTGTGTTGAAACCGTAGACTGTTTATATAAATAGACATGGCGAACCCACTGTGTTCCAGACAGGAAGTGAGCACGGGCGTACTACCGGCTCCACCGACTCTGTTTGTGTGTAAAAAGTGAGGCTCCTCTCGCTGTAACTGTTTTATTTCACTATTTTGTCCCTAAATCAAGATATGAACATTAATAACCTTCTTCTCCCTGATTGGCTCTTTGGTTGCTATGATACACCTCGGAATTCCAAATATGAGAATTTTGGCTCCAGATTCGCCGCTCTAACTGCTAGCCTCCATGAGCCTCATTTGGAGCCGAGCGCTGTGGTCATAAACAGTCTATGGTTGAAACTACGGCCCAATTCTTTTATTCTTTTATTTCAGTTACATAAAGTTGCAATTTTCATCAGATATTTTTTAGATTTTGGTGATTCAGCCTCAGAGGAAAAAGTTTTAGACGAAATGAGTTTGTTTTTCTCATGTTGAGCTTGAACAGGTCAAACACTGTGGACACGTGGCAGGGAAACTCGTGCCTTTGTGTTTTCAAACATAAACATATCACCGAAGAACTACGGCGATACAAAACATACAGAGCCCTCTGCCAAAACCACCGACGGGCAGTCCGGGACTCGGCCTACGAGGAGAGGACTAAAGCAGGACTAAAGCAGGACTAAAGCAGGACTAAAGCAGGACTGAAGCAGGACTGAAGCAGGACTAAAGCAGGACTAAAGCAGGACAAAACCAGGACAAAACCAGGACGAAAGCAGGACGAAAGCAGGACGAAAGCAGGACGAAAGCAGGACAAAACCAGGACTAAACCAAGACTAAACCAGGACTGAAGCAAGACTGAAGTGGAACTAAACCAGGACAAAACCAGGAAGAAAGCAGGACTAAAGCAGGACTAAAGCAGGACTAAAGCAGGACTAAAGCAGGAAGAAAGCAGGACTAAAGCAGGACTAAAGCAGGACTAGACCAAGACTAAAGCAGGACAAAACCAGGACTAAACCAGGACGATCACTTATTCTTGTAGATTTTTGTTCCCCTGAAATCATTTCGTCTTATTCAGTACAAAATCACTTGGAGCAGGGGTCTCCAAACTGTAGAAGTTCTTCACCCTCTTCCAAGCAGCTCGTCAAGGGTTTTCTGAATAATACGCTGCACTGCGCTGAATAACAAAAATGTCATTAATTAAAATTCTACCATTGTACGTGTCTCATTTTCATGTCTATAACTTTACAATGGTTTAAGTTTAAGGCGTCTCAGACTTTCCGTGTCTCTTATATTTACTAAATTCCTTGCGACTGCTTAAACTAAAGTATCACTCTGGCATTTTCGCTTTGTAAAGTTTGGAGACCCCTGACTTAAAGCTTCACCGTGTAACTTTTCAGGTGGAAGAGCTGCCGTCTGCTCGTCTCCATGGCGATGCTGCTTCGCCTGGAAAGTTCTACAACAATTCAAGTCCAAGTTTACAGAATTTAAAATCAAAATCTTACGCACGATCCAGATCTGGGCAAAGCGGTAACATCTCCATGGCGATGGGCAGACGAAGGATCCCCACAGAAAACCATCACACTGACAATTTTTGGAAAGTCCTGTTTGAAATCTGTTTATTTTTTGACACAAATTTCAATGTAATGCTTTAAATCGCACGTTTGACATGAAAAATCTTAAATTTCCGTTTTATTTCGAAGCACTGATGTCTGTGGAGGGCTCTGTATCACTTTGACACCTTTATTGTGTTTCTGTCTGGACCATAGACTGTTTATACAAGTGGACAGAGCTAACCTGCTAACCCGCCGCGTTCCAAACAGGAAGTGAGCATGGGCGCGCTTCTGGCTCCATCAACTCTGGCTCTAGTTCACTTTGTATTGAAAAAAACGTGGCCCCTCTCCTCATTTTGGTCTTAAAATGTTCGTATTAACCCGCTCGACAAGATCCCGCTGTTTTTATTTTGCAGTTTTGTCCAAAAAACTCCAAATTCGCTCTAACCGCTGGCCTCAATGAGCTTCATTTGACTGGGTGGGTGACGTCGCGCTCCCTCGGTCCACTTCTTTACGCAGTCTGTGGTCTGGACCTACATTTCCTGTTTTATCGATAGAAGACTTGCTGGCGTTGTACATAAAACATCTATTTTTGGTTTAAAATGAGAAATTGTACAGAGTTTGGTTTGTTTTTGCGTTTTGCCGTGCGGCGAGTTCAGACGTAGCATGACGGCCACGTATTTTTCTAGCATTCAGAGTTTTCATATGCAAAGAAATACCGATTATTATGATTATTATGATTATTGAAGCTCTTTTGTAGTGACCGATTTGCTAAAATGAACCCGACTCCGCGTTCTTCCGTCGCTCTAGAGGTGTGGACAGTATCAGCTGCTTTTCAAATCAATGACCCTTTAAACTCAATAAAATCATTTGATAGAAAGTTTTGGTTTCTGTTGTTTTGTGTTTTCCAGATGTGCTCCTCCATGTTTTTAAAGAGGGAGAGTGTGACTTCTCCGGGGTGTTAACTGTAGCACATCACATCTTTGAAAATGCCAAAACAACGTACAGTATGAACACGTTTTACAAGTTTCACTTTCGTTTTTGACGCTCTGAGTTGCTCCCCTCACTAAGTTACTCCCCCTTCAGAGCGCTATCACAACACAAGACAAAGGCAAAAAAGGAGAAATTTAATTTGTCAACTGGACAGAGTTTATTTGGTCGAATACGTTTCGCAGCTCATCCAAGCTGCTTCTTCAGTTCTGGTCAGATGCTGGTGGACACTGATTTATATCAAAACAAACTGGGAAAACAATGGGACTAGCCAGGTCAGGTCCAGAGGTGTGAAAACACCATCATGGCCCTGAATGGATCTGCTAACAACACCCCACTCCCACTCCATATTGAATAGACTCACCTGACTAACAGAAACTGTAAACAACTCCATATTGTATCACCTGACCAACTGAAACTGTATTTAAATATGTGTGTCTCAGAGTAATTTTCATTGTAATTAAGCTCCTCCCTTCAGGCAGATATAAAGCAGTGTCCACCAGCATCTGACCAGAACTGAAGAAGCAGCTTGGATGAGCTGCGAAACGTATTCAACCAAATAAACTCTGTCCAGTTGACAAATTAAATTTTCTCCTTTTTTGCCATGGATTCTACCTGGACGACTGAGGGATTTTACATACAACACAAGACAAATTTCGATCTCTTTTACAATTCAAAATCATTTTTAAGAAAACAGTAATGGGAAAAAATCTATAAAAATAACAGTAAAGAACATTTTGTGATAATTAGAATAACTGCTTATTTTATTTCTCATCATGTTGTTCATTTTGTAGCTGAATGTCCGTTAACGGGCTGGAGCTGGAGATGAGGGTCTAAGGCACGGTCGACTTTAGCTTCTACACCTGCTCACTGACTTAGTGTTTGATTTGCTCTTACTTTGGCGTTCAACACCGGGTTCGGGGATTGCCGCCGCCGCAAACACCAGACACGACGACCACAGCTACGAGGAGCCGCGCTGACAATGGAGGAGAGCGTGTCTGCTCGGACTTCACACTTCCATCTTAATTTAAAAATATTGAAACAACACATAACCAGAGTCTGTGGGCATGTTGTGTTTGTTTTAACTCTGTCTGGTGTGAATCCTTGTGTCTGTTTTAACTCTGCTCAGTGTGACTCCTCATGTGTCTGATTTAACTCTCTCCGGTGTGAATCCTCACGTGTCTGATTTAACTCTCTCCGGTGTGAATCCTCACGTGGCTGATTTAACTCTCTCCGGTGTGAATCCTCACGTGGCTGATTTAACTCTGCTCAGTGTGAATCCTCATGTGGCTGTGGAGGGAGGAGCTCAGGTAAAATCGGATGTGGCACACGGAGCAGCTGTAGCGTCGCTCTTCCGTGTGCGTCCTCATGTGTCGGCTCAGGGTGGAGCTCGAGGAAAACCAGGTGTTACAAACTGAACAGCTGAAAGGTTTTTCTCCTGTGTGAATCCTCGTGTGGCACTTCAGAGACGCGTTTGAGGTAAAACGGGCATTACACACTGAACAGCTGTAAGGTTTTTCCCCGGTGTGACTCCTCATGTGGCATTTCAGAGCGTAGCTCGACGTCAGCCGCTTGTTACAGACCGAACAGCTGTAAGGTTTTTCCCCGGTGTGCGTTCTCATATGAACTTTCAGAGAAAAGTTCGAGGTCAGTTTTGTGTCACACACTGAGCAGCTGAAAGGTTTTTCTCCTGTGTGCGTCCTCATGTGGATTTTCACATGGCATCTTGAGATGAAACGTTTACTACAGACTGAACAGCTGTAAGGTTTTTCGGGTACGTGTGTCCTTTTATGTTCACAAAGGTCAGTCTTGTGGGCAAATGTTTTCTTACAGACTGAACAGCTGTAAGATTTCACTTCTGTGTGACTTCTCATGTGTCTTTTCAGATAATAACTTGAGGTAAACCGTGTATTACAGACTGAACAGCTGTAAGGTTTTTCCCCTGTGTGTGTCCTCTCGTGATACTGGAGACCAGTGGAATGGGTAAAACGTTTCTTACAGAGTGAACAGCTGTATGGTTTGTCCCCTGTGTGCATTCTCATGTGTACAACAACACTGCTCTTCTGGCTAAACGTTTTCTTGCAGATTAAACAACTGTAAGGTTTGTCCCCGGTGTGTGTCCTCTTGTGCACGTACAGGCTGGTCTCATAGGTGAACGTTTTCTGACAGACTGAACAGCTGAAGGGTTTGTCACCAGTGTGTGTTCTCATGTGTCCTACAAGATTCCGCTTTCGGGCAAATGTTTTCTTACATACTGAACAGCTGAAAGGTTCCTCTCCCGTGTGAAGTCTAATGTGTCTTTGAAAACATTTTTTATACTCAAATCTCTTTTTACAAACAGAGCACTTGTATTTCTTCTGTTTGGTTCTTGCAGCTGTTCCTGACACGTGTCCATGGTCCACAGCGGCTCTGGTCTCTGGGTCAGACCAGAGTTTGGGGGACAGACTTGGGTTTAGGGCGGCGCTGCTTCTGGCTCTGGTCTGGACCCGTTTGAAGCGTCCGCCGGCCTCTGTCTCCATCTGTGGAGCCGAACAGCTGAAAGGAGCTCTCCAGTCTTCATCGTTGTCAGAGGAGTGGTCCGTGTCTCCCTCTGTCTCTGAGTGGACATGTGTCTCTGAGCTGAGGTCCTGTCCCTGTGCGTCCCCTCTGTGCTCACTGTGTCTGTGGAGAAGCTCTGACGACTCTTCTGTCTTCACATAAACCGCACTGGACTCAGGGACACACCTGGAAACAACAAACGCACAACAAACTCACTACAAACTCACAAATGCACAGCAAATGCACAATCACACGTCTGTCCATCACCGACTGTAGAAGTGGACGTCACCGTGGCTCTACAATAAGAACTCTAGACCGACTAGTGGACGCTCCAGGTACTGCAGCTCCCAGACAGAATTCTCCCATAGAACGCAATGCATTTTGGGAATTCAAACTGCCCGAGTTCTGACAGGGCATCCAGGGCATTCACAAAGGTCGGATTTTGTAGAATTTTTCTGCATTTTTACAATATGAACTTCAAAAATTTTAAATCATAAAGCGCCTAAAAATCAGCTTTGTCAGACTGAGCCGCGCCGCTCTGAGCCGCGCCGCTCTGAGCCGCGCTCGAGCCGCGCTCGAGCCGCTCCCGCAGCTCTCGCTCTGATTGGTCAGGACGGCACGTTTCTGGCGTCACGTTTAGCGGCGTGACGTCAGTGTTCTGGAAGTAAAAAAATAATAGTGATGAGCAAATGGAGCCTCGTGAAGCATCGACACCTCAGTCACAATATTGTCTCAAATGGTTCGACGTGTCTGAGGCCTTGGAGAAACACTGACCTGTAGTGGACGAATTTAACCATTGCAAACCAGCACACAACCCATGATTTGGGGACCCAAAACTCTATTTTCTATTTTTACCTCCGCCAAGGAGGTTATGTTTTCACCTGAGTCTGTTTGTTTGTCTGTCTGTTTGTTTGTTTGCAAGATAACTCAAGAAGTTATGGACGGATCTTGATGAAATTTTCAGGAAATGTTCCGAATGGTAAATCCAACAGATGATTAAATTTTGGTGATGATCCAGAAGAAATCCTGGATTCTGGATCACTTTGAAAATTTCGTTAGCATTGCGTTAAATGGGGCTTGGCGGAGGTCTGCGCTCTCTGAGTGCTTATCTAGTATTAGAAGTCATAAATAGAATATATTCTATTTTGAACATTTAAAAAAGGAATACAACAATTTATACATCACATGTTTTTATTAAGAAATAGAAGTTTTTCCACAGTTGAAGGCTTTAGTCTACATCTTCTTTGGCTCACTAACTCACCAGCTTTGGAAAAAATTCTCTCACATGGAACAGAGGATGCCGGTATACAAAGATATTTTTGAGCCAGTCTCCACAGATTAGGATATTGTATTTTATGTGATTCCCAGTATTTTAAGGGGTCCTCGCATCTGGGAATATGTCGTTCCTTCAAGTATCTAGAAAGCAAGATGGAAAAGCATAATATTTGTACACCATACTGTATATAACCTTGATGAACAGCACAAGTGTCAGCTGAAACACTACCTTTGGATTTCTTCAGTGGCACTGTCAGATGCAGGGCTGGTTTGCCGAGCAACGACATGGCTGTCCAGTAAAGCCCACAGATTGTCATCGTCACATGGGGCTGGAGAGGGCTGTGGTTGAACTTCACCCTGAGTCCTGAGTTCAATCAAGCTGGCACATTCCCGTGACAGTCTCTCAACAGCAGCCTGTGCATTGGATGGGCTGCAAAATGCAACTTCTTTGAAACGTGGATCCAGTATAGTTGCCAACGACAGGGAGGTGACTTTCTCCAAGCCGCTCATTTTCTCTTTTAGATTCTTTTTTAGGTGGGTGGCTAGTGTAGCTCCAACACCATCATCCATTTGGGTACACTCAACAGTAATTACATGAGTTAACATTTTTGTAATGGGTATGACTTTAGACCCCGATACTCTGGTCTCCCCAGACAGCTCCACTGTTGCTTGGTTGAATGGCCTCAACACCTTTAAACACTGGTTTATTGCATCATAATCCTCAGCGCTAAATGATGTTAAGTTGGACGTTGATGTCAGGGATGCAAGGGCAGCGTCTAGTGGTTCCCTCTGCTCATACATCCTTTGAAACATGGCAAAGGTGCTATTCCACCTGGTTTCTACCTCCTGGACCAGCTTCAACTGTGGCATGGCCATGTTGGATTGAGTGATATTCAGCTTCTCCTTTGCTGTACAGCTTGATTTAAAATGGTCAACAATTTTGCGAGCTTTGCTGCGCATTGTGTCCAGTTCGGACGTTTGGGAAATAGATTTTTTTACAACAAGATTCAACAAGTGAGCAAAACAATGAATATTTTGAATTGATAAACGATTAACACTTGCCACAATGTTGCGGGCCCCATCAGTAACCATGGCACACACTTTATCGGCTATTCCCCACTCGGCCATCATTGTCGATGCTGCTTCTGCAATATGAGCTGCTGTGTGGGTCACGGGAAAGTACTGTACCCCTAAAAGTACAGTTGATAATTCAAGGTCGTCAGAAAGATAATGACAGGTCACACCCAGGTATGCATCCATATTTCTGGATGTCCACATGTCTGCTGTCAAACTGACAGCAGAAGCTTTCTTTAAATCTTCTTCAGCCTTCTTTTTGTTTTGTTGGTAGCGTTCTTCCACCATTGTTTTTACAGTTTTGCGGCATGGAACTTTGTACAGAGGATCCAATATTTTCATCAGGTTGGTGAATCCCTCTCCTTCAACCATAGAAAACGGTTGGCCATCTTTAATAATCATGTCAACAATGGCCTCATCTAACATCTTCTTTTTGGACACTGTAAAAGAAGTGTGTTCATATGAGAAGGCTATACTTACTTAATATGTAGCCTTTATATTAAAAAACAAAGTGTGGGAATATAATTGAAATAAATATATAACTTACTGTCAGGATAATGGCCACTGTTGCCAGGGCCTGTGGTGGACGGCTGGCTCTGGTCAGTATTGTGCCTGGCACGCAGGTGTCTCAGCATCGATGAAGTATTGTTAGTGTAAGACAATACTTGTGTGCAGAGCATACACAGTACCTAACAACAGCAATAATAATGATGATTTAAAATAATATGTAAAGAGCTGTAAATAAGAAAATAGCTTACCTTGTTAGGTGGAATTAGATCAAAGTGATCCCAAACCATGGATCGCTTTTTTCCACTTGTAGATGCCATTGAAAATGAAACAAATGCCAAAAGTCACCAAAAGTCACCAAAAGTCACCAAAAGTCACCAAAATCACCACTAACGTCCTCACTACACAACATTTTTAAGAAATATTGGTGCATCTTTTAAACTGTAGCAGTTTAGCGTTTGTCAAACCACAGAAGTAACACTGTGAAGCGCTCTGAACCAATCGCAGAGCAGAACATTCGCTGAGCCAATGAAACGCTTCGATACACTGAAGCGATTCACACACAGAGTGAAGCAGTAGGGGGAGGGACCGACACTTCGGTCACGTGAGCGGCTGCTGCGAGACAAGCTCCGAGGCAGTGCTTCAGAGCAGTTTGTTTCAGAAAGAACGAGACGTGCTCCGGAGCTCCGTCTCATTTGTCCATCACTAAAAAAATCTTTTTTGGCGCGATGCTCCAATGAGCCCAGCCCACTGAAGACAATACGACGCCATCTTGGGTTCATCTTTCAGATTTTTTTTTTAGAGTTCTGTGGACGTCACCCACAGAGTTTGGCTCCAAATGAAGCTCAGTGAGGCCAGCGGTACAGGGGCGAGTTTGGAGCAGAGTTCCATTTTAGGAAAAGGAACTGACAAAACGGTGAAATAGTGTTAATAAGAACATTCTCAGGTCAGAACGAGGAGCCTGAAGCAGCAGGTACAGAGAGAGGAGCCACGTTTTTACACACAAACTGAACCGGAGCCAGAGTCCATGGAGCCCAGTCGAGCCCATGAACACTTCCTGTTTGGTCTGCAGTGGCCAACGTGTTCCCCATGTCCATTTATCCACTCGGTCTATATGTGTGTGTATCTGTGTATCATCATCATCATCATCACCGTCCCATTACACAAATCTGATCTCAATATAAAGAAATGCTTTAGTTTAAAGTGTGTGAGACTCACAGGTGCAGCTGCTCTTCCTCCTCTTTGACGCTCGGTTCTTCGGGTTCCTCTTTAATCTGGAGACTCTCTGGGGTTTCCTGGTTCGGCTCAGGACTCACCCGGGGCATCTGAACACCTGCAGGGACATGAGGGAAAAGGTCACCACGGCAACAGTGTGAGGCGTCCCCGGTGTCGGCGGACGGGGCTGAAGCGGCTCTGACCACCACGAGAACCTGAACGTCACAGTCTGTGCTCACTGTGTCTGTGGAGAAGCTCTGACGACTCTTCTGTCACCGCACTGGACTCAGGGACACACCTGGAAACAATAAACGCACAACAAACTCACCACAAACACACAACAAACGCACAATAAACGCACAAACTGGACTAAACAAACTGGGACGTCTCTGCGTGTGTGAGACTCACAGGTGCAGCTGCTCTTCCTCCTCTTTGACGCTCGGTTCTTCGGGTTCCTCTTTAATCTGGAGACTCTCTGGGGTTTCCTGGTTTCCTGTGAAATGGACCAAACACAAAAGTGACTCTGAGCTTTAAGTCATGTTCTCCTCAAACACACACCTGGAGCTGTGCTGCATCACCCCGTGACATCACAAGGTGGAACAGAGGGTTTGTGTGTTAAACGTGTGAATGACACAAACACAACTCCAGGTGTGTGAGGAGGAAACGACATTAGGACACAAAACAGAGTCACGTGGCTCTTTTAAACTCTCAGTTTGGGACGAATCTGAACTCAATGATTCGGACTCGTTCACCGGTCCGGTCCGGTCCGGTCCGGTCCGGTCCGGTCCCACACACCGGCTCCAGACTCTTACCCGCGGGCCGCTGCCTCCTCCGGTCCTCCTCCTCCTCACACACCGGCCCCAGACTCCGGTGTCTCCTCCGGTCCTCCTCACGCTCCGCTGCCGGGGGTCGGATCATCGTCCCCCCGCGGGCCAAAGCGCACATCTCCCGGAGCAGAAACACGCGGAGCGTGGGTCCCCGTAGCCCACGGGGTTATTCTGATCACACTTCCACTCCAGCTCCGGGAGCGCGCGCGGCGGCGGAGCACTTTGTTTGACGGACTGACCGGAAGTTCCGGTGTTGGCGCTTTCAGTGTAAAAGCCCAAAAGTGACACGTTTGTTTGAGTCTATTTCTCATAATGTCAAATTTATTCATATTATCAACACTTTGAATCGGGGTTCGCCTTGTCTAAGTTTGGCTTTGAGAAACTGTTTTTTTGTCCAATATTATTTAACAACAAACAAGTTTGGGGAGTTTTATTTTATTTTTATTTATTAATTTTTTCAGTTTGTGAAAACACCGTAATGTTACGGCCACTTAGAGGCGCTATGAGGGGTTTTTTACATATACAATTATTAAACTTTGTGTGACCCGTTTAGACCCACAGTCAGTTTGTGTATCAGGATGAGACATAAATAAGACATAAATCTGTAAATGTTACTGTTGTGAATTAATACAAAATGAAAACAATGTGATAAACTAAGACTTTCTTGTTGTCAGATAAAAAATAATGAGTTGGAAATGGTGAGTGCAGCAGCTGCACTGAGCCATAAAAACACTTGATCAGGCCCCGCCCCCTGTTTGACCTTTGCCGCCTCCTTTATGTCCCAAAATACAGCGACCAATCACAGACCCCGGCTCCACCGCGCTCACACCTCCTGCTGCTCCACTCACCCCAGAGCCGTGTGTGACACTCACTCTGTCACACTCTGCAGCAGCTCCTCTGAGGAGCCGAGAGCCGTACCTGCAGACAGAACTAGAGGCGCCCATGGACCAGACCATGGAGGCCCCACAGGACCCGGCGGTGACCCGGGCTCTGGTCCACTTTGAGTCCACGTTACAGGCTGCGGTGCGCGAGGTGCACGTGGACGTGAGCGCGTTCAAACAGAGGATGGAGCAGAGGATGGAGGACATGTTCATCTCGCAGGCCCCTCTCGCTGAAGCCGTGTCCAGGCTCCAGGAGGAGAACCAGCAGCTCCGCGCCAAACTGGAAGCTCTGAGTCGCCTGGTGGAGGGTCTGAGCCGGCTGAAGGCGGACCTCAACACAGATCTGACTCCACACAATGGACACACAGGGACAGAGAAGACTGAAGCCAGCAGCACAGTCTCTGAGAGTCCAGGGACCAGCTCTGCTCCTGCCTCTGCTCCTGCCTCTACACCTCCTCCGTGGAGGACCAAGAGACAGAACGACGTAAACGTGAGTGCCACTCTCCCCCTGACACAGTCCCACAGCCTGAGCCCCTGAGCCCCTGAGCCCCTGAGCTCTGAGGGTTTCACATCACACCCTGAGCTCTAGAGGCTCTAGAGGTTCTAGAGGCAGGATCAGTTTGTTTTTTATGACACCCACAGACTGTATGTCACTGTAAACATAACTAACTGCTACTTCCAAACAGGAAGTGAGCATGGGCGCGCTTCCGGCTCCATCAATTCTGGCTCCAAATGACTACATAGAAAAACTGTCACCCCCTCTGTACCTGCTGCCGTCAGGCTCCTCATGTTGGTCTTTAAATGTTCGTATTAACCCGCGCTACATCATCCTGGGGGTTTTATTTCAACATTTTGTCTGTAAATAAATTCTTTTTCCTAATATGAACCTGGCTCCAAATTCACTTCTGTAACTGCTCGCCTCAATGAGTTTGACTGGAGCCGAACCCCGTGGGCGACGTCACACTTTTTATTTTTATTTTTATTTTTATTTTACCTTTATTTAACCAGGATAAAAAACTCATTGAGATTAAAAATCTCTTTTTCAAGAGTGTCCTGGCCAAGAGGCAGCATCAGCACAGGCACAAAACAATAACACAACATATTCACATTTTCACACAAACCAAAGCATCATAAAACGAGTCTTATGTGAAACATTTACAAATTGATAGTTTTGTTTCAAGTTCAGTTAGAAGTGACTTAAAAGAGTTCAACGACACCAGCTCTTTCAGGTTAAATTCCTTCTGGAGTTCATTCCAGGAATGAGCTGCAGCAAAGCGAAAAGCCTTTTTTCCAAGCTCTGTGCGAACTCTGGGCACTGAGAGCAGGAGCAGCTCCTGAGAGCGGAGACTGTAAGTGCTGCTGCTCCTCACCTCTATGAGCTGCTGGAGATAGGACGGCACCAGCCCAACAAGACATTTATAAATAAAAAGATACCAATGTTTCAATCACGGGCGTACAAGACACAATGATGGGTCAGGGACCTCATGTTCGTCCACTATAGACCCCACATGACGATGACACTGTGCGGCGCTCACACCGTGTGCGGCGCTCACACCGAGTGCGGCGCTCACACCGTGTGCGGCGCTCACACTGCACCGGTCTGAGTCCTGTTGTCAAACACTTTTTTTCTGTCAAATCAAACTCTGCTGAACACGACCTGAAGACCCCAGGCTCACCCTGAGCTCCAGCTGAACACGACCTGAAGACCCCAGGCTCACCCTGAGCTCCAGCTGAACACGACCTGAAGACCCCAGGCTCACCCTGAGCTCCAGCTGAACACGACCTGAAGACCCCAGGCTCACCCTGAGCTCCAGCTGAACACGACCTGAAGACCCCAGGCTCACCCTGAGCTCCAGCTGAACACGACCTGAAGACCCCAGGCTCACCCTGAGCTCCAGCTGAACACGACCTGAAGACCCCAGGCTCCCCCTGAGCTCCAGCTGTCACAGGAGCTTTACGGGGACCTCCAGTTTATGCACAGGATGCTCGGCTGATCTTTGGGACAGTTGTGCTCGTTGGAGGAGCTTACAGGGCCATAGCCATTGTGTCGGCCGTTTTAAATCAGGAGATGAGAGTCATGCGGAGTATGTGGGGCATGGAGTGGAGCCAGACGCTTTTAGCCCGCCGCACTCAGCGCGCTGGAGCGAGCGTGGCACTGAAGTGTGTGTGGCGATTCTTTCATTTTTACTTCATTTGTCGAGATAAAAAACGAAGTAACTGGCAAAGTAAACTTAAGAAATGTGCTGAAAATGACACGCAGTAGAGAGTCCCACACTGATGACATCACACTGGGAGAATTCTGACACTTTAAACTTGATTTCAACAAAATAAAGGTTTTCTTATATTTTTTGTTTGTCAAATCATAATCTCTGTGACATTAGAGGAGTTTGGCCCAGTGGTTGCCAGGGAACAGTTATGGAATTCCCCAGTAATGTCATGATTTACAACCAGTTTTTAGTAAATTCTTATAATGATCTTCTCAGTGTTTTAGTAAAATGAGTCGTCCAACCTGCCACAGGGACATAAACGGCTCCTACGTCACACAAAACTGACTCTTGTGAGCTTTAAGTCATGTTCTAACGCTGTTTTCTGGAGTTGTTTTGTTTCATTCACATGTTTATTACTAGTCTGTCTAAATCTCCAAAGCTCCAAACGCTCTGTTCCACCTTGTGATGTCATCAAGTGGTAGTTTTCAAGTGAACAGCTCCTTTTACCTTTAGTTCAGTAGAGATTTTCAGTTTTCAGTTTGAGAGAAGAACTCGTGCTAAATGTGCAGGGTTTGTGTGTTAAACGTGTGAATGAAACAAACCACAGCTCCAGGTCTGTTTGTGATGAGGAAACCACATTAGAACGAGCTCAGAGAACAGTGTGATCTGGGCCCTTTAACCCTCTGAGTCCTCATGAGCCCCGGCAGGTCCCACAAAGGTCACGAGTATTTCAGTCCCAGAGCTGTAGAGACGCTGCTGTAGTGTCTGCCCTCTCTCACCTCTGCGCTCCCGTTATGTAAGGCAAACGAGGTTTATATGAACGCACAAACATGCGTATGAAGCGTCTCCTGGAGCCTCTGGTGAAGCCGGAGATCTGGTGCGCAGGAGCCGGCTCAGATCTGCTCCATGACATAATGATCCGCTCTGAAGTCTGGTTATTAATACATGTGCAGACCATAATAAGAAACTCAGCCAAGCCCTTCTGACATCCCGGCATGGAAAGAGTGTGTGTGTGCGTGTGTGTGTGTGCGTGTGTGTGTGTGTGTGTGTGTGTGCGTGTGTGTGTGTGTGTGTGTGTGTGTGTGTGTGTGTGTGTGTGTGTGTGTGTGTGTGTGTGTGTGTGTGTGCATGTCTGAGTGTGTATGTGTGAGTGGGACCAGCAGCTGGAGCAGTCTGCATTCATGTGCTGTGACCTCATCGTAGCTCTGAGAAGCACCAGAGTCCATAACTCACACCTGACAGACACCAGGGCCTCTGCCAGGGTCTGCGCTGACAGGGTCAACACTGCCAGGGTTTCTGTCAGGGTCTACACCTGGGTGCCCAAACGTTTTTCCTCATCGGGCCAAATGAACGTCTCAGTGACCCAAGGGCCAAACACATTTTATGTTTAATGTAAAGAAATTACGTTTATGTTTAAGTCTTGTTCTTTTTAGAGGGAGCCTGGACTAGAGCCGCTGTGTTCCAAACAGGAAGTTCAGATGCGGCTCTTTTGGCTCCTTCTGACTCTGGCTCCCATTGTCTTACATTGGAATATTGTGGCTCCTCTCTCTGTATCTGCTGCTGTGAGCTGTGAGGTCTACACTGACAAGGTCACACTGACAGGGTCACACTGACAGGGTCACACTGACAGATTTGATATTGGCGTCGATACTGAAAAATGATCGTTTTTCAAAGCTCGGTTGAGGCGATTTCCTGTTGGACAGATGAAGTCATGAGACAGGTCACTGGTCGTCGTCGCCCTGAGAGTCTCAGAATGTTTGAACTTTTATTTTCATAAACAGCTCCAGAACATTTGGATCAGTTTTATCTTCACCAGAAACTATCAGAACTGAGGAAACTGGATTGGAGCTTCCCTCCACGCAGCAGCACAGATCAGACTTTCCACAAAATAGCGTCTTGGGAAAATTCTTGGAAAAATAGCCGCCGTGCTAACCCTCTAGCCACCGCGCTAACCCTTTAGCTGCTGCGCTAAACCTCGAGCCGCCGCGCTAACCCTCTAGCCGCCGCGCTAACCCTCTAGCCGTTGTACTCAGTGCAAACCTGAGCAAACACTGTCAAAAAAGTTTAAGATCATCTGAAAAAAATACAAAAGTGATTGAACATTTTCATTTTCCTGTGATCAGTCTGAAAAACTGAAAAACTGTTGGCTAATGCTAACGCTAATGCTAGCTAGGTTGTGACTGTAATGTTCTCTGACAGGGACTTGTTTAATGGCACAGATCAGATCACCTGTTGTAGCTCCACCCAAGTCAGTTCTTTCTGGTCAGATTGTGTTAAAACCAAACTCAGACTAAAGCTTGAAACAGTGCAGTGCCTACAGTTAGCATCACACCACCAGGGCAAAATATCTGTACCTCAGACTGCAGCTCTGACAAACAGATGGACACATAAAGTGCTGCAGACACGAGGACACAGAGCCTTTTCTTCCATGTTTTTGAGCAAACTGTGCCTTTTACACAGACTGAATGAAGAAATGAGTGTGACGTCGCCCACAGTGTTCAGCTCCAGTCAAATGAAGCTCATCGAGGCCTGCAGTTATAGGAGCGATTTTGAGTCATGTTCCATATTTGGAATTCCAACCATGAGTATCATAGCAACCACAGAACCAATCCGGAGAGAGGCTCTGGAAGGTACCGCCCCTTCCTGCTTAACAACGTTGTCAATCAAACCTGTTGCTAGCGCTAGTGGGAGTGACCTCGGGGAAAGAAGGCACATGATTGGTCCGTTATTGATGTTCATCTTGACTTGGGGACAAAATAGTGAAATAAAAACATGTAGAGCAGGTCCATATGAACATTTTAAGACTAAAATGAGGAGCCTGGCAGCAGCAGGTACAGAGAGGGGCCACGCTTTTTGAACAGAAAGTGAATTGGAGTCGATGGAGCCGGAAGTGCCTCCATGGTCACTTCCTGTTTGGAATGCGGCGGCTAGCGGGTTAGCTCTGTCCGTGTATATAAACACTCTATGGTCCAGACACAGTGTGGACCCTGTGGTTTCCTTTGTCTTTCTAAGAAGCATCTGGAGCATTGCCCCAGACTAAAGTTTACAGGTTTATCAGGGTCAGACTGCAGCTCACACCTCAGAGGGCCCACACAGGGGCCACAGGGGCCACAGGGGCCACAGAGGACCATGTGCTAATCCCCCCTAACAGCTGTCTGCCTGACGCTCCGTGTGGAAAGTCTACGCCGATCATCAGGCTCGAGATATTCTGAGGCCATTGCAGATTTCAAAAGCACTTGGGGTTATATTGGGATGTACCAGAGTCCAGCGGAAACTCTGCAAACCTCCTGATTCCACAAGCCAAAATAGACCAAGAGAAGAGGGCGGGAACAGGGGGAACGAGAGGACAGAGAGAAGAGGGCGGGGACAGGGGGAACGAGAGGACAGAGAGAAGAGGGCGGGGACAGGGGGAACGAGAGGACAGAGAGAAGAGGGCGGGAACAGGGGGAACGAGGGGACAGAGAGAAGAGGGCGGGGACAGAGAGAAGAGGGCGGGAACAGGGGGAACGAGAGGACAGAGAGAAGAGGGCGGGGACAGGGGGAACGAGAGGACAGAGAGAAGAGGGCGGGGACAGGGGGAACGAGAGGACAGAGAGAAGAGGGCGGGGACAGGGGGAACGAGGGGACAGAGAGAAGAGGGCGGGGACAGCTGTCACTGCAGAGGCTCGGTGTGTGACTCGGTGTGTGACTCGGTGTGTGACTCGGTGTGTGTGACTCGGTGTGTGACTCGGTGTTTGGAGGGTCACTGCAGCCAAGGGGTTAAAAACTGTTTTTATAATTTAAGGAACATCACCAAACTGAGACCAGTTTTTATCAAATGCTGATCTTGAGATGATTGTTCACTCTTTTTGTTCACTCTTTTTGTTCACTCTTTTTGTTCACTCTTTTTGTTCATCTCGTTTAGATTTTTGTCATTTTCTTTTTACTTGTTTTAACGCATCCACATTTATCGTGACTGAAATGTTTTTAACAGGAGCAAACAGTCGAACACACGTCACACAGTTTCATCTTCTTCCTGTTTCTGTGTTGATTTTAAAATCATGATTTTCACTTCCAGAGCTCCAAATACACCTACACCTCAGGCCGCTCCCTCAGGTCAGGGCCTCCTGACGGTCCCAAAGACCCGCTTTAAAACATGAGGGGGCTGGTCCTTTCAGGCTGTGGCCCCCAAATTACAGAACGCCCGGCCCCCGGCCCCCGGGAGACAAACTCTACTGACTCTAGTAAAAAGCAGCTCAAGACACTGTGTAATTCCTCTTGTTTATTGCACTCTGTAAAGATTTTTATCTGTGAAAGCTGCTCTTTAAATAAAGTCTTACTTATTTTACTATAAACGTTTTTAAAATGCAGATTATGAACGAGTCGTTCACTCAGACTAGAATTACTCCAAACACCAAAGCTCTAAAATGAAACTTTCATTTTTCTGATTGTGATTCTCAGGGTTCAGACGTGAAAAGAGAAAGAAAAACGACCGGACAACAGAACGGAACACTGCCAGGTACTGTACAAGTGTGTGTGTGTGTGTGTGTGTGTGTGTGTGTGTGTGTGTGTGTGTGCGTGTGTGTGTGTACCAGTGTTTGTCTGTACCATGTGTTCGATTTTGTGATTTCAGATGAGGAAGAGTCCGAGCTTCTGACCAGACCTCACCTTCCTCTCACGGCCGTGACTAAGACCAGCCCCGAGCCCCGTCCAGACCCCATCAGGTCTGCATTGACCCCAGGTAGGGCATCTGAGCATCACACTGACCCCAGGGAGGGCATCTGACCCACGGGCTGTGCACACATAAGTAACCCTACAGTACTACTACTACTACTACTTACTACTACTACTACTACTACTACTGCTACTACTACTGCAACTACTACAGTCTGCACCACATCAGAACTTTCTGAGGAAAGTGCCAGTATGAAAAGCAAAGTATTTCAGCCCGACACTTGTATTTCCAGTAAACACATTTTGTGATTTGAGTGTTTTCTTTACAGAAGCAGAGGGGGCGCTCCCACACCTCCCGGTGACCTCCACCAGTAAAGCCGCCCCTGAGGAGGTCAAAGGTCAGCCCCTGTCTGCGGCGGAGGCAGCCAGCGACGCCTTCAGGAGAGGTCTGTGGATTCACTACAATCAAGATGAATTCAGCTACGGCACTGACTGCCAGTTCAGCGCACATTGTCTTGGCATGACTCACTATAATACTCCCTACAACAGAGGCAGATCCAGACTGAACGGCACTAGACTAGAATGCACAGCACTATGACAGTGTTCGGAGCGCTCAAGTGCTTCAGCTCTCAGATTATTACAGTTTCTTCTACAGCTCGTGTCAGTCTCGGGTTTGTAAAAGCCGGGGGTCTGTCATAAACAGAAGAAAAGCTCCAAACACCATTTTAATTATTGTGGATCCATTAAACTGTTTTTCATGGTCGTTTCTTTTACTCACTAACGGCGTTGTGTTTCTCTTCACACTCATGACACTCTCTGCTGTGGTCCCAGGCACATACACACAGAAGGAGTCCGTCCCCCCACAGGAGCAGCGGCGTCTGGACCCCGACCCTCTGGCCCACTCTCCCCTCACCGCACTGACCAAGACCAGCCCTGACCCCAGCCCGGCCAGAAGTGACCCCCCACACGTGTCCGCAGAGTCTCCAGCCCTGCGGAGAGCAGAGCCTCAGGGCAGAACAGGTACGAACTTCATCAGAGCAAAAACAGAAGCACAGGCTGAAAAAAGACGTGGATCAAGAGGGCGACGTCACCCACAACGCCCGGCTCCAACTGAGGCTCATCGAGGCCAGCAGGATCAGTATCAGAGCAAATAAAGAGCCAATCAGGAGCATTTTAAGGTCAGAAGGAGGAAATAGAAAGTGTCGGTCAGAGTCAGAGTCAGTGGAGCCGGAAGCGTGCCAGTGCTCACTTCAGTCTGTGGACACAATAGTGTTTGTGCCGCACACAGGGCTCAGTGTTTGTTTGTGTGTGTGCATGTGTGTGTGTGTGTGTGTGTGTGTGTTTCAGACGTGAGTGAACCAAAGGCCCACACGACCCTGCCAGCGCCTGAGCCCCCTTCACCTGCCGCCCCCCGCTCCTCCTGCCTGTCCTCGCTCCAGGACACGCCCATCAGACCCGGAGAGTACCCGTTCAAACGCAGTGAGTCTGTGTGCCAGTGTGCGCCAGTGTGCGCCAGTGTGCAGGGAGTCCATGGATCTATAATAAGTCCTGGATACAACACTCCCCCTCTGTCCTCGTGAGACTAGTGGCCACTCCAGGTACTGCATCTCCCGGAGCTCTGGGCCAGAAACAATTCTCCCATGGAACTTGACCTCTGACCTGACCTGACAGTGTGTTTATGTGAGTTCAAACTGCCCGTGTTCTGACAGGGCATCCAGCTTTTCACAAAGCTCTGGATTTGTAGAGATTCTTCTGTATTTTTACAACACAAACTTTTTAGAATGTTTAAATTCTCAAAGCGCCTAAAAGCATCATAAGACCGTAAGCATTGTAAGGACCCACGCTAGCCCCGCTCTGATTGGCCAGAACTGATCACATGGTGCACATTTCTGCCAATATTCAGGAAGTAATGAAGAAGAAAATAAATATTTTTTGCCATTTGGCACCAATGAGCACAAGCCCCTGAAAACAAGACAGCGCCATCTTGGGTTCATCTCAGATCTGATTCTTCCATGAGTCTTAGTCCCCGAGTCCCTGAGTCCCTGAGCTCAGGCCCGTGTGGGTGAGGAGGGAAAAACCGAAGATGTTCATTTTGTCTTCTTATGTACTTTAACTTCTTGGGTTCTTTGTTAAGACAATACGGTAACGTGTATTTACCTTGTCGACATGTTTCGGCTGCTGCTGCTGCATCTTCAGAACTGTCCCTGGTGTTGGTGGTGACGTGTCGTATATCAGCTGTTGTTACTTCCTGTAGGCGTGGTCAGCTGTTGTTACTTCCTGTAGGCGTGGTCAGCTGTTGTTACTTCCTGTGGGCGTGGTCAGCTGTTGTTACTTCCTATAGGCGTGGTCAGCTGTTGTTACTTCCTGTAGGCGTGGTCAGCTGTTGTTACTTCCTGTAGGCGTGGTCAGCTGTTGTTACTTCCTGTAGGCGTGGTCAGCTGTTGTTACTTCCTGTAGGCGTGGTCAGCTGTTGTTACTTCCTGTAGGCGTTGTCAGCCTGATGGACCTGGCAGGTCGCTCAGACTGACCCTGCCTCCCGTCGCCCGGTGCTCTCTGGAGGAGGGTGTCCCAGGTGTGTGAAAGGAGGAACGCTCCATCATCTCGGTTAATTCTGTCCGTGCCTCGTTTCCTGATTTCACTGTCCTCCCTGATCCAGCGTTTGAACTTGTTGTTTTCCGATCCAATGACCCGTGCCCCGTCCCAGTCCATAATGTGGTTACCACACCACACTGTGCCACATTATGGATTGGGACGGGGCACGGGTCATTGGATGACAGGTGACAGTTCTGAAGATGGCTCGCAGCAGCAACCGAAACATGTTAACAAGGTAAATACACGTTACTGTATTGTCTTAAAAAAGAACCCAAGAAGTTAAGGTGAGGAGAGAAGTTTCACATTCGTGATACTCATGTTCAGATGTTTGTGTCTCTGCTCATGCTAATTTTGAGGCATAATAAATATTAAAGCAACACCAAAGACTGAAGGAGACTTTAGCAGAAAACTTTACTTGAACTCACTAAAATGTTAATAGCTTTTTTATTTTACGTTCATCACAAACCGTTCATGCACGAGCTCTAATGTGTTTTCAAACCTGAATGGGACAAACTCTCTAATCTAAATGTGTGCTCGGCTCAGCTCCGGTCCTGAAGACGCCCAGTCCAGTTCTGAAGAGGAGCGTGAGCTTCCCCCAACCGACAGGTACGGCCCTGTCAGCACCTGCCCTCTTTTGTCTGCTGTTCCATCTAACCCACTGTGACTCCCCACAGAGAAGCTCCTGCCCTCCAAGTCCATCATCAAATCCAACTTCTCTCCCAGTCTGGACAAGTGAGTCATTTTACCTGACTGTGCCCCTGCTCCTGACAGGTGCCCCCTGCTCCTGACAGGTGTCCACTGCCTCTGTCAGGCTCCCACTGCTCCTGACAAGTGTCCACTGCTCCTGACAGGCATCCACTGCTCCTGACAGGCGTCCACTGCTCCTGACAGGCGCCCACAGCAGCACTGAGAGATGGGTCAAATGCAGAGGACACGTTTCCCTACAGGGACAATAAAGGCTGACCTTTGACCTTTGACCTTTGACAGCTTGAGAGTGGTGATGGTGTTAGAATTAGGGACGCACAGATCCGGGTCTGTCAGTTCCATTAACCTGCAGATAGAGGGCAGAAGGGAGAGAAAGTGCGTTCATATGAACATCTGGAGAAGAAGCTCCAGGCTGAGACAGAGACAGGAGACAGAGACAAAGACAGGAGACAGAGACAGGAGACAGAGACAAGAGACAGAGACAGGAGACAGGAGACGGAGACAGAGAGAGGAGACAGGAGACAGAGACAAAGACAAGAGACAGGAGACAGAGACAAAGACAGGAGACAGGAGACAGAGACAGGAGACAGAGACAGGAGACAGAGACAGGAGACAGAGACAGAGACAAAGACAGGAGACAGGAGACAGAGACAGGAGACAGAGACAGAAACAGGAGACAGAGACAGGAGACAGAGACAGGAGACAGAGACAAAGACAGGAGACAGAGACAGGAGACAGAGACAAAGACAGGAGACAGGAGACAGAGACAGGAGACAGAGACAGAAACAGGAGACAGAGACAGGAGACAGAGACAGGAGACAGAGACAGGAGACAGGAGACAGAGACAGGAGACAGAGACAAAGACAGGAGACAGAGACAGGAGACAGAGACAGGAGACAGGAGACAGAGACAGGAGACAGGAGACAGAAACAGGAGACAGGAGACAGAGACAGAGACAGAGACAGGAGACAGGAGACAGAGACAGGAGACAGAGACAGGAGACAGGAGACAGAGACAGGAGACAGGAAACAGGAGACAGAGACAGGAGACAGAGACAGGAGACAGAAGACGGAGACAGGAGACAGAGACAGGAGACAGGAGACAGAGACAGGAGACAGGAGACAGAGACAGGAGACAGAGACAGGAGACAGGAGACAGAGACAGGAGACAGAGACAGGAGACAGGAGACAGAGACAGAGACAGGAGACAGAGACAGGAGACAGGAGACAGAGACAGAGACAGGAGACAGAGACAGGAGACAGAGACAGGAGACAGGAGACAGAGACAGGAGACAGGAGACAGAGACAGAGACAGGAGACAGACAGGAGACAGAGACAGGAGACAGAGACAGAGACAGGAGACGGAGACAGGAGACAGAGACAGGAGACAGGAGACAGGAGACAGAGACAGGAGACAGGAGACAGAGACAGAGACAGGAGACAGACAGGAGACAGAGACAGGAGACAGAGACAGGAGACGGAGACAGGAGACAGAGACAGGAGACAGGAGACAGAGACAGGAGACAGAGACAGGAGACAGGAGACAGGAGACGGAGACAGGAGACAGAGACAGAGACAGGAGACAGACAGGAGACAGAGACAGGAGACAGAGACAGAGACAGGAGACGGAGACAGGAGACAGAGACAGGAGACAGGAGACAGAGACAGGAGACAGAGACAGAGACAGGAGACAGGAGACAGAGACAGGAGACAGAGACAGGAGACAGAGACAGGAGACAGGAAACAGGAGACAGAGACAGGAGACAGGAGACAGGAGACAGAGACAGGAGACAGAGACAGGAGACAGGAGACAGAGACAGGAGACAGGAGACAGAGACAGAGACAGAGACAGGAGACAGACAGGAGACAGAGACAGGAGACAGGAGACAGAGACAGGAGACAGAGACAGGAGACAGAGACAGAGACAGGAGACAGAGACAGGAGACAGAGACAGAGACAGGAGACAGACAGGAGACAGAGACAGGAGACAGGAGACAGGAGACAGAGACAGGAGACAGAGACAGGAGACAGGAGAGAGGAGACAGAGACAGAAGACAGAGACAGGAGACAGAGACAGGAGACAGAGACAGGAGACAGGAGACAAAGACAGGAGACAGAGACAGGAGACAGAGACAGGAGACAGAGACAGGAGACAGAGACAAAGACAGGAGATAGAGACAGGAGACAGGAGACAGAGACAGGAGACAGAGACAGGAGACAGGAGACAGAGACAGGAGACAGGAGACAGAGACAGAAGACACAGACAGGAGACAGAGACAGGAGACAGAGACAAAGACAGGAGACAGGAGACAGAGACAGGAGACAGAGACAGAGACAGGAGATAGGAGACAGAGACAGGAGACAGAGACAGGAGACAGAGACAGGAGAGAGGAGACAGAGACAGAAGACACAGACATGAGACAGAGACAGGAGACAGAGACAGGAGAGAGGAGACAGAGACAGAAGACACAGACAGGAGACAGAGACAGGAGACAGAGACAAAGACAGGAGACAGGAGACAGAGACAGGAGACAGAGACAGGAGACAGAGACAAAGACAGGAGACAGAGACAGGAGACAGGAGACAGAGACAAAGACAGGAGACAGAAACAGGAGACAGGAGACAGAGACAGGAGACAGAGACAGAGACAGGAGACAGGAGACAGAGACAGAGACAGGAGAGAGGAGACAGAGACAGAAGACACAGACAGGAGACAGAGACAGGAGACAGAGACAGAGACAGGAGACAGAGACAGGAGACAGAGACAGGAGACAGAGACAAAGACAGGAGACAGAGACAGGAGAAAGAGACAAAGACAGGAGACAGAGACAGGAGACAGGAGACAGAGACAGGAGACAGGAGACAGAGACAGGAGACAGAGACAGGAGAGAGGAGACAGAGACAGGAGACAGAGACAGGAGACAGAGAGAGAGACAGGAGACAAAGACAGGAGACAGAGACAGGAGACAGAGACAGGAGACAGGAGACAAAGACAGGAGACAGAGACAGGAGACAGAGACAGGAGACAGAGAGAGGAGACAGGAGACAAAGACAGGAGACAGAGACAGGAGACAGGAGACAGAGACAGGAGACAGGAGAAAGAGACAGGAGACAGGAGACAGAGACAGGAGACAGGAGACAGAGACAGGAGACAGAGACAGGAGACAGAGACAGAGACAGAAGACACAGACAGGAGACAGAGACAGGAGACAGAGACAGGAGACAGAGACAGAGACAGAAGACACAGACAGGAGACAGAGACAGGAGACAGGAGACAGAGACAGGAGACAGAGACAGGAGACAGGAGACAGAGACAGGGACAAAGACAGGAGACAGAGACAGGAGACAGGAGACAGAGACAGGAGACAGGAGACAGAGACAGGAGAGAGGAGACAGAGACAGAAGACACAGACAGGAGACAGAGACAGGAGACAGAGACAGGAGACAGAGACAGAGACAGGAGACAGAGACAGGAGACAGAGAGAGAGACAGGAGACAGGAGACAGGAGACAGAGACAGGAGACAGAGACAAAGACAGGAGACAGGAGACAGAGACAGGAGACAGGAGACAGAGACAGGAGACAGGAGACAGGAGACACAGACAGGAGACAGGAGACAGAGACAGGAGACAGGAGACAGAGACAGGAGACAGAGACAGGAGACAGGAGACAGAGACAGGAGACAGAGACAGGAGACAGGAGACAGAGACAGGAGACAGAGACAAAGACAGGAGACAGGAGACAGAGACAGGAGACAGGAGACAGAGACAGGAGACAGAGACAGGAGACAGAGACAGGAGACAGAGACAGAGACAGGAGACAGAGACAGGAGACAGAGAGAGAGACAGGAGACAGGAGACAGGAGACAGAGACAGGAGACAGAGACAAAGACAGGAGACAGGAGACAGAGACAGGAGACAGGAGACAGAGACAGGAGACAGGAGACAGGAGACAGGAGACAGACAGGAGACAGGAGAAAGAGACAGGAGACAGGAGACAGGAGACAGAGACAGGAGACAGAGACAGGAGACAGGAGACAGAGACAGGAGACAGAGACAAAGACAGAGACAGGAGACAGAGACAGGAGACAGGAGACAGAGACAGGAGACAGAGACAGGAGACAGGAGACAGGAGACAGAGACAGGAGACAGAGACAAAGACAGGAGACAGGAAACAGAGACAGGAGACAGGAGACAGAGACAGGAGACAGGAGACAGAGACAGGAGACAGAAACAGGAGACAGAGACAGGAGACAGAGACAGGAGTTACACTCACAGCACTTATATCTGCTGCTTCATTTTCACTGGAACATTTGAGATGTGTCTTGATGTTTCTGCAGGAAGAGTCCAAAGTCTGGAGGAGCAGGAGGAGGAGCAGGAGGAGGACTGGAGCTGAAGCAGAGCCTGATGAAGACTCAGAGTCTCCCTCGGTCTGACGGAGCTCAGGCCAAACGTGCCATGTTTGAGAGGATGAACTCTGAGCCCCTCAAGTGAGCGCCAACCTCCATAACACCAGACACATGTAGAGGAGCTCACCCTCCACAGCCACAACTGTTCTCCCTGTGTCTGGGTGGAGTTTACATGTTCTCCCTGTGTCTGGGTGGGTTTTTGGGCACCATAGGGGTGCTTTGGCCACTCTAGTGAGGTTAGTTCCTCCTCAAGCCCCTGGTCTCCTGTTTGTTTGTAACGTAGATGGTAGTAAACATAAAGAAAACATATTTTGCGAGATGTGCTCGGTGTTTTTCCTGGTGGTGTCGGCTCTGTTCTCACGGCTCCTTGTGTGTGACAGGCCCAAAGACAGTAAACCCAAACTGAAGCGCTCCCAGAGCTTCGGCGCCAGCGCCAGCGGCATCAAACAGATCCTCCTCGAGTGGTGCCGCTCCAAAACCATTGGGTATCAGGTGGGCATCTCATCACATTCTGGATTAAAGGAACTGTGATTTAAAATCTCACAAACATGACCAAACTGTGTCCAGATCTGAGGTAAACGTGTTCAAATCAAACACAGATTTTACTGACAACAGTTCTAATGATTTATTCTTAAATACAAAAACACTGGACGTGATGGACGGGTTGTTTCTGTTCTGATTTGGTGTTTTGGTTCGACACGATTATCCAATCAGAAAGCAGATTGAGCCTCGCATGACTCTCTCCTTTGGGTTGCCAGTTTCAGTGGTGAAATCCAGTGTCCACCTTGTGTTTGTGCAGAACATCGACATCCAGAACTTCTCCTCGAGCTGGAGCGACGGGATGGCCTTCTGCGCCCTGGTGCACTCCTTCTTCCCCCTGGAGTTTGACTACAACTCCCTGAACCCGGCCAACCGCAAACACAACCTGCAGCTCGCCTTCTCCACCGCAGAGTAAGAGACACACAAACACACACAACAACCGCAAACACAACCTGCAGCTAAATACATAGACTTTATATAAACGGGCATTACGAACCCGCCGTCCACCACACCGGAAGGCGTTCCAAAGAGGAAGTGAGCCTGGCCGCGCTTCCGGCTCCACCCACTCCAACTTGCCAAAAAAACGTCACCTCTCTCTGTAACTGCTGCTGTCCGGCTCCTCATTCGGACCTTCAAATGTTCTGTTAACCACAGACTGTAGAAAGAAGTGGACTAAGGGAGTGTAACATCCGGCTCCAAATGAAGCTCATCGAGGCTAGCAGTTATAGCGGCGAATTTGGAGTTCCATATTTGGAATTCTGACACGTATCATAGCAACCAAAGAACCAATCAGGAGCAACACTGTTGAAGGTAACGCCCCTTCCTGCACCACACCGCTGGTTTAGCAGGGAGTGGGCGCTTAGCAACGCTGTCAATCAAACCTGTTGCTAAGGCTAACGGGAGCGACCTCGGGGAAAGAAGGCGCCTGATTGGTCATTTATTAATGTTCAGATCTTGATTTAGGGACAAAATAATGAAACTAGAAAAGCACTCAGAGAGCGCAGACCTCCGCCAAGCAGCTCAGTTTGCCCTAAATTGGGATTGTTTTGCAATGGTTGTCAGGCGAAAACATAACCTCCTTGGCGGAGGTAATAACATTCCGTTTCCCTGACAACCATTTCAAAGCATGTTTACATTCAAAATGATATGGACACAGATTGTTTTTATTCAAATTCAGAGTAATGTTTGCATTTAACGCAATTAATCATCTGTTGGATTTACCATTAGGAACATTTCCTGAAAATTTCATCAAGATCCGTCCATAACTTTTTGAGTTATTTTGCAAACAAACAAACAAACAAACAAACAAACAGACAAACAAGCAGACAGACTCAGGCGAAAACATAACCTCCTTGGCGGAGGTAATAATAAAAACCCCAGGATCCTGTAGAGCGGCTCCAGACCAACATTTGAAGGTTAGAGTGAGGAGCCTGACAGCAGGGGTCAAAGGTCAGAGTGAGGAGCCTAACAGCAGCAGGTACAGACAGAGGGGCCACGCTTTATACACACAAACTGAACTGGAGCCAGAGTCCATGGAGCCAATACTGCGCCCATGGTCACCTCCTGTTTGGAACGCATCACCTAGCGGGTGAGTGATGTCCGTGTGTATCTACAGTCGATGAAAATATCACAGATCTAATCACAATCTCAGAGCCTGTCGTAAAAAACGCAGCAGCTGGAATCCCTTCAGAGGGAGTTCAGAGTTTTCTGTGTAAAATGTGCAGCTCCATGTTGAACCTGAGCCTGTCGTCTTCAGGAAGCAGGCGGACTGTCTGCGTCTGATCGAGGTGGAGGACATGCTGGACATGGGGGACAAACCGGACCCCATGTGTGTGTTCACATACGTGCAGTCTCTGTACAACCACCTCAAGGTGTTTGAGTGAGTCTGAGTCCTGCAGCTGAAGCCCCGCCCACTGAAGCCCCGGCCATCGAAGCCCCGCCCTACCGAAGCCCCATCCTCCGAAGCCCCGCCCACTGAAGCTCCGGCCACTGAAGCCCCATCCTCCGAAGCCCCGCCCATTGAAGCTCCGGCCACTGAAGCCCCGCCCGCCGAAACCCCGGCCATCGAAGCCCCGCCCACTGAAGCCCCGCCCACTGTGTCACCTCAGTGCGCTGTAGCTCACAATGATTGGATTGATTCTTTGCAGTGACATCACGCTGGGGGTGTTTTACATGTATCGTTATGGTGGAATGTTCATCAGTTACCATGGAAACACAGTTCACACATTAGCAAACACACCTGAAACACAGACTGACAAATTTTTAGAAGGAAAAATACAACAGTGATTTAAAGAGCACGTTTACATTTTCCTGTGATCAGAGCGTTCAGGGTCCTGTTCAGGAGTTTGATTTGACACTAAAAGGTGAAAGACTCACTGAAACACTGTTGGCTAATGCTAATGCTAATGCTAATGCTAACTTGTGACTGTGATGTTCTTTAGAGGGACGTGTTGAACAGCACAGATCCTCTCACCTGTTGGAGTTCAGATCAGTTTCAGTTCTTTCTGGTCAGATTGTGTTAAAACAAAACTCAGATAAAGTTCATCTTATGTAACAGAGCTTCAGACAGAGCAGTGCCTACAGTTAGCATCAACTACACAGACAGCGGCTCTCAGTCTGTCCTACGTGGGCTTCATTTAGTATTTATTTTTAATTTAAATTAAATGCTGTTTTATTTTTGTCCAGCATCAAAGTGGGGGCTTAGATCCGGTTCAGACCCGGTTCAGACCCAGTTCAGACCCGGTTTAGACCTGGTTTAGACCCGGTTCAGACCTGGTTTAACACAGATGTGATGTCCTCTGCTGCTCGTAGGGAGCAGTGTTCATGTCCTGTAGATACACTGACCCTGTATCAGGTGTGAATGAAGCACTTGGTTTATTTAAAAATCATATTTAGACTTTAGTTTGTTTTTTGGTTAAACTTTGGTTTTTCATGTTGTGTAACTTTAAATGTGTCTGAATGTAAAGCACTGACCTGAGACCTGCGAGTTCTGACACTCCGGCCCCGGCGCCGCCTTCCGGACCACAGACTGTATAAACGGACAGAGCTAAACCCGCCAGCCGCCGCGTTACAAACAGGAAGTGAGCACAGGCTCGATTCGGCTCCACGGACTCTGGCTCCGGTTCAGTTTGTGTGTAAAAAGCGTGGCCCCTCTGTCTGTACCTGCTGCAGTCAGGCTCCTCACTCTGACCTTTGACCCCTGCTGTCAGGCTCCTCACTCTGACCTTTGACCCCTGCTGTCAGGCTCCTCACTCTGACCTTTGACCCCTGCTGCCAGGGTCCTCACTCTGACCTTTGACCCCTGCTGTCAGGCTCCTCACTCTGACCTTTGACCCCTGCTGTCAGGCTCCTCACTCTGACCTTTGACCCCTGCTGTCAGGCTCCTCACTCTGACCTTTGACCCCTGCTGTCAGGCTCCTCACTCTGACCTTTGACCCCTGCTGCCAGGGTCCTCACTCTGACCTTTGACCCCTGCTGTCAGGCTCCTCACTCTGACCTTTGACCCCTGCTGTCAGGCTCCTCACTCTGACCTTTGACCCCTGCTGTCAGGCTCCTCACTCTGACCTTTGACCCCTGCTTCAGGCTCCTCACTCTGACCTTTGACCCCTGCTTCAGGCTCCTCACTCTGACCTTTGACCCCTGCTGCCAGGGTCCTCACTCTGACCTTCACATGTTGGTCTGGAGCTGCTCTACGTGACCCTGGGGTTTTTATTTCAACATTTTGTCTCGAAATCCAGATCTGAACATTAAGAACAGACCAATCAGACGCCTTCTTTCCCCGAGGTCCCTCCCTCTAGCGTTAGCAACAGGTTTGATTGACAGCGTTGCTAAGCGCCCACACCGCTGGTTTAGCAGGGAGCGGGTGCTTAGCAACACTGTCAAGGGGCGTTACCTTCAACAGCCTCTCTCTTGATTGGTTCTTTCGTTGCTATGATACTCGTGGTCGGAATTCTAAATAAAGGACCTGGCAAATAAGTTCCTATAACCACTAGCCTCAATGAGCTTCATTTGACTGGAGCTGAACGCTGTGGGGGGCGTCACACTTCTTTATACAGTCTGTGGGCATGATAAACTTAATGCCATACTGCGGAACATTGAAGACAAAGAAATAACCCTGAGAAAGTTACAGTGTGGCTTTAAAATGGCTGCTGAGTTTCCTGCCGACAGTCAGAAAGTGTGTAATGAAAGTGAATGGACTTTAAAAACATGGAGGAGCATTTTTCGATCTTCCATTGTGGATGTTTTATGACACGTGTGAGGTACATGGGTTAAATGTTCTATAATATGAATAAAAGAACCTTAAACCAGCCCTAAAGAGCCTGTGTGTGTCTGACCTCTGACCTCTGACCCCTGACCCCTGACCCCTGTGGATCCTTCTGTTCTGTGACATTTTGAATCTCAATCTTGATCTAAAACGACTTCAGAAAGAAACAAGAGACTCTGACTGAACCAGGACTAAACCAGGACTGAACCAGGACTGAACCAGGACTAAACCAGGACTGAACCAGGACTGAACCAGGACTAAACCAGGACTGAACCAGGACTAAACCAGGACTGAACCAGGACTGAACCAGGACTAAACCAGGACTAAATCAGGTCTAAACCAGGACTAAACCAAACCAGGTCTAAACCAGGTCTAAACCAGGACTAGACCAGGACTAAACCAGGACTAAACCAGGACTAAACCAGGACTGAACCAGGACTAAACCAGGACTAAACCAGGACTAAACCAAACCAGGTCTAAACCAGGTCTAAACCAGGACTAAACCAGGACTAGACCAGGACTAAACCAGGACTGAACCAGGACTAAACCAGGACTGAACCAGGACTAAACCAGGACTGAACCAGGACTGAACCAGGACTAAACCAGGACTAAATCAGGTCTAAACCAGGACTAAACCAAACCAGGTCTAAACCAGGTCTAAACCAGGACTAGACCAGGACTAAACCAGGACTAAACCAGGACTAAACCAGGACTGAACCAGGACTAAACCAGGACTAAATCAGGTCTAAACCAGGACTAAACCAAACCAGGTCTAAACCAGGACTAAACCAGGACTAAACCAAACCAGGTCTAAACCAGGTCTAAACCAGGACTAAACCAGGACTAAACCAGGACTAGACCAGGACTAAACCAGGACTAAACCAGGACTGAACCAGGACTGAACCAGGACTAAACCAGGACTGAACCAGGACTAAACCAGGACTAAATCAGGTCTAAACCAGGACTAAACCAAACCAGGTCTAAACCAGGTCTAAACCAGGACTAAACCAGGACTAAACCAGGACTAGACCAGGACTAAACCAGGACTAAACCAGGACTAAACCAGGACTGAACCAGGACTAAACCAGGACTGAACCAGGACTGAACCAGGACTGAACCAGGACTAAACCAGGACTGAACCAGGACTAAACCAGGACTAAACCAGGACTGAACCAGGACTAAACCAGGACTGAACCAGGACTGAACCAGGACTAAACCAGGACTAAATCAGGTCTAAACCAGGACTAAACCAAACCAGGTCTAAACCAGGTCTAAACCAGGACTAGACCAGGTCTAAACCAGGACTAAACCAGGACTAGACCAGGACTAAACCAGGACTAAACCAGGACTAAACCAGGACTGAACCAGGACTGAACCAGGACTAAACCAGGACTGAACCAGGACTAAACCAGGACTAAATCAGGTCTAAACCAGGACTAAACCAAACCAGGTCTAAACCAGGTCTAAACCAGGACTAAACCAGGACTAAACCAGGACTAGACCAGGACTAAACCAGGACTAAACCAGGACTAAACCAGGACTGAACCAGGACTAAACCAGGACTGAACCAGGACTGAACCAGGACTAAACCAGGACTAAATCAGGTCTAAACCAGGACTAAACCAAACCAGGTCTAAACCAGGTCTAAACCAGGACTAAACCAGGACTAAATCAGGTCTAAACCAGGACTAGACCAGGACTAAACCAGGTCTAAACCAGGCTGTGGGCCCCTCCTGTGGACAGCTGCACTAGAGCAGAGCATTTTTTTTACATTTGGACCAAAACGACGACGCGACGCTGCAAAAACCTACGAGTGTCACCATGAAGAACATCGAACTGGAGAAGGAAGTGACGTCACAGTAGGCGTGTCACAGTGGGCGTGTCACAGTGTCACAGTGGGCGTGTCACGGTGGGCGTGTCACAGTGGGCGTGTCACAGTGGGCGTGTCACAGTGGGTGTGTCACAGTGTCACAGTGGGCGTGTCACAGTGGGCGTGTCACAGTGGGAGTGTCACAGTGGGCGTGTCACAGTGGGCGTGTCACAGTGGGCGTGTCACAGTGGGCGTGTCACAGTGTCACAGTGGGCGTGTCACAGTGGGCGTGTCACAGTGTCACAGTGGGCGTGTCACAGTGGGCGTGTCACAGTGGGAGTGTCACAGTGGGCGTGTCACAGTGGGCGTGTCACAGTGGGCGTGTCACAGTGGGCGTGTCACAGTGTCACAGTGGGAGTGTCACAGTGGGCGTGTCACAGTGGGCGTGTCACAGTGGGCGTGTCACAGTGTCACAGTGGGCGTGTCACAGTGGGCGTGTCACAGTGGGAGTGTCACAGTGGGCGTGTCACAGTGGGCGTGTCACAGTGGGCGTGTCACAGTGTCACAGTGGGCGTGTCATAGTGGGCGTGCACAGTGGGCGTGCACAGTGGGAGTGTCACAGTGGGAGTGTCACAGTGGGCGTGTCACAGTGGGCGTGTCACAGTGGGAGTGTCACAGTGTCACAGTGGGCGTGTCACAGTGGGCGTGTCACAGTGGGCGTGTCACAGTGGGAGTGTCACAGTGGGCGTGTCACAGTGGGCGTGTCACAGTGGGCGTGTCACAGTGGGCGTGTCACAGTGGGCGTGTCACAGTGGGCTTGTACTGGGGGGAGATCGACAAAATGTCGTTTTGAAAATCAGAGATTAAAATTGTCAAACATGAATCAGCCCAAATCTTCAGAGGGTCAGAGAAGAAACGACTAGAACTCTGAAAACTCCAGTTTTTAGAAAAGATCTTCTCACACTCTGAGCTCCATCATGGGCCAGATTAGACCCCCTGGAGGGCCCAGTTTGTCCCGGGGGCCCCTCTTTTGGGCCCCCTGACACAATCAGCAAAAGTTGATTTAGTATTTGGTTCCACTTAGTGAAAGTAAAAAGTACTCGTGGATAATAGTACTCAGAGTACTTTTAACACAGTTTTAGAAGCATTTCAGATCAAACTTTTACGACTGCAAAATACATTATTATTTTATTTCTTACGATATTTTGGAGCGGTTTAAACATTTGGCCTTTCGGGGTGACGGGCTGAACTGAGACTGACATGGAAAGTTGAAAATGTGGCTTATTTTTAGAGAATTTGTGGACGTGAGCGACAGGCGTCAGAACCATGAGAAAACACGGATTATCACAGCATACGAGTACTATGAGTACTACGAGTACGATGAGTACAATGAGTACTATGAGTATGATGAGTATGAGTACTACGAGTCACTCTTCCCAGAAATAAAAGAACAGCATCATGTTAATCGGTGTAAATCCTGTAGTCTGTAGACCTGCACTACAGCACAGACACCACTAGAGGGCAGTGCACCCAGTGTCGCCCCCTCACGCTGTTCTTTTATTTCTGGGAAGAGTGACTCAGGCGGGAGGTTGGCGACTGATTCCAGATTAATATTGTGTCAGTGGACAAGACACTTAAACTCTCTGGTGCAGTTGGCGCAGTCACAGTGTCTCTGTTTTTGAGTGAAAAAATAAAGGTCCAGACTTTGTTCTTGAGGGCCTCATAAACAGGTTCAGAGCTCGGGGCCGCGGGGCCGTGGGGCAGTGGTCAGTCCAGTGACTCAGGTCAGGGTCAGTTTAATTTTAAAAACAGTGACAATGACAAAACATCCAACATGATCTGTTTTTAATGTTTTAACATAATCACGTCTTCTCACAAACTGCAAAATGTTAAATAATATTGGACAAAAAAACAGTTTCTCAAAGCCAAACTTAGACAAGGCGAACCCCGATTCAAAGTGTTGATAATATGAATAAATTTGACATTATGAGAAATAGACTCAAACAAACGTGTCACTTTTGGGCTTTTACACTGAAAGCGCCAACACCGGAACTTCCGGTCAGTCCGTCAAACAAAGTGCTCCGCCGCCGCGCGCGCTCCCGGAGCTGGAGTGGAAGTGTGATCAGAATAACCCCGTGGGCTACGGGGACCCACGCTCCGCGTGTTTCTGCTCCGGGAGATGTGCGCTTTGGCCCGCGGGGGGACGATGATCCGACCCCCGGCAGCGGAGCGTGAGGAGGACCGGAGGAGACACCGGAGTCTGGGGCCGGTGTGTGAG
The DNA here is from genome assembly GCA_029959045.1 of Taenioides sp. WSHXM2023. Lineage (NCBI taxonomy): Eukaryota > Metazoa > Chordata > Actinopteri > Gobiiformes > Gobiidae > Taenioides > Taenioides sp. WSHXM2023. The sequence continues at coordinate 31,650,576 of CM057098.1, forward strand.
GAGGAGGAGGACCGGAGGAGGCAGCGGCCCGCGGGTAAGAGTCTGGAGCCGGTGTGTGGGACCGGACCGGACCGGACCGGACCGGACCGGTGAACGAGTCCGAATCATTGAGTTCAGATTCGTCCCAAACTGAGAGTTTAAAAGAGCCACGTGACTCTGTTTTGTGTCCTAATGTCGTTTCCTCCTCACACACCTGGAGTTGTGTTTGTGTCATTCACACGTTTAACACACAAACCCTCTGTTCCACCTTGTGATGTCACGGGGTGATGCAGCACAGCTCCAGGTGTGTGTTTGAGGAGAACATGACTTAAAGCTCAGAGTCACTTTTGTGTTTGGTCCATTTCACAGGAAACCAGGAAACCCCAGAGAGTCTCCAGATTAAAGAGGAACCCGAAGAACCGAGCGTCAAAGAGGAGGAAGAGCAGCTGCACCTGTGAGTCTCACACACGCAGAGACGTCCCAGTTTGTTTAGTCCAGTTTGTGCGTTTATTGTGCGTTTGTTGTGTGTTTGTGGTGAGTTTGTTGTGCGTTTATTGTTTCCAGGTGTGTCCCTGAGTCCAGTGCGGTGACAGAAGAGTCGTCAGAGCTTCTCCACAGACACAGTGAGCACAGAGGGGACGCACAGGGACAGGACCTCAGCTCAGAGACACATGTCCACTCAGAGACAGAGGGAGACACGGACCACTCCTCTGACAACGATGAAGACTGGAGAGCTCCTTTCAGCTGTTCAGTCTGTGAGGATCATTTTACTCTTTCATTTATGATCTGCTTTTTTCACGCTCCTGCATCACAAACCCTGTTCTGATGTTCCTCCTCAAAAACAGAGCTGGAGTTGTGTTTGTTTCATTCACATGTTTGAGGAACTCTTTATTATTAGTCTGTCTACATCTCCAAAGCTCCAAACGCTCTGTTCCACCTTGTGATGTCATCAAGTGGTAGTTTTCAAGTGAACAGCTCCTTTTACCTTTAGTTCAGTAGAAATGACCAATTCCAGGACTGAAATGATCCAAATGATTCTAGTGAAGGTGTGTGGAGTTTAAAAACACAGTGGAGCACTTCCTGTATCACCACATGATGACATCACAAGGTGGAACAGAGTGTTTTCAGTTTGAGAGAAGAACTCGTGTTAAATCTGCAGGTTTGTGTGTTAAACATGTGAATGAAACAAACACAACTCCAGGTGTGTGTGAGGAGGAAACGACATGAGGACAGAGGACAGAGGGATTTGGGACATTTTAAATTATTTTGTTGTTGTTTTATTTTGTCTCAGTTTAAATCAGATGCCCTAAAACTCTTTTCCCCCAAACGCGCGGCACAAAACATTAAACTAATAATAATAACACTGATCTCCATGGTGATATTATCCAAAATTCAATATATTTGTGTGTTTCTCTCAGACTTTCAAGGCGTCCAAAGTTCTTTACAGCATTTTTCATGAACTCCTGAGTCTCAGCTGCCCCGGGACAGACTGACAGGAGCGAGGCTGCCGATCTGCTCCATCAGCCCCTCACACCACCACCACCACCGTCCTGTTCACTTAGACGAACTTTACTGATCCACAGGGAAATGACTCGGACGCAGCAGCAGCTCAAACATCACAAAATCTTCTAATAACAAAGAGAAAAGTGTCACTAAGGCGTGATTTTCTAAATAAATATATACACACAAGCCAAAATAAAATGGAAAAATAAAATCCAAAATCTCAGCTGTTTAGGACGTCCTGAGGAAGAGTCTGGATCTGCACACGTTTCTCTGGGTTTATTTTGAAAAATGTTTCTCTTTCTATGGCCGATTTTGTGAATATTTTGTAAAGAGTAAATCCGTGTTCGTTAATCGTTAATCTGTCCCTCCCATGATTCCCCTCGTTTCCTCGTGTCGCTTCCTGTTTGTTTGTAAAGCGTCTTTGAGTGTCCAAAAAAGAGCTACAAAAGTCCAATTTATTCTTATTTTTATTATTAGTAATAGTAGTTCTGGAGCCGCCTGAGTCCACAGTCCGGCCTCCATCTGTTCTGCAGTTCACACTTTTAACCACAAGATGGAGCCAAAGTGTCTCTGACTTCTGCATAAAGACGAAATTCAAACTTTTTTGAGCCTAAACCCGTTCACTGTCATCGACGTTAACGATTCAGAACGAGTTTGTGCAGCGACTGAATCTGATGTTCAGTTTGTTTCAGAAAATAAAGTGAATTCCACATTCTTCTTAAAGCTGCAGTGTGTAACTTTTCTGGTGGAGGGTCCGTCAAATGCTTTTTATGCTATTTATACGTTATTGCTTGGTCTGGAATGTTTCACAGTATGGCATTAAACCTTTCTATCTTCATGGAGACTAAACCAGACCAAGTTCCAGGTCAGATCTGTGGAGAGGCGACCCCGCTCACAGTCAGAATGTCTGTTTTTCTAAGTATTTTTGAGCTCTAAAACCACCTGTAATTGAATAAATGTAAAGTAGAGCTGTTTAATGTCACACTGTGGAACATTCCAGGCAGAGTAATGATGTATCCATAGAAACAAGCAGGTGACAGACCCTCTACCAGAAAAGTTACACAGTGCAGCTTTAAATGCGTTGAAAGAACAGAATAAAAATGTCCATGCGCCACAGTAAAGCTGCAAACAAATCCAACGTTCTTTTCTGTCAAACTGGAATACAACTCAGTGATAGAACCGGCAACCACTGTGCAGAAGAACGTGTAAGGCCCAAGAACGAGGAGACGTAAGATCAGACTGTGACGTTCAGGTTCTCGTGGTGGTCAGAGCCGCTTCAGCCCCGTCCGCCGACACCGGGGACGCCTCACACTGTTGCCGTGGTGACCTTTTCCCTCATGTCCCTGCAGGTGTTCAGATGCCCCGGGTGAGTCCTGAGCCGAACCAGGAAACCCCAGAGAGTCTCCAGATTAAAGAGGAACCCGAAGAACCGAGCGTCAAAGAGGAGGAAGAGCAGCTGCACCTGTGAGTCTCACACACTTTAAACACATTTAACGATTTAATTTGTCGTTTCCTGCGGTTTATTTTAAACATTCAAACATTCAAAGAGCTGTTTGTCATGTGCACAGTGCAAAAGAAAACGCAGATCCGCACCGGAGCTGTTTGGAGCTCCCTCTTTTCTATTTTAATGACATCACAATGAGACGTTTTGGGGTCAGACTCATCTTCAGTGAAGGGCTTCATTAAAATATGGATCTGGGAGCTCCAAAGAACTGGGGAAGGATCTGTCTTTTTTTTGTTTTGTTTTTTGTCTTTGAACCCGACACACAGTCACTTTCTCTGGATGTGTCTCTAAAGTCTCAGCACGTGCACAGTGAAAATGTGTTTATGCACTGAAATTCTTTGTGGTTTTGCTTCCCTCAGAATAAGTGAGTTTAGTTTATATCGTTTATATCGTTTATATCGTTTATATCGTACAGTGACCCAAACTGAAAACACACGGGCCTAAAGTGCGTAAGAACAGCTCCTTATCTTGGTCTCCTAAAGGCTTATGGGAAAAAACAGTTTGGTTCTTGACCTGATGCTTGTGTAGGAAGTGACTGTGGGAAGTAGAGCGCCCCCCTGTGGTGCCCTGTTCCCACAGCACACAGTGATGGAGCTTAATTGATTGATTGAATTTATTTTGGTCACATTATTCCACAGTTCATCAGATTTAACACACAGACCCAAAAAGTGGAGGCTGAAGCTTGAGCTCGTTAGACTTTACCTTTTATTCCTTTGTCAAAGCCTCATCCTGAAACTTTATTCGTAAATACAAACAAACAAACCAGTAACAGTGCAGCAAAGTGCTACAGCACAAACTAAATCTGCCCAGAGTTAAACATTTAAACTTCTTTTTTAAATGGAACCGAGCGGTGCAGTTTCAGCTCTTCTGTCCACTTGTTCCATTTTCATATTTGTTCTGATTTTCTTTTTGATAAACGCGGCCGTACCTCTGAGCTTATATCGGCTATTTCGGATTTTAAACATATTCTGAGACTGTTGTTTACTTTACACTTTGAAAATCATGTTCAGAGGTCGAAACTAAAGCGTGAAATTTCAGAGTTTGAAGGTTTGTAAATGACGCGTTGGTTGGTTCATTATAAGTTAATAATGTGACTGATCTTATTGCCTTTTTTCGGCGAGGTAAATTAAAAGCCTCTCCTCTGTACGTTGCTCAAGAGTTTGTTTTTTGTGACAAATTTCTTGAGCTTTCTTAGGAAGGAGAGTAGAGCGGGAGGGGGCGTTACCGTCAACAACCTCGCTCCTGATTGGCTCTTTGGTTTCACGCTCGAATTTCCAAATATGGCCCCTGGTTCCAGATTGCTGGCCTCGATGAGCTTCATTTGGAGCTCCCTCAGAACACTTCTTTATACTGTGTGTGTAAAATCTTGTGCTTTTGTGGTTGTCATAAATGTCATTTGTTGTGCGTTTGTTGTTTCCAGGTGTGTCCCTGAGTCCAGTGCGGTTTATGTGAAGACAGAAGAGTCGTCAGAGCTTCTCCACAGACACAGTGAGCACAGAGGGGACGCACAGGGACAGGACCTCAGCTCAGAGACACATGTCCACTCAGAGACAGAGGGAGACACGGACCACTCCTCTGACAACGATGAAGACTGGAGAGCTCCTTTCAGCTGTTCGGCTCCACAGATGGAGACAGAGGCCGGCGGACGCTTCAAACGGGTCCAGACCAGAGCCAGAAGCAGCACCGCCCTAAACCCAAGTCTGTCCCCCAAACTCTGGTCTGACCCAGAGACCAGAGCCGCTGTGGACCATGGACGCGTGTCAGGAACAGCTGAAGGAGCTGAGAGGAGCAACCACCAGTGCCATTTATGTAAAAAGAGTTGTGGATCTAAACATGATTTACTGAGACACATTAGAGTTCATACAAGCATGAAACCTTTCAGCTGTTCAGTCTGTAAGAAAACATTTTCCCACAAGACCAGCCTGTACGTGCACAAGAGGACACACACAGGAGACAGACCTTACAGCTGTTCAGTCTGTAAGAAAACGTTTAGCCAAAAGAATAATCTGGTGGTGCACTTGAGGACACACACAGGAGACAAACCTTACAGCTGTTCAATCTGTAAGAAGCGTTTCTCACATCCCTCTGGTCTCATGTATCATAAAAGAACCCACACAGGAGAAAAACCTTACAGCTGTTTGGTCTGTAAGAACTCTTTCACCCACAAGATGATCCTCAATGTGCATATGAGAACACACACAGGGGAAAAACCTTACAGCTGTTCTGTCTGTAATACACGTTTTACTCAGAGCTACAATCTGAAAAGACACATGAGGAGTCACACAGAAGTCAGGGCTTTCAGCTGTTCCTTCTGTGAGAAAACATTCACCCAAAAGACTGACCTTTGTGAACACATAAGAACGCACATAGGAGACAAACCTTTCAGCTGTTCTGTCTGTAGCAAACACTTCATCTCCAACGCTCACTTGAAAAGACACATGAGCAGTCACACAGGAGAGCGATCCTACAGCTGTTCAGTCTGTAAGAAAGACTTTACTGATTCCTCTGGTCTCAAACATCACAAAGAAACTCACGCCGAAGAAAAACCTTACAGCTGTTCTGTCTGTAAGAAAAGATTCACCCGCAAGTCGAACCTAGACGCACATCGAAGAATGCACGTAGGCGAAAAACCTTACAGCTGTTCGGTGTGCGATACGCGGTTTATCACAAGCTCCAATCTGAAGAGACACATGAGGAGTCACTCTGGAGCGGCGCCTTACAGCTGTTCAGTCTGTAACACACAGTTCAGCCTGAGCTCGGCTCTGGTGAAACACATGAAAAGTCACACAGAAGATAAACCTTTCAGCTGTTCTGTGTGTAATATCCGGTTTATCTTGAAGTCTTCTCTGGTCAGACACATGGGGGCGCACACGTCAGAGAAATGAACACCACAGACGGACGCCCCGTACTTCACCCACCTCCTCAGCGTCGCACATTTTAAACTGTAGCTCCAGAGGCTCCCACCGATTCACCCAAATATGAAAACAATCTCTCATCTGTTCTCAAACCAGTTACCCTCTGGTTCATGGGCAAGTGCTTAACCAACTACACCAGTGCTTAAAGGTTGTATGGAGGATTTTCTTTGTTTCAAATTGTCAATGAAAGTTGAAAATGGCATTAGAGACGCAGCAGCCCTGGAATTATGACCGAAAAATAGAATGAAATCATCACCTGTGGACGTGGTGGAGTCAGATAAACATTAGAGCCTCGTTATCTTTTGGCTGTTTGGTCGTCAAACTCCCTACGTCTTCACGCTGAGGCGGTTGCCAAGGCGATGAACATAATTGAGTTTACAGGAGAACGTTCTCAGTGTTTCCGCTTCATCCATCGCAGCCGCCGCCGTCGGAGCCCGAACAACGAGGCCCCAAACGCTGCAGCGGACGAACCGAAGTCGAGAGTTTGAAGTGTTGAAATGTCTGATGTTGGTCTGATTTTATAAAATTTCCTCCCAAAAATGCGACTTAGAGTCCAGTGCGACGTAAATATGTTTTCTTCTTGATGCATTTTTTTGGCTGGTGCGACTCCGGAAAATACGGGACATTTGTTTGTTTCTGATTTTCCTGTGGCCTGAAATGGGCCACAGACTGTGACTGAAGCCCTGATCCGTGCTCTAAACTTTGATTTTATTTATTGTACAAAATCAATTTAATAATAATAATGATAAAAAAAACTTGATGTGTTTTTAATTGAAGTTGATCTAATGAAAAAAATATTATAATATTATACACATTTTGACAATAAATTATTATTATTATTATTATTATTATTATTATTATTATTATTATTATTACAATAAAAGGAGACATAATTAGAGTGAGCAGACGTCCCTTTGACCCGGACAGTCCCAGTTCTGACCCTGTGTCCTCCTGTGTCCTGTGTCCTGTGTCCCCCTGTGTCCCCCTGTGTCCTCCTGTGTCCTCCTGTGTCCTGTGTCCCCCTGTGTCCTGTGTCCCCCTGTGTCCTCCTGTGTCCTGTGTCCTCCTGTGTCCCCCTGTGTCCTCCTGTGTCCTGTGTCGTCCTGTGTCCCCCTGTGTCCTCCTGTGTCCCCCTGTGTCCTCCTGTGTCCCCCTGTGTCGTCCTGTGTCCCCCTGTGTCCTCCTGTGTCCCCCTGTGTCCTCCTGTGTCCTGTGTCCCCCTGTGTCCTCCTGTGTCCCCCTGTGTCCCCCTGTGTCCTCCTGTGTCCTGTGTCCCCCTGTGTCCTCCTGTGTCCCCCTGTGTCCTCCTGTGTCCCCCTGTGTCCCCCTGTGTCCTGTGTCCCCCTGTGTCCTCCTGTGTCCTGTGTCCTCCTGTGTCCCCCTGTGTCCTCCTGTGTCCTCCTGTGTCCCCCTGTGTCCTGTGTCCTCCTGTGTCCTCCTGTGTCCCCCTGTGTCCTCCTGTGTCCCCCTGTGTCCTGTGTCCCCCTGTGTCCTCCTGTGTCCCCCTGTGTCCTGTGTCCCCCTGTGTCCTCCTGTGTCCCCCTGTGTCCTCCTGTGTCCCCCTGTGTCCTGTGTCCCCCTGTGTCCCCCTGTGTCCTGTGTCCCCCTGTGTCCCCCTGTGTCCTCCTGTGTCCCCCTGTGTCCCCCTGTGTCCTCCTGTGTCCCCCTGTGTCCCCCTGTGTCCTCCTGTGTCCTCCTGTGTCCCCCTGTGTCGTCCTGTGTCCCCCTGTGTCCTCCTGTGTCCCCCTGTGTCCCCCTGTGTCCTGTGTCCCCCCGTGTCCTCCTGTGTCCTGTGTCCCCCTGTGTCCTCCTGTGTCCCCCTGTGTCCTCCCGTGTCCTCCTGTGTCCCCCTGTGTCCTGTGTCCTCCTGTGTCCCCCTGTGTCCTCCTGTGTCCCCCTGTGTCCTCCTGTGTCCCCCTGTGTCCTGTGTCCCCCTGTGTCCTCCTGTGTCCTCCTGTGTCCTGTGTCCCCCTGTGTCCTCCTGTGTCCCCCTGTGTCCTCCTGTGTCCCCCTGTGTCCTCCTGTGTCCCCCTGTGTCCCCCTGTGTCCTGTGTCCCCCTGTGTCCCCCTGTGTCCCCCTGTGTCCTGTGTCCCCCTGTGTCCTCCTGTGTCCCCCTGTGTCCTGTGTCCCCCTGTGTCCTCCTGTGTCCTCCTGTGTCCCCCTGTGTCCTCCTGTGTCCCCCTGTGTCCTCCTGTGTCCTCCTGTGTCCCCCTGTGTCCCCCTGTGTCCTCCTGTGTCCCCCTGTGTCCTGTGTCCCCCTGTGTCCCCCTGTGTCCCCCTGTGTCCTCCTGTGTCCCCCTGTGTCCTGTGTCCCCCTGTGTCCTCCTGTGTCCCCCTGTGTCCTCCTGTGTCCTCCTGTGTCCCCCTGTGTCCCCGTGTCCTCCTGTGTCCCCCTGTGTCCTGTGTCCCCCTGTGTCCTGTGTCCCCCTGTGTCCCCCTGTGTCCTCCTGTGTCCTGTGTTCTCCTGTGTCCCCCTGTGTCCTCCTGTGTTCTCCTGTGTCCCCCTGTGTCCTCCTGTGTTCTCCTGTGTCCCCCTGTGTCCTCCTGTGTTCTCCTGTGTCCCCCTGTGTCCCCCTGTGTCCCCCTGTGTCCTGTGTCCTCCTGTGTCCTCCTGTGTCCTCCTGTGTCCCCCTGTGTCCTCCTGTGTCGTCCTGTGTCCCCCTGTGTCCTGTGTCCCCCTGTGTCCTGTGTCCTCCTGTGTCCTCCTGTGTCCTGTGTCCCCCTGTGTCCTCCTGTGTCCCCCTGTGTCCTCCTGTGTCCTCCTGTGTCCCCCTGTGTCCTGTGTCCTCCTGTGTCCTCCTGTGTCCTCCTGTGTCCCCCTGTGTCCTCCTGTGTCCCCCTGTGTCCTCCTGTGTCCCCCTGTGTCCTGTGTCCCCCTGTGTCCTCCTGTGTCCTGTGTCCCCCTGTGTCCTCCTGTGTCCCCCTGTGTCCTCCTGTGTCCCCCTGTGTCCTCCTGTGTCCCCCTGTGTCCTGTGTCCCCCTGTGTCCCCCTGTGTCCTGTGTCCCCCTGTGTCCTCCTGTGTCCCCCTGTGTCCTGTGTCCCCCTGTGTCCTCCTGTGTCCTCCTGTGTCCCCCTGTGTCCTCCTGTGTCCCCCTGTGTCCTCCTGTGTCCCCCTGTGTCCCCCTGTGTCCTCCTGTGTCCCCCTGTGTCCTGTGTCCCCCTGTGTCCCCCTGTGTCCTGTGTCCCCCTGTGTCCTCCTGTGTCCCCCTGTGTCCTGTGTCCCCCTGTGTCCTCCTGTGTCCCCCTGTGTCCCCGTGTCCTCCTGTGTCCCCCTGTGTCCTGTGTCCCCTGTGTCCTGTGTCCCCCTGTGTCCCCCTGTGTCCTCCTGTGTCCTGTGTTCTCCTGTGTCCCCCTGTGTCCTCCTGTGTTCTCCTGTGTCCCCCTGTGTCCTCCTGTGTTCTCCTGTGTCCCCCTGTGTCCTCCTGTGTTCTCCTGTGTCCCCCTGTGTCCTCCTGTGTTCTCCTGTGTCCCCCTGTGTCCTCCTGTGTCCTCCTGTGTTCTCCTGTGTCCTCCTGTGTTCTCCTGTGTCCCCCTGTGTCCTCCTGTGTCCTCCTGTGTCCCCCTGTGTCCCCCTGTGTCCCCCTGTGTCCTGTGTCCTCCTGTGTCCTCCTGTGTCCTCCTGTGTCCCCCTGTGTCCTCCTGTGTCGTCCTGTGTCCCCCTGTGTCCTGTGTCCCCCTGTGTCCTGTGTCCTCCTGTGTCCTCCTGTGTCCTGTGTCCCCCTGTGTCCTCCTGTCCCCTCTGTCCCCGCACATGTCCCAGGACTCTGTTTCTGCCCAGTCTGATGTAGCTGCTTCATATTTACAGAATAATCCCATAAAATCGTCCGTTTTCTTTGGTTTGTTCCTGGTTTGTTTTTCTGTGCCGTCTCGGTCCTCCAGCCTCTTCTTCTGTGGGGATTTGTCTTCGTCCAGTGACCTTGGACTTCAGGACAAATTCAGGGTCAGACCTTTTCCCTGTTGGGCAGAGGTCATTCGTCTGTAGTAATTCTGTGATTTAAATGTTGTCTAGTTGTGATTTGGCCGTTTTTCACAGTCGTAATCACATTTTATTTATATTTAAGTTGATTTTGAGCTTTTGTTTTCTGTTGTTTTTATCCGTCTGAAGATGTGCGGGACGTGCTCGTCCTCTGGAGTTTGGGCTGGACCGAGTAGCAGAACATGCAGATTGTGTTTTTCTGTTGTGAACCAGATTAAACAGAGATGCCTCCAAAAGTTCCTGCTGTGTCCCGTGGCTCCTGAACGCACCACAAACAAAACGACAGAATCCACCGACACACTGATCCTCACCAGCGGAACGTCGGCATTTTTGTCTCCAGAAGCCACAACTTTTCTAGTTATTAATATATAAAGGTTTAAATTGTTTAAATTGATTTGTTTTATCACTTTAGTCGTACCAATACACGTTTAGATGAAGAAACCAAATCTGAAAGAACCTTATAGGTTTAAAATATCAAATTAACGTATCAAAATGTCGTAGCAGCTGGTCAGAGCCTGAGCCCGTCAGACCTCAGAGGTTCAGCAGGACCGAGTCTGGGAGACGCAGGGAAAAACCTGCTGTTGTGTCCTTGGGCAAGGCACTTCGCCCACATTGCCTAGTATGAAAGTGCCTCGCTTCTGTCAGTCTGCCCCAGGGCAGCTGCGGCTACAGTAGTACCAGCACCGAGTGGAGTGAATGAAGAACGATCCGTAAAGCCTCTTTAAGTGTCCAGAAAAGCGCTGAATAAAACTGATGTATTATTATTCATTTTATTATTATTTCAAAATGTCATTCGGTGACGCGGGTCACACGTAAAATCAGTGACATTTGTTTAAAAAAATTATAAAAATAGACAAAATCATAAACTTTTCTCTGTGGCATAATTTTAAAAGCCTTGACATGAACATATAAAACTTTTTAAAATGAACACAAAAGAAATACTGTTAATGTCTTAAATAAACTTGTCACCAAAAGCCAATTTCATCAGTGATTCTGTAAAACGAAGTTAAAATTTGAACAATAATGTGAGATCTTTCCTCATGTGTCGTGGGTTTGACTCTGAGGACCCTGCAGTGATGCAAATGATTCTAGTGAAGGTGTGTGGAGTCTAAAAACACAGTGGAGCACTTCCTGTATCACCACATGATGACATCACAAGGTGGAACAGAGTGTTTCAGTTTGAGAGAAGAACTCGTGTTAAATCTGCAGGTTTGTGTGTTAAACATGTGAATGAAACAAACACAACTGCAGGTGTGTGTGACGAGGAAACGACATTAGAACAGTTGAGTTTTTATGGTTTTATTCTTTTTTTTTCTTCCCTGTTTCTCTGAATTCCCTTTTTTCCCCTTTTTTTCCCCCGTTTTTTTTTCCACCGGGTCAAACGTCACTTCCGGGGAGCGCGCGTCCGCCATTTCAGCTCCGGAGTTTGATTTTCCCACAAACTTTTCCAACTCCCTTTAACTTTCCGGATCTGACGGTGTCCCGCTCCCGTGGACTGCGGGGGACTCCGGGGGACTCCGGGGACATTTGTAAACTCGAGACTCGCACTTTTCCCAGCGCCAGATTGTTTTTTTTTTGTTTTTTGTTTTTTGTCCAGGTGGAGCCGCGGCGCACCGGGTGGCGCAGGAGCCGCGGACAGGGCCCTGCAGCCCGGGGGACCGCGCAGTCATGGCCGGGAGTTTTGACGCGGAGGACCGGAGCCGCTGGTACTGGGGCCGGCTGAGCAGACCGGAGGCGGTGGCGCTGCTCCAGGGACAGCGGCACGGCGTGTTCCTGGTGCGGGACTCCATCACCAGCCCCGGGGACTACGTCCTGTCCGTGTCCGAGAACTCCCGGGTGTCCCACTACATCATCAACAGCGTCAGCAACAACCGGCAGAGCGGGACAGGTACGGGACAGGGACGGAGAGGAGACAGGGACGGAGAGGAGACAGGGACGGAGAGGAGACAGGGACGGAGAGGAGACAGGGACGGAGAGGAGACAGGAGAGGAGACAGGGACGGAGAGGAGACAGGGACGGAGAGGAGACAGGGACGGAGAGGAGACAGGGACGGAGAGGAGAGGAGACAGGGACGGAGAGGAGACAGGGACGGAGAGGAGACAGGGACGGAGAGGAGACAGGGACGGAGAGAGGAGACAGGGACGGAGAGAGGAGACAGGGACGGAGAGAGGAGACAGGGACGGAGAGAGGAGACAGGGACGGAGAGGAGACAGGGACGGAGAGGAGACAGGGACGGAGAGAGGAGACAGGGACGGAGAGAGGAGACAGGGACGGAGAGGGGACAGGGACGGAGAGGAGACAGGGACGGAGAGAGGAGACAGGGACGGAGAGGAGACAGGGACGGAGAGAGGAGACAGGGACGGAGAGAGGAGACAGGGACGGAGAGGGGACAGGGACAGAGAGGAGACAGGGACGGAGAGAGGAGACAGGGACGGAGAGAGGAGACAGGGACGGAGAGGAGACAGGGACGGAGAGGAGACAGGGACGGAGAGAGGAGACAGGGACGGAGAGAGGAGACAGGGACGGAGAGGGGACAGGGACGGAGAGGAGACAGGGACGGAGAGGAGACAGGGACGGAGAGGAGACAGGGACGGAGAGGAGAGGAGACAGGGACGGAGAGGAGACAGGGACGGAGAGGAGACAGGGACGGAGAGGAGACAGGGACGGAGAGGAGAGGAGACAGGGACGGAGAGGAGACAGGGACGGAGAGAGGAGACAGGGACGGAGAGAGGAGACAGGGACGGAGAGGGGACAGGGACAGAGAGGAGACAGGGACGGAGAGAGGAGACAGGGACGGAGAGGAGACAGGGACGGAGAGGAGACAGGAGAGGAGACAGGGACGGAGAGGAGACAGGGACGGAGAGGAGACAGGGACGGAGAGGAGAGGAGACAGGGACGGAGAGGAGACAGGGACGGAGAGGAGAGGAGACAGGGACGGAGAGAGGAGACAGGGACGGAGAGGAGACAGGGACGGAGAGGAGACAGGGACGGAGAGGAGACAGGGACGGAGAGAGGAGACAGGGACGGAGAGAGGAGACAGGGACGGAGAGAGGAGACAGGGACGGAGAGGAGACAGGGACGGAGAGGAGACAGGGACGGAGAGAGGAGACAGGGACGGAGAGAGGAGACAGGGACGGAGAGGGGACAGGGACGGAGAGGAGACAGGGACGGAGAGAGGAGACAGGGACGGAGAGGAGACAGGGACGGAGAGAGGAGACAGGGACGGAGAGAGGAGACAGGGACGGAGAGGGGACAGGGACAGAGAGGAGACAGGGACGGAGAGAGGAGACAGGGACGGAGAGAGGAGACAGGGACGGAGAGGAGACAGGGACGGAGAGGAGACAGGGACGGAGAGAGGAGACAGGGACGGAGAGAGGAGACAGGGACGGAGAGAGGAGACAGGGACGGAGAGGGGACAGGGACGGAGAGGAGACAGGGACGGAGAGGAGACAGGGACGGAGAGGAGAGGAGACAGGGACGGAGAGGAGACAGGGACGGAGAGGAGACAGGGACGGAGAGGAGACAGGGACGGAGAGGAGACAGGGACGGAGAGAGGAGACAGGGACGGAGAGAGGAGACAGGGACGGAGAGGGGACAGGGACGGAGAGGAGACAGGGACGGAGAGGAGACAGGGACGGAGAGGAGACAGGGACGGAGAGGAGAGGAGACAGGGACGGAGAGGAGACAGGGACGGAGAGGAGACAGGGACGGAGAGGAGACAGGGACGGAGAGGAGAGGAGACAGGGACGGAGAGGAGACAGGGACGGAGAGAGGAGACAGGGACGGAGAGAGGAGACAGGGAC
>CM057098.1:31666757-31714257 GCA_029959045.1 Taenioides sp. WSHXM2023
TGTGACATTTGTCCCGGTACGGCGGAGCACGTGTGTCCCTGATTGGCTGATCCACCTGTCAATCACACTGGGAGGTTCACGGGTGACACACACACACAAGCGGACGCGCACACACACACACGGACGCACACTGTGGGCCTGTCCAGACCTGTGAGAGGAAGGGCCCCAGCTGCTCCGGCTCTGGGAACCTGGGGACTGGCTCCTGCTTTAACTGAAAATGACTGAAGAGATTTTTCTGCTCGTATCTGATTCTGTTCCGTCCGAGTGCCACCCGGGGCCCTCAGACCGGTTTATCAGAGATAAGGAGCTCCAGCCCGCGCTTTTACTCGCGCGCTTTGTTCAGACGAAGAAAACTTGTTTATGCGACACATTTGACATTTTCACAGTTCTGAGGATTAAAATGTTTGTGTTTCATATGAACTTTGTGCAGGAAGTGATTTAACAAAGACTTTTAGCATCACAGCCACGATTTAGACTTTATTTTTACTGAACCGTATCGATTCGATTTAAAATATATCGTATTGAATCAAAAGTGCGCTGTATTGAGATATGTATCGTATGGGGAACTTCTTAATGATACCAGTCCTACCTCCCGTTTAACCTGCGTGTTCTTCCTGTTCATGAAGTCCGTTCTTCCTGTTCATGAAGTCCGTTCTTCCTGTTCATGAAGTCCGTTCTTCCTGTTCATAAAGTCCGTTCTTCCTGTTCATAAAGTCCGTTCTTCTGCTGCGTCCTCAGGTGTTTCCGCTCCCTGGTTCAGAATTGGAGATCAGGAGTTTGAGGCCCTCCCCGCTCTGCTGGAGTTCTACAAGATCCACTACCTGGACAGCACCACTCTGATCGAGCCCATGTGCAGGTCCCCGGGCCCTATCCGTCCCGCCGCCGTACCTGCTGCACCTGCCGCGCCCGCCGCATCCCCCCCACAGAGCCATGAGCCGCCTCAGTACGTCCGCGCCCTCTTCGACTTCCCCGGGAACGACGCTGAAGACCTGCCCTTCCTCCGCGGGGACATCCTGCGCGTCCTGGAGAAGCCCGAGGAGCAGTGGTGGAACGCTGCCAACCAGGACGGACGTTCCGGCATGATCCCCGCGCCGTACGTGGAGAAGTACCGCCCGGCCTCGCCCACCTCGCCCTTCTCCTCTGGGGGGCAGCAGCTGGACGGGGCTCCCCTGAACGCGCCGCCGCTGGGGACCCCGGGACAGTACGCTCAGCCCGTGGCCAACGCACAGCTGCCAAACCTCCAGAATGGCCCTGTGTACGCCCGCGCCATCCAGAAGAGGGTCCCCAACGCCTACGACAAAACGGCACTGGCCCTCGAGGTAAATACACCAAGACATGTTTAAATCGCCCGTACCGCACTATTGTGTGTTCTAATGTCGTTTCCTCGTCACAAACACCTGGAGTTGTGTTTTGTTTCATTCACATGTTTAACGCACAAACCTGCACATTTATGTCACATTCTCCTCTGCTCGGGACTCGGGAAAACCGACCTCCACCTTGAGAAAGTCCAGTGGAACGGACATCAAATCAGGGTTCTGAAACACAAACCCGGGCTGGTTCGGTGCAGACGAGTCGGTTGGATTTACGTCACAGCAGAAATGTCGGCGCAAACAGTAAACGGGGAGAATTGTGTTTTCGTCATTTTGATTTGTTCAGTCGTGTTTGTGTAGAGAAAGTGTCGTCTAAAAACTTTGTAGTGACATTTAGACTTTTTTCACATCATTTAACAGAAGACAGAAGTTTTTTTCTGAACATGTAAAAGTCAAACCGCCATAACCGATTCTCCGACAGCTAACGTTAGCGAACAGACTCTGAGCCGTTCACTGCCTCAGGGTTCAGTCAGAGGGTTGAGTTCTTTGAGATTTGGATGTCGCCCTAGTGACTTTTACATCGCTCGTCCCAAATGTCGTTCTACAAACCGTGTCTGGGATTCATAAACAAACAAAATAAACATTAAACTTTCTCGGATGTCCAGATTTTCCCCAACTGTTGCAATCGAACGTGTTTACAACGGATGTCAGGAGAACTGACTCGGATTTATCGATTACCGACATTCAGTAGAACGCGGCATTAGGCCGAGTTCTTCTCTCAAACTGAAAACACTCTGTATTACCACGTGACATCACAAGGTGGAACAATGTTTTTAAAATCAACACAGACTTAGAATCAGAACAGGACTTAAAGCTCAGAGGAGTCCATTTTTGTACTACTGAACCTTGTACTGCAGTTTTCTTTGCTCTAGTATCGGTTTATATCTGGTATCGAGCCGTAATATCGAAATCGGTGTAGAAATAGAAAAAGATCCGTGCATCTGTAGTAATAATGAGCGTAGAGCTGTACTGGACCCTGGTGCACACAGGACGCACACACAGGGCGCACACACAGAGGACACACACAGGGCGCACACACACAGGGCGCACACCCAGGACGCACACACAGAGGACACACACACAGGACGCACACCCAGAGGACACACACAGGGCGCACACACAGGGCGCACACACAGGGCGCACACACACAGGACGCACACCCAGAGGACACACACAGGGCGCACACACAGGGCGCACACACAGAGGACGCACACACAGAGGACGCACACACACACAGAGGACACACACACAGGGCGCACACACACAGGGCGCACACACACAGGGCGCACACACACAGGACGCACACACACAGGACGCACACACACAGGACGCACACACACAGGACGCACACACAGGGCGCACACACACAGGACGCACACACAGGGCGCACACACAGAGGACACACACACAGAGGACACACACACAGGGCGCACACACACAGGACACACACACAGAGGACACACACACACAGGGCGCACACAGAGGACGCACACACAGAGGACACACACACAGGGCGCACACACACAGGACGCACACACACAGGACGCACACACAGGGCGCACACACAGAGGACACACACACAGAGGACACACACACAGGGCGCACACACAGAGGACGCACACAGAGGACGCACACACAGAGGACGCACACAGAGGACGCACACACAGGACGCACACACAGGACACACACACAGGACGCACACACAGAGGACACACACACACAGGACGCACACCCAGAGGACACACACAGGGCGCACACCCAGAGGACACACACAGGGCGCACACACAGAGGACACACACAGGGCGCACACACTGCAGCTCCACTGTGCGGCTCGTACAATGAGTCCCTCCGTTCTTTTACACACTTGTCGTTGGCTTCAAATGTCCAGCTGAAAGCACCGCTCTGTCTGAAGCTCTGTTACTCAAGTTAGACTTTAAACTGTAACTTTTTCGGTTGGGGGTCCGTCTTCCTCTGGTTTCTATGGATACGTCATTGCTCTGCCTGGAATGTTCCACAGTGTGACATTAAACAGCTCTACTTTACATTTATTCAACTACAGGTGGTTTTAGAGCTCAAAAATACCTAGAAAAAACAGACATTCTGACTGTGAGCGGGGTCGCCTCTCCACAGATCTGACCTGTGACTTGGTCTGGTTTGGTCTCCATGAAGATTAGGGGTGTGCAAAAATATAGAAATATCAATATATCGTATCGTTTAATGTGATGATACAGTATCGATATTGTGGGCTGCTGTATCGATATATCGCCAAGAGGATTTTTTTGGTTTATTTTACTAAATTATTTTCTTACAGAGCTTCAGTTTTTGTTGCTTGTTTAGAGGAAGGAAACTTTTCACAGTTTTGAGGATTAAAATGTTTGTGTTTCAGATGAACTTTGCACAGGAAGTGATTTAACAAAGACTTTTAGAATCACAGCCACGATTAAGACTTTATTTTTACTGAACCGTATCGAATCACTTTGAAATGTATCGTATCGAATCGAAAGCGCGTCGTATCGAGGTTTGTATCGTATCGACAACTTCTTAATGATACTCAGCCCTAATGAAGATGGAATGGTTTAATGCCCTACTGTGAAACATTCCAGACAAATGAAATGTTGAAATGGGAGTTTTCCTTTATGGACCGTTAAAAACGACAAATTCGACTCCTCGTTTGACCAAAACACAGTTAAGATCATTATATTTATGATTTAAGATGGAATTTCACTATTTTTTTCCCAGTTTAGCGTCGTGTTGTTTTCAGGGGCCTGGGCTTATTGGCTCATGGGCACAAAAATAATTTTCTCTTCCACATTTATTGGAGAATTCTGTCTGGGAGCTGCAGTACCTGGAGCAGCCACTAGAGCGGGGACAGAGGGGGAGCGGTTTATCCAGTTCTTATTACAGATCCACAGTTTGGCCAGTTTGTAGTTTTAAAATTTTACTTCCTGGTTGGAAATCATGACGTCGTTCCAGGGAATTCCACCACGGTTTTCCTCCTCTAATGTACGCAGACGTTTTTATTTATTTACACATAAAAATACAAGAAAAAAACACTTAATTTTGTTGGAATCGTGTTCAGAAAGTGTCAGAAAAATGTGTTTCTCGTGTAAATTGTAAATTGTAACAGGAATTCTCCCCGCGTGACGTCATCAGTGTGGGACTCTACTTTCTGTCATTTCCAACATGTATTTTTCATCTTTTCTTCGCAAATTGCTTCTTGATTTTTGCAAAAATTACATTTACAACATTTATTATCCCACCAGATTCTGCCCAAATTAGAAAATCATAA
The DNA here is from genome assembly GCA_029959045.1 of Taenioides sp. WSHXM2023. NCBI lineage: Eukaryota > Metazoa > Chordata > Actinopteri > Gobiiformes > Gobiidae > Taenioides > Taenioides sp. WSHXM2023. Next base: position 31,671,417 of record CM057098.1, read on the forward strand.
AAACTTGGAACTATTTACTCCCGGTTTAGTGTTTTTTCCGCACACATATTTACTCCCGGTTTAGTGTTTTTTCCGCGCACATAAAGGCCTCAGTCTGCCCCAGAATCACCGCACCATTTTGTGACAAAGTGGACCTTCACACACTTGTTAATTTGTTCATCTCCAAATCCAACTAAACAGTTACATATAATAATTATTTCTATTATCACAACTCATTGTTCATTTAAATATACTTTATTTATTTCATTTCATTTACATCCGTATTCACCACACTCACCTGCAGCTCCACCTGGTCTGGAGACAAAAGGGGGCGTGGCCTCGGTCGGACATTTTAAGCCCCGGGAGAAGGTTTTGGTCGGACCATGTGGACGGGGAAAACTGTTTTTATTTCTTTTTGTTTTGTGTAATTGATTTATGTTTTTCAGTGTTTAGTTTGATTTACAGCAGGACTGAGGCCCTGGTTAAACAAAAGGGCTTCAGCTTTAGACTTCTGAAAATTCCCTGTAAAGGAAATGAGACTCACCTGGGGGAGGCACTTTCTGCCCTGAGGTGTAAAAGTGAGCAGGTTTTGTCAGTTAGGGGAGGAGAGACTTGTGTGCGGCTGGGTGTGTGGTGTTTTATTTGATTAAAGTTACTCATTTTTTGTTTATTTGTTTGATTTTTTTTATTTGTGATTACGTTCTTTTGCATTAACTCCAGAAATCTACTTTAATACATTTTTGTGTGGTCAAAGACGCACTTCCCCACACATTTCAGCAGCAGCATTTGGAGCTTTGGAGATGTAGACAGACTAATAATAAAGAGTTCCTCAAACATGTGAATGAAACAATCACAACTCCATTTGTGTTTTTGAGGAGGAAACAGCGTTAGAACATGATTTAAAGCTCAAAAAGAGTCAGTTTTGTGTGATACGGGAGCTTTAAGAAACTGTTAACTGCCTTTTAATTACATTTGTATAAATATGTAATCTCATTTTAATAGTTTAATAAACAGAGAAAAATCCCGCACACCGTCTTACTTGCAAATTGTCAAATTTCTTAGGACATAAAGACATTTTCTTGATGTTCCTGGGCTGCTCCTTCTTCTCCAACGCACCCGTTTCACGAAATTGATGTGTGAAGTTCTCATTCATTTAATAGTTAAAAGAAATAAAATGAGAATGGGCAGCGCGTCTTGAGTCGAACCAGAATTTCTTGACATTCAGCTCCTTTTATAATGCACTTTTAAATCATCCTTCGTCTGTGTTTGTGTTGCCAGGTTGGAGACATGGTGAAGGTGACGAAGATCAACGTGAACGGGCAGTGGGAGGGTGAATGTAAAGGCAAACAGGGACATTTCCCTTTCACACACGTCAGACTGTTGGACCAGCACCTGCCCGAGGACCTGAGCTGAGGACCAACCAGACACTGTGTACAAACGGAGCTAACCCGCTAACCGAACAGGAAGTGAGCATGGGCGCACTTCTGGTTCCACGGACTCTGTCTCCAGTTCAGTTTGTGTGTATAAAGCGTGGCCCTTCTGCTGCTGTCAGGCTCCTCACTCTGACCTTTGACCCCTGCTGTCGGGCTCCTCACTCTGACCTTCACACGTTGGTCTGAACCTCTTCATGATCCTGGGGTTTTTATTTCAACATTTTGTCGCTAAATCAAGACCTGAACATTAATAACCGACCAATCAGACGCCTTCTTTCCTCGAAGTCGCTCCCGTTGGCGTCAGCAGCAGGTTTGATTGGCTGGTTGGTTGCTATGATACTCGCGGTCGGAATTCCAAATATGGGACATGACTCTAGATTTGCCGCTATACAGTACCTGCTGTCCTCGATGAGCTTCATTTGGAGCCGAACGCTGTGGGTGACGTCGCACTCGCTTAGTCCACTTCTGCATACAGTCTGTGGACGGACCGCTGCCATGTTTAATGTTACACATAAATGTTACAATAAGTTGTTCCCTTTTAAAAATGACTTTTGTTTTACCTTTTGTTCAGTTGTGAATGGCACAGAAAGTCTTTAATACCGTCTAGTGCCCTGAGAAGCAAAGGCTAAAATAAAAGAAGTGGCTTCAGTGTTTGACATCTCCAAAGCTCAAAATGCCCTGTTACACCTCGTGATGTCATGAAGTGGTAGTTTTACCTTTAGTTCAGTAGAGATCGGCAATTCCAGGACTGAAATGATCCAAATGATTCTAGTGAAGGTGTGTGGAGTTTAAAAACACAGTGGAGCACTTCCTGTATTACCACATGATGACATCACAAGGTGGAACAGAGTGTTTTCAGTTTGAGAGAAGAACTCGTGTTAAATCTGCAGGTTTGTGTGTGAAACATGTGAATGAAACAAACACAACTCCAGGTGTTTGTGACGAGGAAACGTGGGATCTGGGCCCTTTAAGTGATAAACATTCCTATGGGAGCCCTTCAGGGACATTCTTTTCTATTTAGCTAACAAATGTGCCAAACCTTCTTCCCAAATGTTTTTCTTTGATTTGAAAAGTTCTCTCCCTTTTTTGTAATCTCATCTGAAATCCAAGAGTTGAGTTTATACTTCACCATTCCCAGTATGGAGCAATAGAAGTATGTATTATTATTATTATTATTATTATTTAGTTGTTGTTTTTTTTTGTTTTTGTTTTTTACGTTTGAGTGTAGAAACTGTGCTCATGTTTAAGCCTGCGACAGGTTGGACTGCACATTTTACATTTTAAGGTAATTAAATTTCAAATTTAGCCAAAATGTTACACTTTCTTTCCCACTTTGGCTATTTTTTTTTTTTTTTTTTAGATTTCAGATTTTACTTCCTGGTTGGAAATGATGACATCACACCGGGGAATTCCATAACTGTTGCCTACTGTTACGATTTGACAGATAAAATGATAAGAAAACAGTTTTATTTTGTTGAAATCATGTTTAAAGTGTCAGAAAAAAGTGTTTCTTGTGTAAATTATGCCGAAATTTTGTGTGATGTCATCAGCGACTTTCAGAAATGACAGGAAGTAGAGAGCTTTATTGTCTGGAATGTCCCACAGTATGGCATTAAACCTTTCTATCTCCATGGAGACCAAACCAGACCAAGTTACAGGTCAGATCTGTGGAGAGGCGACCCCGCTCACAGTCAGAATGTCTGTTTTTCTAGGTATTTTTGAGCTCTAAAACCACCTGTAATTGAATAAATGTAAAGTAGAGCTGTTTAATGTCACACTGTGGAACATTCCAGGCAGAGCAGTGCCGTATCCATAGAAACAAGCAGGTGACGGACCCCCATACAAAAAGTTACACAGTGCAGTTTTCTGATTTAAAAGGCCTGTACCTGATTTGACTGTAAAGTTGTGCCAAATAAGAAATACACTGAAACGGTAAAATAGTCGATTAATTTTACATTTTCTCAGGTAACGACACATAACTTGGAACCGATATCCGATACCAGTAATCGGCTCAGTCGATATCCCATTTAGGTCTGTGAATGGGCTCTATTCACGCTTGCGTCACAAAACCGGAACACTGCAAAAAAGCTTGACCAAGATTTAAGATATAAACAAAAATCTATCAGAAAATGACTTAAAAGTAGTGAAATGATCTGTCCCTGCAGGAAGATTACTTCACAAGTTCTCTTCAAAGAAACTCCCTCTAGACCAGAATGAAGCCGTCTCTGGTCTAGTAAATCGATAATAAATCTGAAAACAAGATGAATAACCTGATAAAAGTTTGACAAAGTTGGCCTGATCAGAGAAATGTGCAGTGAAGACGTTTGGAAATGTGCAGATGGCGTCTTCCTTTGGGCTCTGCTGGCGACAGTAACTGAAAACTGAGAAAATGGCCCGGTTTTCTTCATCTAGATGTCATTGTATTCTTTCTTTTTTCCTTTTATAAATTGCCTATTCATTTGTGTATCATCATTTGTCTAACTTAAATAAAAATAAAAAAAATGTCACTGTAGCGTTCCGTTGTGTTCGATAGGATCAGAGTCCCGTCCCCCGTGGAAAACTCGGGCAGGTTGTGAAGACGCTGCTGCTGAATCCACAGGTTTATCACGTGCCCAGAGTCGGGAAATACACCGGAAGACGTCGTCCGCATGTTTCCAGGCGTCTTCCGGTAAGCGTGACTAAAGTCTGTCGGTGTAATAAACCGATATACTGGACGGTGAAAGCCTTTCAAAGTTATTTTGTAAGTTACACTGAATGATAAATGACAAAAAATCACATTTATATATATTTTTTACACCATTTGTGTTTAGAGGAAATAAATAGTTTTCAGTGCTCTGGTATTGGTTACTTAAAGTTGCACTTGTGTAACGTTTCGGTTGGGCGTCCGTCACCTGCTTGTTTCTATGGATACGTCACTGCTCTGCCTGGAATGTTCCGCAGTGTGACATTAAACAGCTCTACTTTACATTTATTCAATTACAGGTGGTTTTAGAGCTCAAAAATACCTAGAAAAACAGACATTCTGACTGTGAGCAGGGTCGCCTCTCCACAGATCTGACCTGGAACTTGGTCTCGTTTGGTCTCCGTGAAGACAGAAAGTTTTAAAGCCATACTGTGGAACATCTAGACAAAGTGATAACATCTGTATGGAAAAAAAAAAGCATTTGACGGACCCTCCGCCAGAAAAGCTACACAAAGCACCTTTAAAAGCCAAAGTATTGGTATCGGTATCAGTATTAAAACTGAAAAAGCTGGATCGGTGCATCCCTAATGACTCACACAGAAGCTATTCCGATCTTTCCATAATTAATTTGCATCGATTCTTTTTTCAGACCAAGTTTTAGTTTTGTTTACCCACGGGACTTTAAACCGAGTCGAAGGGGCCTTTTTACTCTTACACACCTGTGACGGCGTCCTGAAGAAGTCAGACTGCAGGTGGCGCTGTCGTCCTGCCTCCACTGGTAGAAAAACCACTAAAACCTGTTTAAAGGTGCACGGTGTAACTTTCCTGGTGGAGAGTCCATCAAACGCTTCTCTGTGCAGATGTGTCATTGCTCTGCCTGGAATGTTCCACAGTGTGACATTAAACAGCTCTACTTTACATTTATTCAATCACAGGTGGTTTTAGAGCTCAAAAATACCTAGAAAAACAGACATTCTGACTGAGCGGGGTCGCCTCTCCACAGATCTGACCTGTAAACTGGTCTCCTTGGAGACAGGGCTAAAAGTTCAAACTAAAACATGTTCAGCTCAGTTTGAAATCAGATTCCGGTGCTTTAAGAACATTATCCAGAAGCGTGAGCTCCGATGGGACACACGTTCTATTGTCTTTTGTTGCTCTTTTAAAATTGTTCAAATTTTGTGTGTTTGACAATAACTCCCAAAGTCTGTCATTTGTGGTTTTGCAATTTCTCAAATGTTTTTCAAATGTGCCCATCTGTGGTCATCTCTCCCATCGTTTCTTTCCTCACAGATTGTGCACACTCTGCCTGTGCAAATGTGCAGAACTCCAACAACTCACCAATAAAATGTCCACCTGAAATACGCGGTTTGGTTTGGTTCTTTTTGTCATTTGTTTCTGTTTGTAGTCCAAGGGGGAGGTTCGAACCCAGGACCCTGTTTGTGTCACGAGGAGAGAAAGCCCCTCTGAGCCGGATTTAAACAAATATAAAATACTAAAAAAACAAAAAGGATGAAGCAGATGATCGGCTGTTTTGTTCCACAGAGGTGAAAAATGAGGACTGTTGCATTAACACTGGGGTTTTATCTTTGAATGGGGAAAAGTCCTAAAAATGTCACTTATAACACACGCACGCACACACGCATGACACCCACGGGACGGGCAAAGGAGTCGTGAGCGCGAGGGCGTGGGCGCGAGGCGGCCCTGCTGCGCATGCTCCGGGCGGAGAGCCGAAGGGGTTGCCAGATGTACGATAAATATCGTATTTGACCAATAATTAAAAAAAAAAAGGGCCAAGTGTAAACGCCAGTGCGGTTTAAAGTTAGTGTTAAGTTCTGAAGGCTGATGGGTGTGTGTGTGTGTGTGTGTGTGTGTGTGTGTGTGTGTGTGTGTGTGTGTGTGTGTGTGTGTGTGCGCGTGTGCGTGTGTGTGTACGTGTGCGTGTGTGTGTGCGTGTGTGTGTGTGCGCTGTGGTACGGTCTGTTTTGCCTGTATTTGGGGTCATGTCTCACTTTATGCTTAAATAATGAGGGCGTAGAACTCTTATTTCGCAGAGTTATTCTTTATTTAAATATCGCAAACAAACCTTTGTACTGTACAATAATCTGGGCCAGAATAGGATCATTTCGGGCTCTCTGTGGGATGTTTTGGTTTTGAGGATCTGGCAACACGGCGCCGCCATCTTTTCGCTGCTCCGGTGAGGTCTGCTTCCAGCGGAGCGACGCTGCTGCTCATTCCGCACCAGGACACCCCCGAGCGGCTCACACTCTCCTCTACGGCCCCCGTACGGCCCCTACAGCCGGAGCGCCATGGCAGACAAAGAGAACCTGGTGTACAAAGCCAAGCTGGCCGAGCAGGCGGAGCGCTACGACGGTAAGAGCGGCGCTCCCGGGGCTCCGTGTCCCTGTGCGGGCTGGGGCTGTCCTCACGGCTCTCAGGGGCTCTCTCACGGCTCTGCCCGGCTTTGGCCCGGCTCTGACCCGGCTCACCGTGTCCGTGAGGCGTCCTGTACCCGGGCGGAGTGACACTGTCCCCGGTGTAATGCTTAGTCACTTCGGCGCGTGTTCGTGTCCACAGGAGCCTGTTAGCCTGTTAGCCTGTTAGCATTTAGTAGTATGTAGCTTAGCTTAGCTCAGCTACGTGCTAACATGCTAACATGCTAGTGCGGTTAGCTGGCACACGCGTCACGCTAAACTCCATTCAAACCCTGAGCCGCTCCGTGTGGCTGTGTGGACAGGGACAGAGACAGACGGGGACAGGGCCAGGGACAGTCCGGTGTTGCACAGAAGCAGCAGACATGATGAAGCGGCGGCTTTGTGGACACAGTGCGTGTTGTCTGCTTTGCCCTGTGCTGCAGCCGGGGAGTCGAACCCTCCACCGGTCTGCTCTAACACAGCTCAGGAGGCGCGCGCGCTGTGGGCTAAACACGGACACAGCCTCGTGGTGCCCGTGGCGTGAAGGAGCAGGAAGACATTCCTCAGGCTCCGTTGTCACGGAGAGGGTCCCGTGGGACTATGGGCCGGACTGTGGATTTACAGTATGAGCCCCTGTCCAGGACCGACTGGAGACACCAACACCCACGAGAGGCACTGGGCCCACTGAGCTCTCTTTGATCATGGAGCTGTCTCTGTCCCTCTCGGCTCTGTCCCTCTCGGCTCTGTCCCTCACGGCTCTGTCCCTCACGGCTCTGTCCCACCCGGCTCTGTCCCTCTCGGCTCTGTCCCACCCGGCTCTGTCCCACCCGCCTCTGTTATAACTTGATCTTTTGTAAACGTGTGACTCTGGACTGCAGTTTGTCTCTGTGACTGAAGCTCAGTGCAGTTTCTCTGAGAGCTTCAAAAGAAGTCAGGCGTGTTCTGAGTTATGTAACGGGACATGACAGGTGAGGACAGGTGAGCGTGTGCTGCGTCTAAACAAATCAGATTTTAGAAATGAAAGGCTGAAGGTCCAGTGGAACAAAGATAAACGGGAGCGTTTAAATCTGTTCACTTCAGACTGAAACACGATAAAAGTGAAGAGTTTTTCACCAACACAAACGTGCGTAGGCCCAGAGTCGCCGAGCGACGTTATCGTGGTGTTTCTGATGTTGTTGACGATTCCTGCGGTTTGGGAATTGTCTGGTAACTGGAGGGTTGCTGGTTTGATTTCTGTCCAAGCTTATGCTGTTATTTCAGGCACAGGAGGGCATCTGGCTTAGAAGTGCCCCGAGTGAGGGAGGAGCAGAGAGAGTGAGAGAGAGGAGCAGAGAGAGTGAGAGAGAGGAGCAGAGAGAGTGAGAGAGAGGAGCAGAGAGAGTGAGAGAGAGGAGCAGAGAGAGTGAGAGAGAGGAGCAGAGAGAGTGAGAGAGAGGAGCAGAGAGAGTGAGAGAGAGGAGCAGAGAGAGTGAGAGAAAGGAGCAGAGAGAGTGAGAGAGGAGCAGAGAGAGTGAGTGAGAGAGAGGAGCAGAGAGAGTGAGTGAGAGAGAGGAGCAGAGAGAGTGAGTGAGAGAGAGGAGCAGAGAGAGTGAGTGAGAGAGGAGCAGAGGGAGTGAGTGAGAGGAGCAGAGGGAGTGAGTGAGAGAGGAGCAGAGGGAGTGAGTGAGAGAGAGGAGCGGAGGGAGTGAGAGAGGAGCAGAGGGAGTGAGAGAGGAGCAGAGGGAGTGAGAGAGAGGAGCAGAGGGAGTGAGAGAGAGGAGCAGAGAGAGGAGCAGAGAGAGTGAGAGAGGAGCAGAGAGAGTGAGAGAGAGGAGCAGAGAGAGTGAGTGAGAGGAGCAGAGAGTGAGTGAGAGAGGAGCAGAGAGTGAGTGAGAGGAGCAGAGAGTGAGTGAGAGGAGCAGAGAGTGAGTGAGAGGAGCAGAGAGTGAGGAGCAGAGGGAGTGAGTGAGAGGAGCAGAGGGAGTGAGTGAGAGGAGCAGAGGGAGTGAGTGAGAGGAGCAGAGGGAGTGAGAGAGGAGCAGAGGGAGTGAGAGAGAGGAGCAGAGGGAGTGAGAGAGAGGAGCAGAGGGAGTGAGAGAGAGGAGCAGAGGGAGTGAGAGAGAGGAGCAGAGAGAGTGAGAGAGGAGCAGAGAGAGTGAGTGAGAGGAGCAGAGAGAGAGGAGCAGAGGGAGTGAGTGAGAGGAGCAGAGGGAGTGAGTGAGAGAGAGGAGCGGAGGGAGTGAGTGAGAGGAGCGGAGGGAGTGAGAGGAGCAGAGGGAGGGAGTGAGTGAGGGGAGCAGAGGGAGGGAGTGAGTGAGGGGAGCAGAGGGAGTGAGTGAGGGGAGCAGAGGGAGTGAGTGAGGGGAGCAGAGTGAGTGAGTGAGAGGAGCAGAGGGAGTGAGGAGCAGAGGGAGTGAGTGAGAGGAGCAGAGGGTGAGAGGAGCAGAGAGTGAGAGGAGCAGAGGGAGTGAGTGAGAGGAGCAGAGGGAGTGAGTGAGAGGAGCAGAGGGAGTGAGTGGGAGGAGCAGAGGGAGTGAGTGGGAGGAGCAGAGGGAGTGAGTGGGAGTGAGTGAGGGGAGCAGAGGGAGTGAGTGAGGGGAGCAGAGGGAGTGAGTGAGGGGAGCAGAGGGAGTGAGTGAGGGGAGCAGAGGGAGTGAGTGAGAGGAGCAGAGGGAGTGAGTGAGAGGAGCAGAGGGAGTGAGTGTGAGGAGCAGAGGGAGTGAGTGTGAGTGAGTGAGAGGAGCAGAGGGAGTGAGTGTGAGTGAGTGAGAGGAGCAGAGGGAGTGAGTGAGAGGAGCAGAGGGAGTGAGTGTGGGGAGCAGAGGGAGTGAGTGTGAGGAGCAGAGGGAGTGAGTGTGAGGAGCAGAGGGAGTGAGTGAGGAGCAGAGGGAGTGAGTGAGTGTGAGGAGCAGAGGGAGTGAGTGTGAGTGAGTGTGAGGAGCAGAGGGAGTGAGTGTGAGGAGCAGAGGGAGTGAGTGTGAGGAGCAGAGGGAGTGAGTGTGAGGAGCAGAGGGAGTGAGTGTGAGGAGCAGAGGGAGTGAGTGTGAGGAGCAGAGGGAGTGAGTGTGAGGAGCAGAGGGAGTGAGTGTGAGGAGCAGAGGGAGTGAGGAGGAAGAGGAGTCCAGGAGGAGGATGGGGCTGGGTGACTCAGCCTTGTTTGGACGGCCGTGTCATAAACCTGTTTGTTTGACGCTGTTGGGTGGGGGACACTGAGGGAGCGGCCACAGAACACTGCAGCACACTGACAGGGATAGCCACACCTGCTCCTGTCTGCTCCTCTGGCTCTGCTCCTCTTTCTGCTCTTTTCTCTGCTCCTCCTCTCTCCTCTGGCTCTCCTTCTGATCGGAACTGAAAAAGCTGGACCAGTGCATCCCTAATAACAGATTATTATTAAATATAGGACTTCTTCATAATATAATTAGAATTTTAAATAGTATTATTAGTAAATGGTATTAATAGAAAACAAGAATGATCTAGAAGTAAACATCATGGTTGAGTTGCTTTTTTCGGACACAAACGATTATTGTCAACTCTTTTTTTTTTAATCACGATATTATTGTTTATTGTCCCATCCCTCATACTGCTCCTAGTGGCTGAACGGTGTCATTGCAGTGTTCTGCACGGCTCCGTCAGGGACCACCGCAGCCCTCACACTGAACACTAGCGCCGTCTTTTACATTATATTAAGACTTATTTGACTAAAGACATGCACTGCTGATCGATTGGTCGACTTAAAATGGGGCGTGGCAAAGGCGGTCAACTATTGAGTGTCTGACCCAAACCCACCTGCAGGGGGAGCTCATGCAAAAAGTACTATTTATGCAGAAAAAACGACTAGGAAACAGTGTATTTAGTATATTTTAAAAGACAAAAGATGAGTTAAAAAAGGGATAAATACCAAGAAATAATAAATCTTCAGCTCACACAGTCTTCTTTCTGTTGCAGTCTTATAAAAATCTTTATGTAAAATTAAGTTTTCAGAGCCATTTTTACCCATGTTATTGTAGTTTCTTCTTTTTCCCTTTGAAGTTGGATTTGGACTGATTCATGAGGAATCTTTAATCTCTTATTTTCAAGACGCCATTTTGTCGATCTCCCCCGTTTTCAGCTGCTCCAGTACAAGCCCACTGTGACACTCCCACTGTGACACTCCCACTGTGACACTCCCACTGTGACACTCCCACTGTGACACGCCCACTGTGACACTCCCACTGTGACACGCCCACTGTGACGTCACTTCCTTCTCCAGTTCGATGTTCTTCATGGTGACACTCGTAGGTTTGGGCAGCGTCGCGTCGTCGTTTTGGTCCAAATGTAAAAAAAAACTCTGCTCTAGTGCAGCTGTCCACAGGAGGGACCACAGCCTGGTCTAGTCCTGGTCTAGTCCTGGTCTAGTCCTGGTCTAGACTTGGTTTTGTTCAGCTCCATTGGACTCCACAGTTTTCTAACGCTGAAGTCAGCACACTTGTTTCTTTATGAAGTTGTTTTAGATCAAAATTGAGATTTAAAATGTCACAATCAGAACAGAAGGATCCACAGGGGTCAGAGGTCAGAGCTGTGGACACTCCGGCGCTGTAGGGCGGGTTTAACTCTAGCCCTTCAGTGATCCTCATTGAAGCCTCTGTAACTTAGACTCAGACAAACTTTATTGCTCCTCAAAAGAAATGACTTGGACACAGCAGCTCAAACATCACAATATATTATAATAATAAAGAGAAAACATATAAATGGTAATAATAATCGTCTCTTCTGCTCCTCCTCTCTTCTCCTCTCTGCTCCTCTTCTCTTCTACTCCTCATCTAGCTCTTCTCTGGCTCTTCTCTTCTAGCTCGGCTACATTTTATTTATTTAAAGGACAATACGTATTAAAAGATAAGCTAATGCAAAAGGAAAACATGTTTTTATAAATATGCAGGATTGTAGCCCAAGTTCATTTCCATCCTTTTTCCCTATCAACCAACACCAGCCACATTGTCTCACGAGATCTTGTATTATCCCTAGTAACAAATTCTAAATACATTTGAAATAAAAAAAATAAAACAGAAATAACCAAAATAACCTTGGTGTGGGTCTTGTGTCTTTCAGAGATGGTGGAGTCGATGAAGAATGTGGCGTTTAAGCAGCAGGAGTTGTCTGTGGAGGAGAGGAACCTTCTGTCTGTGGCCTACAAGAACGTGATCGGAGCGCGGAGAGCGTCCTGGAGGATACTGAGCAGCCTGGAGCAGAAGGAGCAGAGCAAAGGAGGAGAGGACAAACTCAAGATGATCCGTGATTACAGGAAAACGGTACGAGGAGGTTCTGCCCGGTGATTTCTGTCTTTTTAAAGCTGCTTCAGTACGCAAAACTGACCTGTGAGCTTTAATCCATGGTCTAACGTTGTTCCCTCCTCAAACAGACCTGGAGTTGTGTTTGTTTCATTCACATGTTTGAGGAACTCTTTATTATTAGTCTGTCTACATCTCCAAAGCTCCAAACGCTCTGTTCCACCTTGTGATGTCATCAAGTGGTAGTTTTCAAGTGAACAGCTCCTTTTACCTTTAGTTCAGTCGAGATCGGCAATTCCAGGACTGAAATGATCCAAATGATTCTAGTGAATGATTCAGTGGAGCACTTCCTGTACCACCACATGACATCACAAGGTGGAACTGAGTGTTTTCTGTTTGAGAGAAGAACTTAAACATGTGTGAATGAAACAAAACACAACTCTAGGTGTTTCTGTGACGCTGTAACTGCTGCAGTCAGGTGAGCGGGAAGGGGCATGACCTTCAACAGCCTCGCTCCTGATTGGCTCTTTGGTTGCTTTGATACTCGCGGTCAGAATTCCAAATATGGGACCGGGCTCCAAATTCCCTCAGGACACTTCAGTCTGTGGGAGGGACTCATGTGGTTCCTGTGTCTGTGCAGGTGGAGGAGGAGCTGAAGGACATCTGTGCGGACATCCTGAACGTCCTGGACAAGTGTCTCATTCCCATCTCCACCACCGGAGAGTCCAAAGTCTTCTACTACAAAATGTGAGGATGTTTTTATTATGTTTCTTCTAATTTTATGTTTAAAAAATTATTTGCAAGGGAGAAACAGACGCACCTTTTTTAAAACGAGGGACATCATGTTTGGACTAAAACCTGAATCCTCCTGTGGGCCTGAGCTGTTTGAATCCTGCGCTCTTTCTGCTAAAACTCACATCTGAACCTGAGTCCCCAGTTCAGACCATTTTAAAACTTACTTAATGTTTGCATTGTGTCTCCGTGGAAACTACTGAACATTCCACCACAGAGATACACATAGAACACCCCCAGCGTGATGTCACTGCAGAGTATCAATAAAGACATTTTATGCTTTTTTGTGAGTTTTTAGGATTAAAGGAGCTGCCTGTGTCCTGCCCCTCACTGTTTTAAAAGCTCCTACTGTGACCTCTGACCCCGTGTCCCCAGAGCTTCACCCGCAGAGACACAGAGAGACAGACACGGACACAAACAGAGAGACAGACAGACGCAGAGACAGACGCGGAGACAGACGCGGAGACAGACGCGGAGACAGAGAGAGAGACAGAGAGAGAGAGACAGAGAGAGAGGGATAGAGAGAGAGGGACAGAGAGAGAGGGACAGAGAGAGAGGGACAGAGAGAGAGGGACAGAGAGAGAGGGACAGACACAGAGAGACAGACACAGAGAGACAGACACGCAGAGACAGACACGCAGAGACACAAAGACGCAGAGACAGACAAAAGATAGAGACAGACAAAAGATAGAGACAGACAAAAGATAGAGACAGACAAAAGACAGAGAGACAGACACAGAGACTCAGAGAGACAGACGCAGAGACACGTCCTGCGTTTGTCTCAGTCTCAGTTTCTGGACAGGCTCATGTGAAGCTCAGAACCTCCAGAATTCCCTCCCTGAGCTGCAGAGGCTGCACTAGCACTGACTCTGGGGTTTAGGGAGTGACGTTCAGATCAGAGACATTTTAGGTTTAAACACACTGGATTTGAGCTTTGAACCAGCAACCCACATGAGAGAGTCATGTGACGCTCATTCTGCGTTCTGATTGGAGAATTGACTTAAACCAAAACACCAAATTAGACTTTAGACTTTTATTTATTAGACTTGAATTAGAACAGAAATAACTTGATGTCACGTCCAGTGTTTTTGTGATTCAGAATAAAAATGAGCAGAAAGAAGAATAGACTTGTAATATCTGCCCTCGTTTCACAAAGTGAAACGGTTCCATTTACATTTTTAAGTAACTTTATTTACTATTTTATGACACACAATATTAAATACTTGTTAATGAACACAAAAGGACACTTCATATTTTTGTAGCATGTTTGTCATTTCTTTTACACACTTGAATAGAATCTGAAGCTCAGATTTTTCATGTAGAATGTTCCATAAGCTGACTCTATGGTGGAATGTTCAGTAGTTTCCATGGCGACACAATGAACACATTAAATAAGTTTTAAAATGGTCTGAAAACTCGATGGATTTAAAAAGCACATTTTCAGGAGCCTGTGATCCGTCTGAGAGTTTGTGGTTCTGTTTAATCTGATCTGTTCTAACGTTAACGCTCTTCATTTAACACACAAACCTGCAGATTTAACACGAGTTCTTCTCTCAAACTGAAAACACTCTGTTCCACCTTGTGATGTCATCATGTGGTGATACAGGAAGTGCTCCACTGTGTTTTTAAACTCCACACACCTTCACTAGAATCATTTGGATCATTTCAGTCCTGGAATTGCCGATCTCTACTGAACTAAAGGTAAAAGGAGCTGTTCACTTGAAAACTACCACTTGATGACATCACAAGGTGGAACAGAGCGTTTGGAGCTTTGGAGATGTAGACAGACTAATAATAAAGAGTTCCTCAAACATGTGAATGAAACAAACACAACTCCAGGTCTGATTTTGAGGAGGAACATCAGAACAGGACTTAAAGCTGTGTGTGTGTGTTTTTGTGTGTATGTTTTTGTATGTGTTTGTGTGTGTGTGTGTGTGTGTTTTTGTGTGTATGTTTTTGTATGCATGTATGTGTGTGTGTGTTTGTGTGTGTGTGTGTGTTTTTGTGCGTCTCACAGGAAGGGGGACTACCATCGGTACCTGGCGGAGTTCACCACTGGGAATGACCGGAAGGAGGCAGCGGAGAACAGCCTGGTGGCGTACAAAGCGGCGAGTGACATCGCCATGACGGAGCTGACCCCCACACACCCCATCCGCCTCGGCCTCGCCCTCAACTTCTCCGTCTTCTACTACGAGATCCTTAACTCGCCTGACCGCGCCTGCCGGTGAGGACGGGTGCAGTTGTAGGGAGTATTATCTGTGACATAAGGGTGGATTGTTGTACAGTTGTAGGGAGTGTTATCTGTGACATAAGGGCGAGTTGTACAATTGTAGGGAGTATTATCTGTGACAGAAGGGCAAGTTGTACAGTTGTAGGGAGTATTAACTGTTGTGTGTTTTCAGTTTGGCGAAGCAGGCGTTTGACGAGGCCATCGCGGAGCTGGACTCTCTGAGCGAGGACAGCTACAAGGACTCCACACTCATCATGCAACTGCTACGAGACAACCTGACACTATGGACCTCAGACATGCAGGGGGACGGTAAGGACCTCAGACAGGGACCTCAGACAGGGACCTCAGACATGCAGGGGGACGGTAAGGACCTCAGACAGGGACCTCAGACATGCAGGGGGACGGTAAGGACCTCAGACAGGGACCTCAGACATGCAGGGGGACGGTAAGGACCTCAGACAGGGACCTCAGACATGCAGGGGGACGGTAAGGACCTCAGACAGGGACCTCAGACATGCAGGGGGACGGTAAGGACCTCAGACAGACGGGGACAGTAAGAGACAGGGACCTGAGACGGGCAAAGGGACGGTACAATAAACTGCTTTTATTTGGTGGCAAAAATCTGCCTTTCTGAACTTTAAAGGTGCATTGTGTAACTGGAATGTCCCACAGTATGGCATTAAACCTTTCTATCTTCATGGAGACCAGACCAAGTTCCAGGTCAGATCTGTGGAGAGGCGACCCCGCTCACAGTCAGAATGTCTGTTTTTCTAGGTATTTTTGAGCTCTAAAACCACCTGTAATTGAATAAATGTAAAGTAGAGCTGTTTAATGTCACACTGTGGAACATTCCAGACAGAGCAATGACGTATCCATAGAAACAAGCAGGAGACGGACCCTAAACCAAGTCTGTATTTTGTCCCATTTCAGCTTTAGCCCCTAAAACCTGCTGGAGTATGTGAAAAACAGTGGTAAAGTCCAGTATCTGCGTCTCAGTCTTTCGTCCTAACGAGGCCTCGTCCTCGTCCACATTCCTGCTAATGTTAATTGTCTCTTAATTGTCTGTCATGGATGGCTGTGGTCTCCATGGTAACCGTCCCCTCTGAACCGGCTCAGTGTCTGCTCCCAGCACAGACCAGAGACGGAGCCGTTTGTGTGGAGCACTGATGCATTGTGGGGGCTGTGGTCAACTAACGAGACGTGCTGCCCATTGATTGGTCGGCTAAAAAGGGGGCGTAGCAAAAGATTTGTTTATCTCGGCGATGTGACGTGTACCTGCACTCGCCACCAATACTTTGCAGTGATGTCGCTCTGGGAGTGTTCTACATGTATGTCTGGTGGTGGAATGCTCAGGAGTTACCATGGTGACGCATTAGCAAACACATTAGCAAACGGTCTGAAAGCTCGAGGGGAAAAAAATACTAAAGTGATTTAAAGAGCAGATTTACAGGAGGTTAAGACGATTCTTTATGGTCAGATTGTGTTAAAATAAAGTTATGGTTCAGACCTGGTTTAGACCTGGTTCAAACCTGGATTAGTCCTGGTTAATCCTGGTTCAGACTTGGTTTTGTCCTGGTTCAGACCTGGTTTAGTCCTGGTTCAGACCTGGATTAGTCCTGGTTTAGACCTGGTTCAGTCCTGGTTCAGACCTGGTAATGGCATAAATCAGGTCTTTATCTGAGCTTTATTTCAACACAGTCTGACCATTAAGTCTATTGTGAGTGACAGACCTTCAGACAGAGCAGTGCCTCCAGTTAGTGTCACACCCCCAGGGAATATTGATGACATCCGCTGCAAAGTATCGATAATATAAACGATTCTTTTCTCCGTGCGTGACTTGTGTGTTTTTGTTTTTCAGACGAACGGAACAAGGAGCCACTTCAAGACGCCGACGCCGAGGATGAGGCTCAGTGAGACCGACCCTGCCCCCTCTTCTTCTTCTTCTTCCTCCTCCTCCTCTTCTTCTTCTCCTCTTTTCTCTCTTCTTCTTCTCTCCTCTTTCTCCCCGGGGTCCCTCTGCGCCCCCACATGCACGTCCCATTCTCCAAACCCCACGTCGAGCTCCTTTTTTCGAGATGGAACCTTTTTTTGCCAGACTGTACCCTCCTCCGTCTCTTCCTCCTCCATGTTTTTGTTTTTTTCCCTCCTGTTTTTTTAAGACGTTTCTTTCTTTCGTTCGTCGTTTCATCCGTTGCCAAGCTTGCCTGTATTAAACCCCGACTTAATTTAAGGACTCTCCCTTGGCCCGTGTACCGCCACACTACTCACTTCTGTTTTCAGAGATCGCCGTCGAGATCTTTTAGGAAGAACCAAGTGCCCTGTTTACTTTGACCACACGGATGGCAGTTTTTCTTTTTTTTTTTTTTTATAATATATATAAGCGCCGATTGTCCGAATGTCTCTCCTGATTGTGTCCTCGGCCCTCTCCGGACCAAGCGTGGAGGCTGTAGCCGCTTTTCGCTAATGGCAGATAGTTCGCTTTTTTTAGCAGACGAGCGCGCGTGTGGGAACGCTCGGTTGTAATATGGCGGCGGCGGCGTTTGTGGCTTCGGGAGCGTGAGAAGCGTCGCCATGGTCACCTCCATCGGATTTGTACTACTGGAAAACTCCACAGAGCCACAGTCCCATATGTTATTCTTACTGACAGCATGGAATCAACATTAAAGTTTAAACTGAGAAAACAAACGCCACTCTCTTCTTCTTCTTCTTCTAGCCTTTGATATCGGTGGTTTTCAGATTCTAGAATGTGATGATGTCGTACTCGGCGATGGCGGCAAGGGTCAGATATTCCTACTGATCACGTTTTTTATTTTTTTCTTATTTATTTCTTAGTAAAATTGTACTGTTTATTCAAATGAGTTGGAGAAATACTGCGTTTACATTACAATGCTAATTTATTTAGGCATTTGTTTTTACCGTACAGAGACGCAGTACGCAAGAGTAACCGTACTTCTACTTCAAATATTATTTTGAAGTAACAATTCGTGGTCCAAGAAGTACAAGTAAAAAAGTATTTGGAAAAAGTACTACTTAAATAAGAGTAAATTAAAGTTGCGTTTTGTAACTTTTGTGGTGGAGTTTCTGTCAAACGCTTTTCTCCATGGAGGTTTTATTGCTTTTATTGCCTTTTTGTTATGGTCTGGAATGTTCCACAGTATGGCATTAAACCTTTCTATCTCCATGGAGACCAAACCAGACCAAGTTACAGGTCAGATCTGTGGAGAGGCGACCCCGCTCACAGTCAGAATGTCTGTTTTTCTAGGTATTTTTGAGCTCTAAAACCACCTGTGATTGAATAAATGTAAAGTAGAGCTGTTTAATGTCACACTGTGGAACATTCCAGGCAGAGCAGTGACGTATCCATTGAGAAAAGCATTTGATGAACCCTCCACCAGAAAAGTTACACAATGCACTTTTAAAAACTACAATTTCTGACAGTTGTTTATGCAAATATGTTAGAGAAAGATTGAGTTTTTAGTGCTAATTTACTCATTTCGTTCACCATCCCGGGCCCCGGGGTCTTGGGGGCCCAGAATTGGAACTTCTGTCTGTTAGTTAATATTAGAATCAGAATCAGAAAAGCTTTTATTGCCATTGTCAGTGAACACAAATTCACAGACTAGGAACTTGCTTTGGTGATGAGGTGCAACATAGAACACTGAAGAGAAAAAAAATAAAAATAATAATATAAAGTAGAGATATCACTATTAAAAAAAACAAGATAATAATAATAAAGTATCACTATTTAAAAATAAAGTAAGAGCATGCAAAAAAAGATTAAGATATATAATAAAAAATAAAAATAGTCTAGTATATACAGAACAACAGTGCAAACTGACGTGACGTGGCATGACTTATTTAAAGTGACAGGTGTTATAAAGTGTCCTTAGTACAGGTGTTATAAAGTGTCCTTAGTACAGGTGTTATAAAGTGTCCTTAGTACAGGTGTTATAAAGTGTCCTTAGTACAGGTGTTATAAAGTGTCCTTAGTACAGGTGTTATAAAGTGTCCTTAGTACAGGTGTTATAAAGTGTCCTTAGTACAGGTGTTATAAAGTGTCCTTAGTACAGGTGTTATAAAGTGTCCTTAGTACACGTGTTATAAAGTGTTCATAAAGTGTTCATGAGTCATGATTAGAGGGGCCCCCGTGGGAGTCGTCTTGCCCCGAGCCCCAAATTTCTGTCGACTGACCTGTAAGTTGTACTCAAGTAACAGTAACATTACTTCAAAATAATATTACTCAAATAGAAGTACAAAGTAGTGGTCCAAGAAGTACTACGAGAGTAACGGCCGAGACGAAACAATTATCACGTTTATAATTTTGGTGAATGTGAAAAAACCTGAAATAAATCCCAAAAATGAGCCAAACTGAATCAGATCTGAACGAGCTGCAAGAAACACAAACGTTCAGATCGTTTCAGACTGTCCACGAAAAGGTTTTGTCACTTTAGACTCACAGTGGGAAGAGGAAGTACAACTTTAAGAATACTGTTACTTCGGTACAAATACTACTGAAGTGGGAGTAAAAGTACACTGCACAAAGTACGATTATAAGATACTCGGTCCAGACTGTGGTTCAGCCCAAACTACAGAGGACGAGACGGCGGACAGTCGGCACCGTCCCGCACGTCTTCATACGAATAAATAAAAAACAACACAAGAGCTCAAAATCAACTTAAATATAAATAAAATGTGATTCCGAATATGAATAAAGGCCAAATCATAACAAAAGAATGTTTAAATCATAGAATTATTACAGACAGACGACCTCTGCCCAATAACGGATTTGCAAAGGAAAAAAGGCGGCGGTCTGAGGGAAGTCCAAGGTCACATGACGAAGATTTTTTTTTTTTTTAAATTCAACTATTGTGCAATGTATAATACAGTACAAAACATCTGAGCACTTTGAACATATAAACAATGCAAAATACACCAAAACAACACAAAGTACAATCCAATACAGATCGTTTTATTTAATTTCCTACTTTTCCATTTTAAACTTCCTGTCGAAGTGTAAATCCATTTTTAAATACGGATTTTTAAAGCTTAAAATGACGCCAAGAGGGCAGTTTTTCACTTCATTTTGTGAGTGTATTTTGCTAGAATAATAATTGATTAGAAAATTTAAAATTATCAAATAAGTATTGTAGAATTTTTGCCTAATATTCCTGTCAAATAATCTTGTAAAATCTGGCCGATATCTGTGTGAAACTCTACAAAAATGTTCAATACTTTGACCATCACTGACAAAAAGAGCGCTGCTTCAACACATTTGGAAGAAAACGACATGACGAAAAATCCCCAGAGAAGAAGAGGCTGGAGGACTAATTATTCTGTAAATATAAATATGAACACGTAAACATACCACGAGAACCGCCTGCATTTCTTTGCTGGACACTTTTATCTTCTGCCCACCAGATGGCAGCAAAGCACGTGTAAAGAATGCACGAAACAGGAAACTGAAGATTCCACAGAACAGAACCGGGTTTTCTGATATAATTAATTTCTTCAGAGAGTCACAGATGCTGGATTATTTTAAATTTAAAGGTTTTATATTTGGCTAAATGGAATCCTGTGAGTTTTAACGCTGTTTCCTCCTCAAAAACAGACCTGGAGTTGTGTTTGTTTCATTCACATGTTTGAGGAACTCTTTATTATTAGTCTGTTACATCTCCAAAGCTCCAAACGCTCTGTTCCACCTTGTGATGTCATCAAGTGAACAGCTCCTTTTACCTTTAGTTCAGCGGAGATTACAATTCCAGGGCTGAAATGATCCAAATGATTCTTGTGTGAAGTTTCAAAACACAGTGGAGCACCTCCAGCCTAAATCTGCAGGTTTGTGTGTTAAACGTGTGAATGAAACAAAACACAACTCCTGATTAAAGTTTATATGGACATGAAATTGTGGATTTGAGTCCTAAAAATGCCGGACTCTCCCCGTTTCTGTCAGGACAGTTAGAATTCACTGGGCGTCGTGGTTTTTCTCTTCGAAGTGCATTAAAACTGCAGAACACGCGGCTCCTCGCTGCTTAACCGCGGCTACAAACTGAAACGTCATCTCACAATCTGTAAATGTCTCAAACATCAGTTATTTCAGTGTTTTAAACGAAGCTCGTCCCTACGTTCTCAAAGCAGTTGAGGATGTGTTTATCCGTTGCTATGGCAACGTTACGGCGATGGCGGCAGAGCAGTGACACGTCAAAACGAGTCTTCCAGTAAACGTGAATAGGACCCACCCCGGACACTTCCTCCAGCTCCTCCGGGGGGACCCCAAGGTGTTCCCAGGCCAGAGAAAGACATAGTCCCTCCAGGTGATTTACAGAATTAAAGTAGTCCACCTTAAATCAGCAAGTTTTATTTTCTTGGTTCGTTATAAATGTCAGACGTGTTTTTACAACCAAGCCGCAAGTGTAGTGACAGAGAAGAGGTTTTTGTTCACGTAGCTGACTTTTACATTGAAAATTTACAAACTGTAATAATGCCGTTTTTCACATTCTTCCATTTGAAATAAACACGAGCTGCTCCAACTACACACAACAATGCAAATACAGTAACAATAACGCAATACAGAAAACACAAAATAGGCCCACAATGTTCATTTAAAGCAATCGAATCAAATTGAAATGACGATTCAATATATTCAGAAGTTGTGATCCTGTTTGTATACGTTTGGAAACGAACGTAACTAAATATACCGTACGCGGCACAAAAGTCCGGCATCTTCGCTCGCTGATACAGTGAAAAAGTGCGGTCAGTGACTTTAGACCATGGAACCTCCGTACCAAGATGGCGGCGGTAGTAACGCATGCCAAAAGGCTGAACGCAAGATCTACCGTTCTTTATCTATGACTACTTCAGAGTACATAGAACTTTTCTTCTTCTCTGGTCGGGTATCGTAGAATCAGGGCAGTGGAAACTCGTTACATTTAAAAACAACAATTGAACGCGACGTTTTCTTCTCCGTCTCGTCTTTTCTTTATTATTGCGATGAAATCTCGAAATATGAAAAAAATATAAAAAAGACAACGAGGAGCGGCGCGTTAAAACTGCAGAACATGCGGCTCCAAGTTGTTCAATGTTTAAACCACGTGTGAAAAGCCTGTTCCCCGTCTGTAAATGTCCAGAACATCAGTTGTTTCAGTGTCTCAAATGATGCTGGTCCTTACATTCTATCCACAGCAGCATTTGTTTACCCGTTACTATGGTGATGTCGTGGAGCAGTGACCGCACGATTAACGCTCGGAGTCGACCCTTGGATGGACACAAACAAAAAGAATGACTCCGTTTACTTCAGGCTCGTTACTATGAAAGATTTTATGATCTAAAAACACAGATTTGTTTCATTTCTTCGCTTTAGTTTGGTAGAACATGGGCGGCTGGTGGTTTTCAGATTCTAGAATGTGACGATGTTACATTAAACTTGTCTGTTCCCATGAGAACAAGCGAACGACACCAGGACAAGTCACAGGTCGGATCTGCGGAGGAACGAGCCCTCAAGAATGGTTTTGTTCCTGTTTGGAATCCAGCAGGTTAACTATATCCATGCACGGGCCGCGTCTCATTTCTCTTTCCTCGCTCCCTTCTCCTTGATTCCTCTCCTCGATCCGCCATGTTTCAGCGGTCAATCAAACGTGTCGTCCCAAAGAAAACCACGAAACGAAGGAGTAAACCTGAGGGAGGCTTCAGGAGCAGACGCCAGAGAAAAGAATCAAAATTTATTCTCCTCTCTGCGTCTCCTCTGTGGGCGGGACTTCCTCGCCCATTTCCTGCAGAATTGAGGAGAGGAATCAAGGAGAAGGAAACGAGGGAAGAGAACTGAGGCTCAGGCAGGGAGGAGAGAGGATCTAAACTCCTCACTGAGACCAAGAAAGTTTGATTCTTTTCTCTGGTGTTGCTCCTGAAGCCTCCCTCAGGTTTACTCCTTCACTCCGTGGTTTTCTTCAGGACACTTAATATGACACACTTGATTGACAGCTGAAAAACGGATGATTGAGGAGAGGAATCAAGGGGAAGGAAGCGAGGAAAGAGAAGAGAGACTCGGCCACCGTCTCTGAGCAGAAATTACAAAATGAATAAAGACAAATGAGGCGACTCAGTTTAAAATCCTCTTTACTTATAAAACCAAAATAAAGATGTCGATCTGGAGTTACAGTGGTAGAAGGTTCATGACGTGGACCTGAAGATCTGGGCTGGTTTGGTCCATCCCGACTTTTGTGGCGTTTTCGTTTTCGTTTTTCGTCGTCAGGGGAGACGGGAGAGGATTCTGCTACAGAGTCCAGCTTTGGGTCAGTCACATACAAACATGGACACGACACGGACGCACAAGCTCCTAAACACACACCCGGACAGCGGCGTTCCCCGGTACAAAACACGGCTCACACAATGACAAAAAATAGTTCTTTACGGGGAGGCTCCAGTTGGGGGCGCTGTGGCGTGGAGGGAGGGCCAGAGGTGGACGAAGTACTCCATTTTGTTACTTAAGTAAAAGTGCAGATACAGGGCGAGTAAAAGTATCACATGAAAACAGCTACTTACATAAAAGTACTGAAGTACCTTTTAAAAAATGTACTTTAAGAGTAAAACGAAAGTATTTGCAGAGAGTTTTGCAACAATTAAAGGATGAAATGTAGTGATTTTGAAACAGAATTCAGCTGATTTTAAGTGATTCAGTTGATTTCTTAAATTTTCTGTATTTTTTTTTGCTCAAAGTTTGGACAGAAACGCAAATTAAATGTGCTAAAAAAAAAAAAAAAAAAGTACTTTTTACTTTTCTGTCCAAATCTAAAATATAGTGAAGTAGAAAGTACAAATACCTGCTCTCAAATGTACTGAAGTAAAAGTAAAAATATACACTGGAAAATGTACTTAAGTAAAGTTCCGATACCTAAAAATTTTACTTAAATATTGTACTTTTACTTTTGTACTTCGTTACCTTCCACCGCTGGGGTAGAGTAGCCACAAACTGTACTACAGAGTAATGTTACTTCAAAATAATTTTACTACAGTAGAAGTACAAAGTACTTTTCCAAATAAAAAAGTACTTTTCAAGTAACTTAAAGGTGGAGGGCCGTCCCTGCGTCTCTCCATGGAGATGTTGCCTGGAATGTTCCACAGTACGACATTACACTTATTTATCTCTCTGGAGACAGCAGTTGATGCTACAGAGCCAAATTACATGTCAGATCTGTGGAGAGGCGAGCCCTCTCACAGTAACAATATACGTTTTTAGGTCAATAAAAACCCGTGTTCGTGATGGTAAAGGCAAGATGGATGTGTTTAATGCCACACCGGGACATTCCAGACAAAGCAGTAACATCGCCATGGAGACAAGCAGGTGTTCAGAGCAGAAAAGTTACACAGTGCAGCTTTAAAGAGAATCTGTTGGGACGTAACAACTCACAGTGGAAAAAAGAAAGAAGTACAAAACTAAAAGTACAACACTTCAGTACAATTTTTAGGTATCTGTACTTTACTAAGTACATTTTACAGTGGGTACTTTTTACTTTTACTTGAGTATATTTGAGAGCAGGTATTTGTACTTTCTACTCCACTACATTTTATATCTGGACTGAAAAGTAAAAAGTACTTTTCTTTACAGTTTGAGACCTGCTGAAAAGGCTGAGACTTTTTTTTTAACTCATTTAATTTGAGTTTCTGTCCAAACTTTGAGCAGCACAAACAAAAACAGCCAGAAAAATGAAGAAATCAGCAGAATCACTTAAAATCAGCTGAATTCTTTATCAGAATCACTGCCTTTGATGTTTTCATTGGCTCTGTTCACGTTCACGTCACAAAACCGGAAGACGTTTGGAAACATGCGGACGACGACTTCCTCTGGGCTCTGAGAAAATCTGAGAAAAAAACTGAGAAAATGGCCCAGTTTTTCTAGATGTCATTGGATTCTTTTTTTTTTCCTTTTACAAATCGCCTGTTCATTTATGTGTTAGAATTTGTCTAACTTAATAAAAATAGAATAAAAATAAAACGTCCCGTCCCCCGTGGAAAACTCTGGCAGGTTGTGAAGACGCTGCTGCTGAATCCACGGGTTTATGGTTTTATCACATTCCCAATGTCGTCCACATGTTTCCAAACGTCTTCCGGTAAGTGTGACTAGAGCCGATATTTGAAAAACACTTTTTACTCTTAAAGTAAAGTCCTGGTGTAGTCCTGGTTTAGTCTTGGTTTAGACCTGGTTTAATCTTGGTTTACTCCTGGTTTAGTCCTGGTTTAGTCCTGGATTAGTCCTGGTTTAGTCCTGGTTTAGTCCTGGTTTAGACCTGGTTTAGTCCTGGTTTAGTCCTGGTTTAGACCTGGTTTAGACCTGGTTTAGTCCTGGTCCTCTTAAAGTACTTTTTTAAACTTCAATAGTTTTACTGAAGTAGATTTTTTCCTGTGATACTTTTACTTTTGCCCGTGTATTTGTACTTTTACTTTTACTTAAGTACTATGTCAGAGTACGTAGAACTGCCCCGTCTGGACAGGACTTTTCTTCTTCTCTGGTCGGGTATCGTAGAATCAGGGCAGTGTATTCTCGTTACATTTAAAAACAACAATTTAACGCGACATTTTCTTCTCCTCCATCTCGTCTTTTCTTTATTATTGCGATGAAATTTCAAATATGATTAAAAAAGTTTTGTAACGACTGTTTTGTACATGAGTTTAAAAAGCAAGCGCAGTAGTCCCTATGTACAGCTCGAGTATCTGACGGAATATACACTATTTATAGGTAAAGTTCACAGTTTGTCTCTTTTCTCAAACAGAACGCTCCTCTCTTTAGCATCTGTTGATACTTTGCAGCTGAAATCGCTGACATTAGCTGGGGGTGTGATGCTAACTGTACGCACTGCTCTGTCTGAAGCTCCGTTATCACAATCTAGCGCAGAAAGAGCTGGTTTAGTTTGAACTCCGAGAGGTGAGCTGATTTGTGCTGTTAAAAAAGTCCCTCTCGCGCGTAACGTCACAGTCACAAGCTAGCGTTAGCGTTAGCCAACAGTTTTTCAGTTAGTCGCGCTCACATACCACGAACGCTCGCCAGCTCCACAGGCAGCGCTCTAAAAATCACTTTCGTATTTTTTCTTGAATTTTCAGACCATCTTAAAACATTTTTGTTGGCATTCGTTAATGTGTGCGTCGTTGTCTCCATGGTAACGGACGTTCCCGCCCAACAAAGATACACGTGGAACACCCCCAGCGCGATGTCACCGCAAAGCATCAACACACGTGTCTTTGTTTTGTTCCAACGGCGCCGAGGAGACCCACCCCCTGCTGATATTTCTGGGGCGTCACCTTGAGCGCGCCGCCGTTTCACAGTAAGAAAAATAAAACTGAAATTAACAGTATTCTGGTCATAATCGTACACTTTGATATTCTGTCCGTTTCGCGACAACAAAAAAAACTCTGTAAAAAAGATTGTCCGCCTCCTGCCGCGGAGACCCGTGCACCGGTCAGTCCTCGTGGTCCAAAGTGTGGTTCTTATTACTGTTAAAGTTCTGTTATTCACCTTATTCCGCCCCGCCCACTGTTGTCCCGAAACGCTGCTGCACGGCGCCCTCTGGTGGTGGCACTTCCGGACAATTTGAGAAACGTTCTGCAGCTAAAATAAAGAAAAAACGGGGGAAAAAAACAACAAAAAAACGATAAATTGTAACCGCACTCTATTATAGATCTTAATTTTCTGTCCTTTCCCTCTTTTTATTATTATTATTATTATTATTATTATTATTTTCTTTCAGCTTTATCATTTACTACTCGTACACGCAAACACAAACACACTCATATAAGGAGAACAGAAGCCATTCTTATTGTCCCTTATTGTCCCTTATCGTCTTTAAACATTGTCCTCTGCGCTCCCTGTTCCCTAAAGTCCAAATGTCTAATGTCTTTTATTGATTTATTGTCTCTAATACCACATAATAATAAAATAAAATAAAATTCTGACATAAAGCGGGTTTGTTTGTGTAAAAAGTTTGATGTTCTAATTCTGCCGAGTCTTTAAAACGACGTTATCGTGCGGACTGAGCTGATCCGCCGTGAGGATCGGCCCTGTACGAAACAACCGAACCCTGGTGACGATGGCGACGCCCGCGGCAGCTTCCGGAATAAGGTGAATTGGAGTAAGGCACTTGTTTGAGTTTTGGTTTTCAGGGCAGGTCGGAGGAGACGAGGGCGAGGCCGGGGCCCGGGCGCAGGGGCCCGGCGTGCACCGCTTTGGGGCAGTCGGGGGTCAGGACGCGCCCGTTCTCGCCCACGCTGCCGGTGATGGACAGGCGCGCTTTGTTCCTCATGGCTTCAGTGAAGGTGAGCTGAAAGAAACGCACAGTCAGAACACACAAACACACAGTCAGAACATTCAAATACACACACACACACACACACCATAAACTCTCGGCATTTCGTCCGGGGGCGGGGCTTAGCGTTCCATGTCAATCAAAGCAAAGTAACAGCTTTCCATCGAGTCCTGGTTTAGTCCTGGTTTAGTCCTGGTTTAGTCCTGGTTCAGACCTGGTTTAGTCCTGGTTTAGTCCTGGTTCAGACCTGGTTTAGTCCTGGTTTAGTCTTGGTTTAGTCCTGGTTTAGTCCTGGTTTAGTCCTGGTTCAGACCTGGTTTAGTCCTGGTTTAGTCCTGGTTCAGACCTGGTTTAGTCCTGGTTTAGTCCTGGTTCAGACCTGGTTTAGTCCTGGTTTAGTCTTGGTTTAGTCCTGGTTTAGTCCTGGATTAGTCCTGGCTCAGACCTGGTTTAGTCCTGGTTTAGTCCTGGTTTAGTCCTGGTTCAGACCTGGTTTAGTCCTGGTTTAGTCCTGGTTTAGTCCTGGTTCAGACCTGGTTTAGTCCTGGTTTAGTCCTGGTTCAGACCTGGTTTAGTCCTGGTTTAGTCTTGGTTTAGTCCTGGTTTAGTCCTGGTTTAGTCCTGGTTCAGACCTGGTTTAGTCCTGGTTTAGTCCTGGTTCAGACCTGGTTTAGTCCTGGTTTAGTCCTGGTTCAGACCTGGTTTAGTCCTGGTTTAGTCTTGGTTTAGTCCTGGTTTAGTCCTGGATTAGTCCTGGCTCAGACCTGGTTTAGTCCTGGTTTAGTCCTGGTTTAGTCCTGGTTCAGACCTGGTTTAGTCCTGGTTTAGTCTTGGTTTAGTCCTGGTTTAGTCCTGGATTAGTCCTGGCTCAGACCTGGTTTAGTTCTGGTTTAGTCCTGGTTTAGACCTGGTTTAATCCTGGTTTAGTCCTGGTTTAGTCCTGGTTCAGACCTGGTTTAGTCCTGGTTTAGTCCTGGTTTAGTCCTGGTTCAGACCTGGTTTAGTCCTGGTTTAGTCCTGGTTTAGTCTTGGTTTAGTCCTGGTTTAGTCCTGGATTAGTCCTGGTTTAGTCCTGGAGGCTCTTGCGTTGCCATGGTTGCAATAAAACGTTAAGTCCCGCCCCTGGACGAAATGCCTTGGACAGATTGACACTAAATGCAAAGTAAAGTCGAGTAAATCAGTGCAAACATCACACAGAACTGTCCAAACACACTGGAGGAGGGTGGGGGTGAGGAGACAGTGTGCGGTCCCACCCACAGCAGCAGCAGCAGCAGAGACAGGCGACAGGTGAAAGTGGCAGGTGAGCAGACAGCCATGCCCAAACACACACTACACACAAACAGCACAGAGGCAGGTCCACAGTGTGACAATGACACAGAGTGAAGGTGATGAAAAGGGACATTTTACAAAATCCTGAGAACTGCCAATAAAGAACCTCCATTTTAGCACCAGAACGTGAAGAAAAAGACCCATGTCCAAGATGTCCTCTTCCAGATCAGTGTTTTCACTTCACAAAAAACTACAACTCTAAAAGTGTTATTTATAAGTGTTATTTTTAGGGCCCATGTTACTCTGTGGAGTTTCCTCGTCACAAACACACCTGGAGTTGTGTTTTGTTTCATTCACATGTTTGACACACAAACCCTGCACATTTAGGCTGAGTTCTTCTCTCAAACTGAAAACACTCTGTTCCACCTTGTGATGTCATGTGGTAATACAGGAAGTGCTCCACTGATGTAGACAGAATAATAATAAAGAGTTCCTCAAACATGTGAATGAAACAAACACGACTCCAGCTGTTAAAACTGTAATGATTCAGAATATCCATAATATTTTTAACTTAAATATTTATTAACTGTCAGAAACACTCTCTGTCTGCACCTGTCTGCACCTGTCTGCACATTCTGCTTGTGGAGGTGTCTTTTGTACGTCTGCACTGAAAAGTGTGTGTGTGTGTCTCTGTGTGTGTGTGTGTTGGTGCGTCTTTGTGTGTGTGTGAGGGCCGTATGAGCCACAACACCATGAGCAGGACGTCACATGACCACAGGCAGCCAATCAGACACATGGCCACCAGGGGGCAGCGCACTTACAGTCTGAACACACTACATGTGCCCAGTGCCCTCGCCCTGGTACGGCGGGCACAGGGCCTGGGTAATGTGGGCAAGCTGCTGCAGGCTGGGGGAGGGGGTGAGGGGGTACAGAGGCTCGGGGAGGTCCACCTTCATTCTCTTGGCCTCGTTTCTGGACTTGTAGCAGAACTCGATGAGGGCCACCAGCATGGCCAGACCCAGGCCGCCCACCAGGATGTAGAAGACCCCCGCCACGTTGGACAGGCTCAGGGCCTGGGACGACTTGTCCTACAGAGGACACAGGACACAGGACAACCAATCAGAGCAGGTTACACAGAGACGTCACACCAGGTATAACATCTGACACTCTACCTGAGTGTACAAACATCTCACTCCTGAGTGCACAAACATCTCACTCCTGAGTGTACAAACATCTCACTACTGAGTGTACAAACATCTCACTCCTAAGTGTACAAACATCTCACTCCTGAGTGTACAAACATCTCACTACTGAGTGTACAAACATCTCACTCCTGAGTGTACAAACATCTCACTACTGAGTGTACAAACATCTCACTACTGAGTGTACAAACATCTCACTACTGAGTGTACAAACATCTCACTCCTGAGTGTACAAACATCTCACTCCTGAGTGTACAAACATCTCACTCCTGAGTGTACAAACATCTCACTCCCTGAAGCTTCAGGCCTGACTCTGTATAAACAATG
Organism: Taenioides sp. WSHXM2023; assembly: GCA_029959045.1. Classification (NCBI taxonomy): domain Eukaryota; kingdom Metazoa; phylum Chordata; class Actinopteri; order Gobiiformes; family Gobiidae; genus Taenioides; species Taenioides sp. WSHXM2023. The sequence goes on from CM057098.1 coordinate 31,701,273, forward strand.
TGATCCATGTGTGAGCTACACTAACTCCTCCTCCTGAGGACCTCCTTCTGAGGACCTCCTCCTGAGGACCTCTTCCTGAGGTCTGTGTGCTGCTCGTAGAAGGACCTGCACTGACTCCTGTGTGTTCATCAGATTAAACCTGTGTGTGTGATTAGACTTTAAACTCATGTTACAGTTTTGGGCTGGTGTTTGGGGCACTGTGTGTGAGGGCCTGTGTGTGAGGACCTCTGTGTGTGTGAGGATCTCTGTGTGTGTGTGAGGACCTCTGTGTGTGTGTGAGGACCTCTGTGTGTGTGAGGATCTCTGTGTGTGTGAGGATCTCTGTGTGTGTGAGGATCTCTGTGTGTGTGTGAGGACCTCTGTGTGTGTGAGGATCTCTGTGTGTGTGTGAGGACCTCTGTGTGTGTGAGGGCCTGTGTGTTTGTGTGTGTAAGGGCCTGTGTGAGGGGCCTGTCTGGTTCTTCAGTTTGGATTCTTGGTTCATGTTTGAGTTTTGGGCGAATTTTCTTGATTTGGGAAACATCAGATTCACAACACGACATTTAAAAGAAGAAGAAGCTGAAGCTGAAGCTCTGAATAAAGTGTCCTCAGGAGTGTGAGGGTCTGGGGCTCCTGCAGATGTGTGTGTGTCCCTGTCACAGTGTGTCCCTGTCGATGTGTCCCTGTCAGTGTGTCCCTGTCGGTGTGTCCCTGTTAGTGTGTCCCTGTCGATGTGTCCCTGTCAGTGTGTCCCTGTCGATGTGTCCCTGTCAGTGTGTCCCTGTCACAGTGTGTCCCTGTTAGTGTGTCCCTGTCGATGTGTCCCTGTCGGTGTGTCCCTGTTAGTGTGTCCCTGTCGATGTGTCCCTGTCAGTGTGTCCCTGTCACAGTGTGTCCCTGTCGATGTGTCCCTGTCGGTGTGTCCCTGTTAGTGTGTCCCTGTCGATGTGTCCCTGTCAGTGTGTCCCTGTCACAGTGTGTCCCTGTTAGTGTGTCCCTGTCGATGTGTCCCTGTCAGTGAGTCCCTGTCAGCCCTGCAGGGACTCCTGCAGGGCCGGTAGGGACTTCTTCTGCTTCTTCTGCACTGACGAGGCGTCAGTGCAGAAGAAGCAGAAGTTTAATGAGCCTGATCAGGTCCAGTCAGATCCAAACACTCGACGTAACAGTGAAAATGAAACTGTGGTGATGAAGCAGATTTTTTTATTTGTTTTCCAGCTTCACCGTCTCAGAGTCACGTCTGTGTCTCTGTCTGATCCTCAGCAAACGAAACATAACTCTGTGATCATCTGGACTCTGTTTTTGTGATCAAGATGTTTCAGCTCCAGAAGATGTTTTACATTTGAATAGATCTATGTTGGGGCCTTAAGTCTGACCCCAAAGGGAAACGTTTCAGAGCCGATCACAAAACCAGAGTCCAGAGGAAACGTCTTTACCCTGAACCCCTGCTGGACGAATGAAGGATTACACCGTCTCAGAGTGAAGATGCTTCTGGTCAGACGCCGATGGACACGCCTTAAATCTGTGTGAGGGGCGGAGCTAACTGTGAGGGGAGGGGCTAACTGTGTGAGGGGAGGGGCTAAGTGTGTGAGGGGAGGAGCTAACTGTCGTATATCTGTATTTGTTTAGCTTGTTTGCTAGCTGATCTCACACCCACAAGGAAAACAACAGTGATAGTCTGTATGCTAATAGCCTGTATGCTAATAGCCTGTATGCTAATAGCCTGTATGCTAATAGGTCTCACAGCACCTGAACGATTATGCTAATATGATTCAGTTCACATTGAGCTAACAAACAGAAACTGTAAACAAACGTGTTAGTCTGTGCAGTTAGCTCCGCCCCTCACACAGTTAGCTCCTCCCCCACACAGTTAGCTCCGCCCCTCACACAGTTAGCTCCTCCCCTCACACAGTTAGCTCCTCCCCCACACAGTTAGCTCCTCCCCTCACAGTTAGCTCCTCCCCTCACATAGTTAGCTCCTCCCCTCACACAGTTAGCTCCTCCCCTCACATAGTTAGCCCCGCCCCTCACACTGTTAGCTCCTCCCCTCACACTGTTAGCTCCTCCCTCTCAGTGTCCACCGGTGTCTGACCAGAAGCTTCTTCACTCTAAAACTTCTGTCCAGCTACAGAATTGAAATTTTCTCTTACTTTTCTCAGTGCTAATGCTCTGCACGCCTTGTAGCCCCTGTCTGCACCTGTCTGCACTGCTGGGTTGTTTGAGCTGCAGTGGACTGGGCAGAGATTGAGCCATTATAATACAGAGAGAACTGTTATACGTGTTATAAACATCTCTGCAAAATACTCAAGTACATTTTTAAACAGGTACTTCAATACTTTTACTTAAGTAGATGTTTTCATGTGTTACTTTTACTTGAACTTGTAACTTTTTGCCCCTGTAACTGTACTTTTACTTAACAAAATGAAGTACTTCTTCCACTCCCACTCCCTGTGTGCTCCAGTCTGCCCCCTACAGCCTGCCTGTGTCAGTGTGCAGTGAGGGGTGGGGGTCCCTGGGGTGAGTGGGGGGTCCCTGGGGTGCGGGGGGGAGGGAGGGGGTCCGGACACTGACCTTACTTCCCGAGTCCTTGGGTCCACACTCCCCTTTATCGTACCACCATTTGTTTTTCAGTTTGTCTAAGACTCCTGCTTCACTCAGTTTCAATACGGCAAGGTTTACTGGCGTTCTTCATTTGGGGGCGGGGACAGGTGGCAGGGGGGAGGGGGGGAGGGGAAATAACATAAATAACATCATAGCACATGTTATTTTATGTTATTCAATCATACGTCATCAGAAACTCCAAAGAGAGCACCTTTATAACCCAGTGAGCGAGCCCAGAGAGGCCCCGCCGTCGCTACATGTCTCTTTGCTCCGTGGGGGCGAGGGGCGGGGCGTCCCTGGAGTGGGCGGGGCCAGGGGGCGGAGCCAACAGACATATATAAGCGGGGCCCCGGCTTCGTCACTGCTCGGAAACGGGGACATACCGCCAGGACATTTCTGTATGAAAACGCGGAGCCACTACTGTCGAACCAAACGAAGACTCAAGTTTCGTGTCAGACGGACGAATGTAAAAAATAAAAACGATAAAAAGATTCTAAAACGAAGGATTTAAAATTTGACTATGATCACGACAGAAGCTCGGTGGCCAGAGTTTTAAAGGTTTTATATTACGCAAAATTGACTACTGTGAGTCGTGTTCTAACGCTGTTCCCTCCTCAAAAACACACCTGGAGTTGTGTTTCATTCACACGTTTGAGTAAAACTCGTATCTCGGGACACAGATTTAGTGTAAAATCTTACATACAGCTCCTTTAAGAAACAGTACATGAAAAGATTATTCATTTTCTTGTACGTTTCTGGTTTCAAATTCGTTTTTTTCAGTGAATCGATCTTGTTTCAGCAGTACTGGCTCTCCTCTTACACACAGCGCCATGTCCACACCAACACTAAAACTTTCTGCTTGGGGGTCCGTCACCTGCTTGTTTCTATGGAGATGTCACTGCTCTGCCTGGAATGTTCCACAGTGTGACATTAAACTACCTTACGTTTATTCAGTTACAGGTGGTTTTATAGATGGATTATTAGTTTATGAACACAGCGGACGTGCAGCCTGAGTGCAGGAAGTGCCGCTGTCTGTGCGGTGAACATGAAGTTTCAGCGTTAGCGAGCGGCGTTATCAGCACTAAAACAGTTTATCTCCGTCTGATAAAATAAGTTCTGATTCTAAATGAACATTAGCGAGTGGGACACGACTTCATGACCCGTATGTGTTAAATCAGGTGAGGCGTAAATGACGAGAAGAAACTCCTGGCCAAAACACATCAGAGACTCATCCACACTCACTGTCTCCCAAAAAGTTCTGTTTCTTTCATTTGTGTTTGTGTTTGTCCTGATCTGTGTGAAACGTCTCTAAGTGTCATGAAAAGCGCTATAAAAGTCTTATGTATTTTTATTATTATTATAAATGGCTCAAACTTCAGTAGCCGGACATCCCCTCATACCTGATCGATACACCTAGCCCCGCCACACGGTAAAGCCTGAAATCTGCTGAAATCCTACGTGACACTGACCCGGTGGTGGTCTGGTTTGGTCTCCATGAAGATAGAAAGGTTGTGAAAACATTTGACGGAGCCTCCACCAGAAAAGTTACACAATGCACCTTTAAATAAACAACACAAACGTTATCATTCGTGGTGAACAGTCTAAGGTGGTTGGCGTGGACATGTCCTCTGCGTTTGCCGGTGATGGCGCCCTCCGCTGGCGACCTGGCAGATGCCCCTGTTCCTGCCCACACGCACACGCACGCACACACACACGCACACACACATAGCACGCGGCGTAGCGACATTAGCGGCTAACCTTCTCGCCACCGCCTCCGCTGCCACACTCTCCTTTGTCGTACCACCATTTGTTTTTCAGTTTGTCCAGCAGGCCCTGCTCATTGAGCTTTAACACGGCCAGGTTTACTGCGCTTCTTGAAAACGATATAGAGCAGATTTTTGGTGAGAGGGGTGAGTGGGTAAACTGCCGTCCAATTGGGGGGCGGGCATGGGGGGTGGGAGGGGGAGGGGATGGGGGGTATGGGGGGAGGAGAGGGGGAGCCGTGGTGAGAGAGAGAGGGACAGAAGAGTTTAAGTCGTTCAGACAACGGCAAAGGACGAACGCTGAACCAAAACTGGGTCAGGATGTTCCAAAAGAGCCGGAAATTACAGCGACATGATAAAAATGAAATGTCCACACAAATGTATTACGCAAAACCGACTGTTGTGAGGTTTAAGTCGTGTTCTAACACTGTTTTCTCCTCACAAACAGAGTTGGAGTTGTGTTTTGTTTCATTCACATGTTTGAGGAACTCTTTATTATCAGTCTGTCTAAGAATAATGTGGACTGTAGTAGTGTGGACATTTGGACACAGCCTTGACCTGGAGGCAACTTTGTCCAGATCATTTCCCTTCTGGATCAAAATTTTGTTTAAGTCTAAGTGTCTTCATGGAGATAGAAAAGTACAATATCAGACTGTGGAACATTCAGGCAAAACAAAGACACATTCACCTGAACCAGAAATGTTACTCTTACTTCTTGGACCACTACTTTGTACTTCTACTTGTGTAATATTATTTTGAAGTAACGTTACATTTTTGGGTTCTCCACCTCCTCGGTTTGCGCCAAAAAATAAAAATTGTCCTTTGTTTCTTTGGGCTCTTTTGGCGGCATCAGGTTTGGTTCAGAGTTCGTTCAGATCCGCTCATTTTCTCAAAGAACTGTGACGAAAACAAAAGAATCAGAGCAGAACCAGGCAACATGGCGGATGCGCGGGGAGCCATCTGACACTACGGTCCAGAAGAGTCCAATCTCTGACCGCTCCACGCCTCCAGAACACACAAGCTCCTCCCACTGCCAGCCGAAGCGCCGCCCAGTGAGTGACAGACCAATCAGGAAACAAAGGGTCATCTGCTTCCTGTTGGACTGCGCTCGGCAGCGGAGTGAAAGAGGCGAGTTCAGGTTTCAAGGAGGTGAGACGTGAGAAACTGGACTCACCCTTAAAGGTCTAAAGGTCCAATATTCCACAAAACTGACTCTTGCGAGCTTTAAAGGTTGAACAGAGGATTTTCCAAGGAAGGAGAAATACAGTGACTGTCCGTTTTCAAACCCCCACTCCTCCACAGCTCCCTAAGTAGAAACACCTCCTGCCTCCTCCTGACTCTAGAAATCGTGTTTGTTTACAGCCGGTGTTCAGAATTGCTGAACGAATTGCTGTTTCCTGTCCAGAAGTAATTTATCGACCAACGCGTCAGTCTTTAGACCCTTCGTCTGCTTCAGTGACGCCATCGCTGGAAGGAATCTCCAAGAATCACCTTAGTTTGTCTTCGCTCCTTTTCCCCTTCTCTTCTTCTTTCAGCGACCTCATAAACGGACTTTCTTTTGTGTCTAACTGGTCGTGGATTCTCGTCCGCCATCGCGACAAACTTTGTACAAACTGCGAGGAAGCTACAGTTGGAAAAAGCCGCTAAGAACCGCTGCGTTGGTCGAGTAAACGGCGTCTTGCGTCTGTGGAATGTGTGAGAGGCGAACGTAAACCACGTGATCCCAGTGCGCCGGAGAGTCAGTTATGCTGCGTTTCTATAATGCTATTCTGAACTTTCACTGACAATTTGAAACAAAAAAAAATAAATCCTCCATACAACCTTTAAGTCGTGTTCTAACATTGTTCCCTCCTCAAAAACAGACCTGGAGTTGTGTTTTCTTTCATTCACAAAGCTCAGAATGCTCTGTTCCACCTCATGAAGTTAAGATCATTGTATTTAAGGTTTTAATAAAGATTTTACTTTTTCTTTTCTCAGTTTGGGAACTGGTTAGAAATTATGACATCACACTAGGGAGTTCCATAACTGTTACCTGGCAACCATGATGTACTCTGGGCCAAAACTCGGAAATGAATATTTGCCGAATAAAATCATAAGAAAACACCTTTATTTTGTTGAAATTAAGTTTAAAAGTGTCCGAAAAACATGTTTCTTGCGTAAATTGTGCCAAACTTTTGGACTGAATTCTCCTAGTGTGATGTCATCAGTGTGGAACTCTATTTCCTGAAATTTTCAACATGTTTTTCAACTTTGTTGCTTCTAGATCGGTGTAAAACTATCATTTATATTTATAACAGGTTTTATTCTACCAAATTAAGTAAAAAAAACTGAGAATCATCAGAACCTGTTACACACACTTTAAAAACACAGTGGAGCGCTTGTATCACTGTATTACCACGTGACATCACAAGGTGGAACAGGGAATTCAGCCTAATCCTCGACTTAACCTGTGTGAATGAAACAAAACACAACTCCAGGTTTGTTTGTGACGAGGAAACGGAAATCGAATGTTCAGAAAATATGAAAATCTGTAAAAACAAAATATCTTAAATATAAAATAACGTGTCATACCCACTGCCAGACTACAGGGGGCAGAGCTGAGTTCAGACAGCTCCCACGCTGCCTCCTCGTTACCGCAGATGCAGTGAAACATTCCATTAGCTTGGTGCAAAAATGCTGAAGTAGCATTAGCTCAGTATGCTAGGCCCGTTAGCGGAGTATAAATAAAACGCTAATGATTTTTGTATCATGCACAAGCACCGGACCTCAGAGCTGAAAATATTACAGACAACTGCAGTTCCATCCCCCGCATGCCAAATCCAGACTGGACCTCAGACCGGACCTCAGCCTGGACCTCGGACTGGGCCTCAGCCTGAACCTCAGCCTGGACTTCAGACCGGACCTCAGACTGGATCTCAGACTGGACCTCAGCCTGGACTTCAGACCGAACCTCAGACTGGACCTCAGCCTGGACCTCAGTCTGGACTTCAGACCGAACCTCAGCCCAGACCTCAGCCTGGACCTCGGACTGGACTTAAGACCGGACCTCAGACCAGACCTCAGACTGGATCTCAGGCTGGACCTCAGCCTGGACCTCGGACTGGACCTCAGCCTGGACTTCAGACCAGACCTTAGACTGGATCTCAGCCTGGACCTCAGCCTGGACCTCAGATCGGACCTCAGCCAGGACTTCTGGCCGGACCTCAGACCGGACCTCAACCCGGACCTCAGCCTGGACCTCGGACTGGACTTCAGACCAGACCTCAGACTGGATCTCAGGCTGGACCTCGGACTGGACCTCAGCCTGGACCTCGGACTGGACTTCAGACTGGACCTCAGCCTGGACCTCGGACTGGATTTCAGACCAAACCTCAGACCGGACCTCAGCCTGGACCTTAGCCTGGACCTCGGACTGGACTTCAGACCAAACCTCAGACCGGACCTCAGCCTGGACCTCGGACTGGACTTCAGACCAAACCTCAGACCAGACCTCAAACTGGACCTCAGACTGGACCTCAGACCGGATCTCAGCCTGGACCTCGGACTGGGCGACATGGATGTGTCTGTTTTCGTGTAGTCGTATCGTCATTCTAAACGTTTGCACTTTCCAAAATGATATAAAGTTACATTTGGTCCTCAGCAGATCAGTCGGTGGAGATGAACTAGAACATACTGCCGTTGTGCACTTGGGCAAGACACTCCCCCCACACACTTTCATAGCCCATTCATTCAAACAGTTTGTAGCTAAAACCATGTGGAGAGATTTAATGAGAAAATAGATTTGTTTTGATCAGTTTATATATTTAAAGGCCCAATATCACACTGTTCTCTCTGTTCCAGTGTCGTTTCCTCATCACAAACACATCTGGAGTTTTGTTTTTGAGTTCTTCTCTCAAACAAAAACCGCTCTGTTCCACCTTGTGATGTCATCATGTGGTGATACAGGAAGTGCTCCACTGTGTTTTTAAACTCCACACACCTTCACTAGAATCATTTGGATCATTTCAGTCCTGGAATTTCCGATCTCCACTGAACTAAAGGTAAAAGGAGCTGTTCACTTGAAAACTACCACTTGATGACATCACAAGGTGGAACAGAGCGTTTGGAGCTTTGGAGATGTAGACAGAATAATAATAAAGAGTTCCTCAAACATGTGAATGAAACAAACACAACTCCAGGAGTGTTTTTCAGGAGGAACATCAGAACGTGGTTTAAAGCGCAGAGTCGGTGTGATTTTGGTCCTTTAAATGTGTTTGTCTGTGGTCCTCATCGGGTCATGTGACATCTGTCTTGTATCTGATTGGCTGACACAGTCTTTGGGGCGGTTCTCCTTCTGTGAGAGGGAGGACGACAGCGCCTCCTGCAGTTGCACCTCTTCAGAGCAGTAAGTGTGGGAGAGCAGGAGTGCCCCCTTGTCTCGGTTTAGTGAATTACAGGCACCATGGGCGGATAAAAGAGGCAATGTGCCTGTAACACCAGGGGGCGCTCCTGCTTTACCACACCTGGGACTGGTGTTTTGAGCTCGTCTGAGGAGCTCCGAGTCCAAACACACAGCGATCCAAACGGATCTGTTCAGGAAACCAAACATGATTTGGACCAAATGAACCTCTTAATATCGACAGATTTCTGCGATACACGACGCTGAACAGTTGTCCATGTCGCCCGTCTCAGTGTGCAGCCTAAACCCCCACTGTACCTGCCAGGTGCTCGTTAAGCACCTGTCAGGTGCCTGTTAAGCACCCATCAGGTGCCTGTCAGGTGCACATCAGGTGCCTGTCAGGCGCCGTCAGGTGCAGAAAGGCGGCACATCAGGGTGGGTGGAATAACATAACAACACGTGTCCATATTGTTACCCTACTCCACCCACCTTAACTGTGAACCCTTGGGCGTGGCCACGCCGTAGCCTTTGGAGTCCAGGTTCCCGCCCACTTTCATGGTGTCGCAGGGTTTGCGTTGCTCCGTGTACTCGTTCATCGTGGACTCCAGGAGGAAGGCGTATTTCCCTTTAGACTTTCGGACGCGAGCGACGCCCTCGGCGGTTGTTTTGGTGAAGACGGTGGGCTCCGCCGACTTCATGTAGCCCCACATCTTCTCATACACCGCGATCTTGGAGCGCTGTGACAGGAGCACAGGCAGGAGCGTGTGTGCAGACAGGGCCGTCAGGTGCACAGACAGGAGCATGTGATTAGCAAACAATAATAACAACAGTAAAATCAAACTGTGTGGGACGGGGGTATCGGTGCTAACACAACCAGACAGAACCAGCACAAGCTCATGGAATGCTAGCTCAGATGCTAGCTTAGATGTTAGCTTAGACGTAAGCTTGGATGCTAGCTGGGACGTTAGCTCGGATGTTTTTATAGTTTTACAAACATTTCAAATTAAAGTTTATGAGCCCATGTTTAGTCCTGGTTTTGTCTCTGTTATTTTAAATATAATTGTGGATTTTCCAGTTTTATCATAAATTACTGAGATAAAAAGTAAAAATATATAAACTACTGAGAAAAACTAATGTTATGGCCATGAATAAAACATAAGGATGTTTCACGCAGACTGATTCTAGGATTCAAATTAAAAATCGATTTCATGATGTCGATATTAGCATGAATAGACAGATTTGTGCAGTTTGAATGTTCGACGTCTCTAGGACCATAACATGAGTTTTCCTCAGTATTTCTCTAAAGCTCGTCGTTGTTCTCCTTTAAGCTTTCGTCTTTCTTCCCTTGATCGTTGTGGATAAATTCTTCATGAAGAATGTTTATCCTTTGTGGACTTTGTTGGTTGAAGATTTGGTGATGGGGCAGATTTATGAAGCTGGTGGAGAAAACACCAGACATTTACACACACTTACACACACATTTACACACGGAAAAACATTAAGTCTATTTGACACCAGTCTCTTGCTGTTTTTGCTACTTTAGAATTTATTTTGACCATTTATATATTTTTTCTCTTTTTTATTCTATTGTGATGTGCGAGCTCCTGAGTCCAAATAATTTCCTTGTGGATCAATAAACTTTGTCTGAGTTTGTGGTTGGACCTGGACGCGCCATCGTCATGCAAAAAAGCCACTGTTTTCTCACCCTGAAGAACTCCTTGGTGGATCCAGAGTCCAGGGTCCCGTAGGCGATGTCGGTCTGTTTGGCGAGGTCTTCGGCGCTCTCGATGGGCGACACCATCCTCTCCACGGTCAGGAACGCCGCCAGGTTGGCTGTGTACGACGAGATGATGATGAGCGTGAAGAACCACCAGACCCCGCCCACGATGCGCCCGGAGAGGGACCTGAGGGAGGAACAATTCTGGATTTATGAGGGTTTGGCTGAATCGTGCTAAAATTAATACATATTTAAAGCTGCAGTGTGGAACTTTTCTGTTGGACGGTCCATCAAATGCTTTTCTCCATGGAGATGTTATTTCTTTGTCTGGAATGTTCCGCAGTATGGCATTAAGCCTTTCTATCTTCATGGAGACCAAACCAGACCAAGTTCCAGGTCAGATCTGTGGAGAGGCAACACCGCTCACAGTCAGAATGTCTGTTTTTCTAGGTATTTTTGAGCTCTAAAACCACCTGTGATTTAATAAATGTAAAGTAGAGCTGTTTAATGTCACACTGTGGAACATTCCAGGCAGAGCAATGACGTATCCATAGAAACAAGCAGGTGACCCTAAACTGAAAAGTTACACAGTGCAGCTTCAAAAACTACACAAATAAAATGAATACTTGAGCAGAGGACATTTCTGTGTTTAGAAATGTAGAGATTTGTGTCTTAGTGCTAACGCTAATGCTAACGCTAATGCTAATGCTAACGGTAACTGAGAAACATAATAAACATTAAAACAACACCACAAACAAACATATTCTACACATAAAAACAAACGGGTAATCTTGACTTTAATTAATTTGAATTTGAATAGGTTTATTTGATGTTTTACGATTTGAATGATAAAAAAAAAAAAATAAAACTGTTTTGAGACTCATTGAGCTAGCTAACGTGCTGCTGTACTCAGAGCCATTTCCTCCTCGGTTTGGTGGAGAGTCTCTGTGTTTTACGTCAGTTCAGCGACAGTTTGTGGAAAAAAGTTGAGATAAAAAGTCCAAAAATCCTGGACGTGTGTGTGAAGCTGAAAAACCAAACCGTCTGTCTGTGTCATCAAGAGGAAAACTCCAAAATCCAAAAACGCAGAGACAGTTTACGCACAAGGACGGACTTTTACTGACACTTTAAACTTGTCGTGCAGAAAAAAAAAAAGATTCTTAAAAGCATCGCGATTCTACGACTTAACGATTCTGAGTCGATTCCAAATCCTTAATAAAAGAGTTTCCGCCACAGTAAAATGTTCCTCTTAAAATCCCCCGACATCACCTGTGCGGAGTTTACACTTTTACGAACCGGCATTTCCTCCACGAACAACAAAATCTGCTGCCTCCTGCATAAAAACTGCTAACCCTGTGTGTCAGATGCCCTCCCTGTGTCTCCAAGTTCTGAAATGTGATTCGTTTTGTCAGATTTCACTCTTTTCGTCGATTCTTCTGGACGTGTTTAAAATGTAAAATTTTGACCTGAATCCTATTTTTAAAAAAGCAGAAATCTCAAATCGAATCACCATCACAAGGTTTGTCCAAAAAATTACAATAAATAATAATAATCTTAATAATAATCATGTTTTTTATTTTCGTTCAGGTACACTTCACGCAGACGGCATTCCCGCGCTGTTTCAAATCATTTTCCAGGATTTTCCAGGATGTTTTTAATCTTGTAATCAGAGCGTCTGCAGATACGTGATTCCATTTCTTCTTTTTTCCATTTCTTCTTTTTCTCCTTTTAACGAAGTAACGAAGTACAAAAGTAAAAGTACAACATTTAAGTACAATTTTTAGGTATCTGTACTTTACTTAAGTACAATTTACAGTGGGTACTTTTTACTTTTACTTCACTACATTTGAGAGCAGGTTTATTTATTTTTAACACATTTAATTTGAGTTAACGTCACAACTTTGAGCAACAAAAAACACAAAAACAAAAAAAATGAAATCGACTGAATCACTTAAAATCAGTCAAATTCTTTATCAAAATCACTACATTTCATCCTTAAATTGCAAAATACTTTAACTTTTTACTCTTTAAGTACATTTTTAAACAGGTACTTCAGTACTTTTACTTAAGTCGATTTGTTCATGTGATACTTTTACTTTTACTTCATCTTTTCCCCTTTGTATCTGCGCTTTTACTTAAGTAACAAATGGAGTTCTTCTTCCAGCAAAGCAAAGAAGAAACGCATTTCATTTTTTCTAATTTTCCATGTCTGGGAAACAGGCCAATTCTTTTCCAGGTTCTCCAGGACGTGAGGGAACCCCGACAGGTGCAGCTCCTCATTATCTCCAGATCAAAGTGTTCACCATCAGATGTTTGAAACCAGGACAAAGAGTCTCTGGAGAAAAGAGCCTCTCACCAGCAGCACAAAGCACGCTTTAAATCAGAGCTGTTCCTCAAACTGTTCTCCTCAGATGTTTCTCCATGTTCTAGTCGTTTCTTCTCTGACCCTCTGAAGTTGGATTTGGACTGATTCATGTTTGAGAATCTTTAATCTTAAAGGGCGACGGACTGGGCAGCGTCGCATCGTCATTTTGGTTATTTTACCTGGTT
>CM057098.1:31719257-31739257 GCA_029959045.1 Taenioides sp. WSHXM2023
GGTCTAAACTAGGACTAAACCAGGTCTAAACCAGGTCTAAACCAGGACTAAACCAGGTCTAAACCAGGACTAAACCAGGACTAAACCAGGACTAAACCAGGTCTAAACCAGGACTAAACCAGGTCTATACCAGGACTAAACCAGGACTAAACCAGGTCTATACCAGGACTAAACCAGGACTAAACCAGGTCTAAACCAGATCTATACCAGGACTAAACCAGGTCTATACCAGGACTAAACCAGGACTAAACCAGGTCTAAACCAGGACTAAACTAGGACTAAACCAGGACTAAACCAGGACTAAACCAGGTCTAAACCAGGACTAAACCAGGTCTAAACCAGGACTAAACCAGGACTAAACCAGGACTAAACCAGGTCTAAACCAGGACTAAACCAGGACTAAACCAGGACTAAACCAGGTCTATACCAGGACTAAACCAGGACTAAACCAGGACTAAACCAGGTCTATACCAGGACTAAACCAGGACTAAACCAGGACTAAACCAGGTCTATACCAGGACTAAACCAGGAGTAAACCAGGACTAAACCAGGTCTATACCAGGACTAAACCAGGACTAAACCAGGTCTAAACCAGGTCTATACCAGGACTAAAGTAGAATTAAACAAGACTAATACTTGGAGTTGTGTTTGTTTCATTCACATGTTTAACACACAAACCTGCAGATTTAACACGAGTTCTTCTCTCAGACTGAAAACACTCTGTTCCACCTTGTGATGTCATCATGTGGTGATACAGGAAGTGCTCCACTGTGTTTTTAAACTCCACACACCTTCACTAGAATCATTTGGATCATTTTCAGGAGGGGTCAGGGGGAGGAGTCACAGGGAGGAGGGGTCAGAGGGAGGAGTCAGGGAGACGAGGCGACCGTGGCGGTGACCCTGGCGCCCCCTGCCCGCTCGGGTAATTGGCGTTGGATTAACAGAATAATGTGAATGTTTGAAAGTCGTTCCGCTCACACAGACTCAAATCAGCGAGACCGAGTCAGAGACGGACTTCAGGAAGTGCGTCGTGTGCATGCTAAAGCTAATCACGCTAATCGGGCTAATCAGAGCGTGAAGGAGAGCGAATGTGAAGGACGAGGGGAGCGGCGCTAGAAAAGTAATGAAGAATAAAAGTAAAAGTACAACACATAAGTACAATTTTTAGGTATCTGTACTTTACTAAAGTACATTTTACAGTGTGTACTTTTTACTTTTACTTTACTACATTTAAGAGCAGGTATGTGTACTTTCTAATCTGGACTAAATGTACTTTGAAATGGCTGAGATTTATTATTTTTAACACATTTAATTTGAGTTAACGTCACAATTTTGAGGAAAAGAAAAACACAAAACCACAAAAACGGAAAGAAAAATTAAGAAATCTGTTGAATCACTTAAAATCAGCTGAATTCATGATCAAAATCACGACATTTCCTCCTTTATTTGTTCTAAAACTCACTGTAAAATACTTTTACTTTTCACTCTTTTTACTCACCATGGTAACTGCTGAACATTCCGCCATACACACGCACGTAGAACACCCCCAGAGTCACGTTACTGCAAAGTATCAATAAAGACATAGTGCACTTTTTTATGGGCTCTCCCTCTCTCTCTCTCTCTCTCCTTCACCCCCTCTTCCCCTCTCTCTCTCTCTCCTTCCCCTCCCTCCCTCCCTCTCTCCTTCAGACCCTCTCCCTCGCTCTCTCTCTTTCATCCCCCCTCTCTCTCTCTCTTTCTCCTTCCCCTCTCTCCCTCCCCCACTCTCCCTCTCTCCCTCCATCCCTCCCTCCCTCATGTGGGATTTGTTCGCTTACTCGCCGCTGTCATGTCGCCGTTTTAGCTAAGCCCTGGTTTCCACGGAGACGCCGCCATCGGGGAGCGGGAGATTAATCACTGAATTAATTATTGGGGCTGCCTGAGGGAGAGTGTGGAGAATTAACCCCGTTTAAGCAGAACAATGGAGTGAACAGCACCCTCTGAGCCTGTGCGTGTCAGGTCTGCGGAGAGGAGAGCCGCCAGAACACAACCACGACTGAACCTTCAAATCAGGCTCAAAATCTCAGGTTATAATGGACTCTAAAGCTGCACTGTGTAACTTTTCTACTGGAGGGTCTGTCAGATCCTTTTCTCCATGGAGATGTTATTGCAGTGCCTGGAATGTTCCACAGTATGACTTTAAACATATCTTTCTCAATGGAAACAAGCAGGTGACACCACTAAACCAACTTACAGGTCAGATCTGTGAAGCGGCGTCCCCACTGACGTAAGAATAAATGCGTCTCAAGGGATCTTTGTCGGTGATAAACACACCTGTGATTGACGTTACGTTTAAAGTCATAGTGAGGAACATTCTGGGCAAAGCAACAGCAACATCTCCATGGAGATGGACCCCAAACCTGAAAAGTTACACAGTGCACCTTTAAGAGCCACATGAAATCACATCACTGACACCTGCAGCGTTCACCATCACCTCGACTCATGACACGGCGTAGATTTTCTTGTTCTGGTGTTTGTGGCTCTGGGTCTTTCTCTTTCTTCTTCTTCCGGGTAATAACGCCACTACGTAACTGGATAGTCGGTTTACGCGGCATATTCTACTATAAACGTTCAGCTTTTTCAACTTCTGGTGTCGACAATCTGGACGCGCAGATTCTCGCCGCAAAAACGCCGGACACCATAGACGCGTCCACGTAGACTTTGCATGTGAACTGGTCGCCTTGACGCCGTGGTCTGCACGCAGCTTTAACCGGACAGACCGATCCGTTTGTCTGCAGGTTTCACTCATAGGCTTTATATAGAAATGGACAGAGCTAACCTGCTAGCCGCCGCGTTGCTAACAGGAAGTGAGCATGGCCGTGCTTC
This sequence comes from Taenioides sp. WSHXM2023, assembly GCA_029959045.1. Classification (NCBI taxonomy): domain Eukaryota; kingdom Metazoa; phylum Chordata; class Actinopteri; order Gobiiformes; family Gobiidae; genus Taenioides; species Taenioides sp. WSHXM2023. The sequence goes on from CM057098.1 coordinate 31,722,123, forward strand.
CGGCTCCATCGACTCTGGCTCCAGTTCACTTTGTATTGAAAAAGCGTGGCCCCTCTCTCTGCCAGGCGCGAATAACTCGGAGGTTTATAAAGTTTCAGAATCAGATTTGAATTAAAAGTGCAGGTGTTTTGGTCTTTAGTTCTACGGAGCTGATCAGCCTGAAGCTTTGGAAAGTCTCTGGGACTGTTTGAAGCTCTAAAATACCAAGAATGTACAAAAAACTGTATAATGCAAAATACAAGACCTAAAATATGTTTCGTTCTCTAGAATCAAACACAAATAAATTACTATGATTGAACTTAAAGCTGTACTGTGTAACTTTTCGGGTGGAAGGTCCATCAAGCGCTTTTCTCTGTGGATATGTTATGGTTTTGTCTGGAATGTTCCACAGTATGGCATTAAACCTTTCTATCTTCATGGAGACCAAACCAAACCGGGTTCCAGGTCAGATCTGTGGAGAGGCGACCCCGCTCACAGTCAGAATGTCTGTTTTTCTTGGTATTTTTGAGCTCTAAAACCACCTGTGATTGAATAAATGTAAAGTAGAGCTGTTTAATGTCACACTGTGGAACATTCCAGGCAGAGCAGTGACGTATCCATAGAAACAAGCAGGTGACGGACCAACCAAAAAGTTATGCAGTTTTAAACCAGCTTGGTGCTTTGTTCTATATTTTCAGGCTTTTTCATGAAATGGGGGGTGAGAGTGCGGAGACATTCAGTAAAGACCAGGTGGCAAACGCACAACACCGAGATGGTACCAACCGACTCTAGTCCAAAGCAAGAAAAATGATCTGACGAAAGATTTTTTGCCAAAACGTTATTCAAGAATAAAAATAAAAACTTTTGGACATCGACCGTCTAAGTGTCGTCTGCATTTTTTCACTTTTAAACGGCTGCTTCTTCCATTTACACCTCTACAAGAACTTTGGTGTGCGTTTTCTGTTTCATTTGAACCAACCGGCACCGCCTCTGTCCGTCCTAAAAACCGACCCTGAGCGCACAAAAGCCAAACATGACAGTTCCTACCACACAGCCTACGGGCTCCTCCATCTTGAGTCTGTCCTCGGGCAGAAGACGCAGAGCTGGAACAGGCCAGAGAGCGTTTTCATCTTTAACTCAACGCTACGGGTCCTAAAGGCGCACAGATAACAGCGCTCTTAAAGAAGCTCTTAAAGAAGCTCTTATAGAAGCTCTTAAAGAAGCTCTTATAGAAGCTCTTAAAGAAGCTCTTATAGAAGCTCTTAAAGAAGCTCGTATAGAAGCTCTTAAAGAAGCTCGTATAGAAGCTCTTACAGAAGCTCTTAAAGAAGCTCTTAAAGAAGTTCTTAAAGAAGCTCTTAAAGAAGCTCTTACAGAAGCTCTTATAAAAGCTCTTAAAGAAGTTCTTAAAGAAGCTCTTAAAGAAGCTCTTACAGAAGCTCTTACAGAAGCTCTTAAAGAAGTTCTTAAAGAAGTTCTAAAAGAAGCTCTTATAGAAGCTCTCACGTCAGTCTTATGGGAGCTGAAGCCATCCACACAAAGCTGCACGGACCAGGTCTGAGCCACAGCGTGAAGGACACTACAGAGACACACACACACGCACACACACACGCACACACACACGCGCGCGCGCGCACACGCACACACACGCACGCACACACACACACACACACGCGCACACAGAGGCTCTAACACTGAGACACAAAAAAGCACAGGACTCGTCTTATCTACGGCCCCTACGGCAGGTGCTTCACACAAACACTGCAGCAGCAACGCACTTTTCTACACAACACTATGACAAAACACACAAAGTCTATTATATATGTTATACTATATGAGCTTATACACTATTCTTATATGAACTCTACCCTATACAATATATGAGATCTGCATTAACACTAAAGATACAAGACACAACAGAACAAATGGAGCAGACGGGACTAAGGCTGCAACCATCCACTGGACTCACCCTGACCAGTCCAGTTTTGAGACTTTGCAGCTGATGTCATCGACGTCTCTGAAGGTGTGAAGCTAACTGTAGGCTCTGCTCTGTCTGAGGCTTTGTTAGACTTATTTGACACTGCATAAATCCACTCAGATGTTATAGTTTAGTCACTTTTTTCTGGTCAAATTAAAACGAAGCTCAGATTAAAATTTAACTTGAGTAACAGAGCTTCAGACAGAGCAGTGCTTCTAGTTGGCTTCACACCTATGTTGATGACATCAGCTGCAAAGTCTCAATAAAGAAGACAGCAGCATTATTAAATCAAAATGTCAAAGACATCGATAATACACCTTTTTTTTTACCTAAAAGCTTTCAGTTTCCACATTTCAGACTTTATTTGGTTAAAAATATTCAGTAGAAATAATAAAAAATAGTTTGACAGGTGGTAAAAATAATCTTTTTTTCAGTTGCAGCCCTAGGTGAGACCTGTTTGTAGCTCACAGCATTAGCATGTGTCCCTGTAGCCTGGCTGACCGTACACACCGGACACTTGGACATTTCTCCATTTATGTGTGAGTTCAGTGGTCTGGGATCCCGAGAGCCTCAGGGCACGTTCACACCTGCTGCATTTGGACTCGAGTTCAGAACACCTGTGAGTTCCATTTGGACTCGAGTTCACAACACCTGTGAGTTCCATTTGGACTCGAGTTCACAACACCTGTGAGTTCCATTTGGACTCGAGTTCAGAACACCTGTGAGTTCCATTTGGACTCGAGTTCAGAACACCTGTGAGTTCCATTTGGACTCGAGTTCACAACACCTGTGAGTTCCATTTGGACTCGAGTTCACAACACCTGTGGGTTCGGTCCGTTTGGTGTGAAAGCTCCAGGTTCGTTTGGTGCGGAGACCTTCATCTTCTGGAGATGGTCTCAGTTCCAAACCAGAGCGGTTCTTAGGATGTGAGCGCTCACGGCCTCGATCCCAACACAAATGTGAAAATCCAAAACTTCTAAAATCTGATGCATCTCCACTTTTGTTGACAAATAACAGATCAGGAGGGACTTTTCTCTGACCAATGGGCGAGTGCGGTTTCTACTTCATTGTCATTTCCGCAGTATTAGCAGCACAGCGCCCCCTCAGGCCAGGGAGTATATTTTGTTTTCTCTTGGTTCGGTTCATTTGAGCTGGAGTTTGGTGAGAACATGATCCGCACCAAATGAAGCGGACTGACAGGTGTGAAAGCGCCCTGATACAACAGTTTACAAAGCTGTGAGTCCCGTTTTTAGAGCGGTCGGATTGACAATCTGGGACAAATATGGCTGCTAACGAGGAAAAAATAAAGGAGAAAATGATCAGAGGGGACTGAGAAACATGGAGGATTACAGCAGAAGCACTGAACTCACACCACTACAGTCTGGGCAAAAAGAATCATTTCCAGTGGAGAGAGACCAGACTAACTTTAGGAAAAAGAGTCAGTCCGGTCAGCCAGGCTATGTCCTAAAACAGTCTAATGACGAGGACACATGTTGGCGCCAAAACGGTCCTCTTCACTGCACTTTAAAGGGCCCATATGACTCTGTTCTCTGTTTGATAGACAGGAGTCCGTTTGTGTCATACAGGACCTTTAAACGCAGCTTTACTCGAGCAGAAGTGCATTTCTTATTTTAGCACACACATGACCGTCGCTCCTCGTGATGTCACCAGAGGAAAGTGCACAAAAACAAAAGAGTGACAAGAAAACAAGTCACTTTTGAATCGGGTGAAACGTTTTAAACATGTCAGGTGAAATTAAAGGCGGGGTATGAAGGGTTTAATATTCATTTGTTCCATTACCAACACAAAAAGTGGTTTATCTTTACATGTTTTTGTGTTTCAGTTCCAAAGTTCATTATCCAATCAGAAAACTGAATGTGTTTCTCAGTTGGTTTAAATCAGAGCTCTCCGGGGGATTCCTGAACTCTACGTGTTGTGCTGAAAAACAACAGTTTGATGAATGAAATGCCTGTTACCGAAGTAAATGTGCCGTTCTGACGCCTCTGACACCTCACTAAACAATGTTTATGTTTCAGAACTGTTCCATCTGAGGCGTTTATGTTTCAGAACTGTTCCATCTGAGGCGTTTATGTTTCAGAACTGTTCCATCTGAGGCGTTTATGTTTCAGAACTGTTTCATCTGAGGCATTTATGTTTCAGAACTGTTCCATCTGAGGCTCTTCTACATGTGAAGAACGAGCAGCTCTGTGGCATTTTCATCTGTAAAGAAGCTCACCAGAGGAAAAAGAGCCCAGATTTAAACCTAAATGTGTCTCTCTGATCTGAAGGTCAGTCCCTAAAGTCCAGGCACCTGCACCAGTCAGGAGTCAGGGCTAGTGCAGCCTCTGCAGGAGCTACTGTGTCTGCAGTACCACTTCACACCAGTAGGACTGTACTACATACCCCTCCTTTAAGAACTGTGTGTAAGTCTGACAGGTGTGAGAAGTGAGTGCGACAGGTGAGTGCGACAGGTGTGACAGGTGCGTCAGGTGCCGCTGTACCTGGGGGAGATGTCACAGCCCTGCTGCATGAAGGCGCCCAGGGAGAACCAGAGGGAGTTGAAGATGCCAAACTCGTTGGGGGGCTGGTCGCTGGGCGGACCGTCGGTGCCCTCCTCGGGCTCCTCGGTGTGCCACTCGTACGGGCTGAAGCGGCTGACCAGGAAGAGCACCACGCTCACGCCGATGTAGGCGAACACGATGCACATCCAGATCTCGTAGGCCAGCGGGTCCAGGAAGGAGAAGACTCCCGGTTTGGACTTCTGGGGTTTTTTGATCATGATGGAGATGCCCAGAGACATGAAGGGCTTCGAGAAGTCGATCACCTCCTCCCGGACCAGCGTGATGGTGAGAGGGGCCACTGCGATTTCCGCTTTCTGCAAAACACACAGACAGACACAGCGTCAGCAACACCAGGTCCACACACTGTTTATATTAATGGGCATATCTCATTGGTACGTTCCAAACAGGAAGTGTTCATGGGCGTGACTGGGCTCCATGGACTCTGGCTCCGGTTCAGTTTGCGTGTAAAAGTGTGGCTCTTCTCTTTGTACCTGCTGCTTCAGGCTCCTCTAACCTTCACAGGATCCTGGGGTTTTATTAAATAAAACCCTAAATCCAGATCTGAACATTATTAACAGACCAATCAGGCGCATTCTTTCAAGGTTGCTCCGTTAGCGTTAGCAACAGGTTTGTTTGACTCCGTTGCTAAGCGCCCGCTTCCTGAAAAACCAGCCGTGCGGTCGGAATTCCAAATATGGAACTCGTCTCCAAATTCGCCGCTATAACTGTCGCCTCGATTCAATCTGCGTTAATTTGGCTTTTCCCTCTTCATCAAATGCCGCAGTGGAAATTTGGCTGATTTCTACACCAGATGCCCTCCCCATCACCGTACAGTCGGAACACTCTCTCCGCCCTCAGCCGTGTCCCTGATTATTCAGAACATAAAATGATGAAGCTGTGTTTATTTCACAATGACACCAGAGCGCCGCAACACGAGACACGGAAGAAGAAGAAATGCTGAGTGTCCTGTTCCCACGGCGACAGGAGAGAGAGTGAGGCAAGAGAGAGAGGGAGAGAGAGGGAGTGGGAGAGAGAGAGAGATAGAGAGAGAGAGAGAGAGAGAGAGAGAGAGAGAGAGAGAGAGAGAGAGAGAGAAAGAGAGAGAGAGAGAGGGAGTGGGAGAGAGAGAGAGAGAGAGAGAGAGAGGGAGAGAGAGAGAGGGAGAGAGAGGGAGTGGGAGAGAGAGAGAGAGAGAGAGGGGGAGAGAGAGAGGGAAGAGTGAGAGAGAGAGAGAGAGAGAGAGGGGGAGAGAGAGAGGGAAGAGTGAGAGAGAGAGAGGGAAGAGTGAGAGAGAGAGAGGGAAGAGTGAGAGAGAGGGAGAGAGAGAGAGAGAGTGGGAGAGAGAGAGAGAGAGTGGGAGAGAGAGAGAGGGAGTGGGAGGGAGAGAGAGGGAGAGAGAGAGAGGGAGAGAGAGAGAGGGAGAGAGAGGGAGTGGGAGAGAGAGAGAGAGAGAGAGGGGGAGAGAGAGAGGGAAGAGTGAGAGAGAGAGAGAGAGAGAGAGGGGGAGAGAGAGAGGGAAGAGTGAGAGAGAGAGAGGGAAGAGTGAGAGAGAGAGAGGGAAGAGTGAGAGAGAGAGGGAGAGAGAGAGAGAGAGGGAAGAGTGAGAGAGAGAGATGAGAAAAAGAGGACAAAGGAGAGGGAAAGAAGAGAGGAAGAGAGAAAGAGAAAGAGGAGAAAGCAGAGAGAGGACGTACGGTCAGAGTTAAGCCTCACAGAGAAAACGCTTCGTCCACAAACTCGAGTGTGACGCCAACTCCACACACACACACACACACACACACACACACACACACACACACACACACACACACACACACACACACACACACACACACACACACACACACACACAATGAGCCTGTAACAGATTCTCCCATTTTGACTTCATTTGTTGGGATTTTAACTATTGTAAATATAAATTATAGTTTTATACAAATCAAGAAGCAATTTGCGAAAAAATAAATAAATAAATAAATAAATATGTTTTTTAGTCAAATAAGTGGAGAGGTGACCCCGATCACAGTCAGAATGTCTGTTTTTCTAGGTATTTTTGAGCTCTAAAACCACCTGTAATTGAATAAATGTAAAGTAGAGCTGTTTAATGTCACACTGTGGGACATTCCAGGCAGAGCAGTGACGTCTCCATAGAAAGAAGCAGCTTTAAAGTAAACAGTAGTTTGAGCTTTAAAGCGGGCTCCTTCAGCTCTTTTGTGCGGACGCAGCAGCTCAGAACATGTGCGAGATGCTGCAGATTCTTGTGACCCGTTTATAAACCTGGACTCGTGACATTTCAGATTCCACCTGGTCCCTGATTTTCACGAGGAGCACACAACTGCAGCTGTGAAGACCGCAGTGAGGACCGCAGTGAGGACCGCTGTGAGGACCGCAGCGAGGACCGCTGCGAGGACCGCAGCGAGGACCGCTGCGAGGACCGCTGCGAGGACCGCAGTGAGGACCGCAGCGAGGACCGTAAACACATGGACTAATATTCTCAAGGACATTAGAACAGAACTGCGTCTCTGTGGATGGAGTCAAAATATGGAACCTGCTAAATCATGATTTTAAAAGCTGCATTAGTGTTTCTAAATTTAAGAAAATGTAAAAGGAGAAAATAATGAAGGATTATGTGACTAAGAAAAACGTTTAAGTGAATGAAACGCAGAGGGATATTTTAACACGCGTACGGCTCATTGGGGACTTGGTTAGGACGGATTATTAAAGAAATGTTTTGTTTTGTTTTTTTGCCTGTGAAAGGAGCAGGATTTATAAGATTTCTCTTCCTCCTGTTCCTTTTGTTCACGCAGCAAAGACAAGGCAAAAAATGGTTGGATTATGGATTTATGTTCATCGTCAGATTTTTGTTGTTGTTCTTTAAATTTTTTCCCTCATATCCCTCTCTTCCCTTTCACTTCCTCTCTGTATTCCCTTTTTCTCTCTCTCCCTCTCTTCCCTCTCTCTCTCTCTCTCTTTTTCCTTGGATCCAGAAGTGACATCACCAGGTGCTGTTTGAATGTGTGTCTGAGTGTGTGTGTGTGTCTGTGTGTGTGTCCGAGTGTGGTACTGACCCCGTACACCAGCTCCCCGACCATCCCGTTCCAGATCTTGGTCTCGGGGTCCCGGGCGCCGTATTTCCCGTCCGGTACGATGGAAATCTTGTACTTGATGCCGATGTGTTTGGCGATTTCCGAGGCGAGGTCCACGCAGTATCCCTCGTACTGCTCGTTCCCCTCGTACATCTCCCAGTTCTTCTTCAGCATGACGTACGGCCCCTCCTACGCACACCAGAGAACAGATAATACTCCCTACAACTGTACAACTCACCTTTATGTAACAATAATCCCTACAGCTGTACAACTAAGATGATACTCCCTACGACTGCAGCTGACCTTTATGTAACAGATAATACTCCCTACAGCTGTACAACTCACCTTTATGTAACAGACAATACTCCCTACAACTCTACAACTCACCTTTATGTCACAGATAATAATCCCTACAACTGTACAACTCACCTTTATGTAACAGATAATACTGTCTAAGTCTGAGTCCCGCCCCTCCACAGAGCAGACCATACAGGTGAACAGAGCAAACACCACAGTGACCAACCGCTCCGATTCTGGAAATCAATTTTCCATTTTTCCCCATAGACTTTTCCAAAAATTCAAAAATTAAGGGTTCAAAGGCATTGCGGAGGCTAACCAGCTACACGCTAACCAGCTACACGCTAACAAGCTACGCGCTAACCATGTAAAAAAATGTTCAAACGTTGGTCTGGAGCCGCTCCACAGGATCCTCGGGTTTTTACTTCAATATTTTGTCCCTAAATCCAGATCTGGACATGAAGAACAGACCAATCAGACGCCTTCTTTCCCCAAGGTCCCTCCCTCTAGCGTTAGCAACAGGTTTGATTGACAGCATCGCTAAGTGCCTGCTCCCTGCCAAACCAGCGGTACCGTTAACAGCCTCGCTCCTGATTGGCTCTTTGGTTGCTATGATACTCGCGGTCGGAATTCCAAATGGACCTGGCTTAAAATTCGCTCCTATAACCGCCAACCTCGATGAGCTTCATTTGACTGGAGCTGGACGCTGATGGTGGAACTTTTGAGCTATGAAATAAAGGATATAGATGCGTTTAATGCTTTACTGTGGAAGATTCAAGCCGAAGTAGTCACGTTTCCATGGAGACGAATTTTACGGTTTACTTCCTGGTTGGACATGGAGGCAGATATGACATAGTGATCATTGTTACCTAGCAACCATAATGTAAACAAAGCCCCAAACCCCTCAGATGTTCACAAGAGAAAGAATTGAACAGTTTGAATAAAAAAATGCACCGTGAAACCTTTATTTTGTTAATAAACGGTCACACTGACAGAGACGGGTCGCCTCATACAGATGGACTTTAGTTCTTCTGTGTTTTTAAAAGAACCGCATGTAAGACGTCTCATTTCTGCTCCACTTTTGTTTAGAAACAACAGTTAAAACCCACCAGGGGGCGCTAAACGTCAGTCTGAGAATTGACCAAAATAAGGACCGAAACAAATGAAAACAGGACATGTTCAAATCAAACGGAGCTTTTACTGAAAACAAGTGTAACGCTGATTTATTCTGAATCACAAAAACACTGGACCTGATGGACGTTTGTTTCTGTTCTGATCTGATGTTTTGGTTCTTTGTCCAATCAGAACTCAGAATGAGCGTCACATGACTCTCTCATGTGGGTTGCTGGTTCAAAGCTGAAATCCAGTGTGTTTAAACCTAAAATGTCTCTGATCTGAACGGTCAGTCCCTAAACCCCAGAGTCAGTGCTAGTGCAGCCTCTGCAGCTCAGGGAGGGAATTCTGGAGGTTCTGAGCTTCACATGAGCCTGTCCATAAACTGAGACTGAGACAAACGCAGGACGTGTCTCTGTGTCTCTGTCTCTGTGTCTCTGTGTCTCTGTCTCTGTGTCTGTGTGTCTCTGCGTCTCTGTGTCTCTGCATCTGCGTCTCTGTCTCTGCGTCTCTGTCTCTGTGTCTCTGTCTCTGTGTCTCTGTCTCTGTGTCTCTGTCTCTGTGTCTCTGTCTCTGCGTCTCTGTCTCTGTGTCTCTGTCTCTGTGTTCTTTGTAAAACTGCCACTTCACTGTTGTGATGTTAAGTTTTATCTCACCAAACAAAGTCCCGGTGTAAAAAGGATGAAAGTCTGAGACGGTCCTTCCAGACAAACGCGTCTGAAACACATGATTCTACTTTTCCTCGGGCGCCGTTTTTGTCATTATTTTGTCACATTTTGAGAAGATGCAGGCGTCTCCTTCATCACGTGGACTGCACTCGGCCACCCGTCTAAACGAGGAGTTCTTTTTGTACAAATCTGTAACAAAACAAACTCCTCTCTGCTTTTAAAGACAACAAACAAAACAGCTCCAGCACTTCATTAGAATCCGTGTTTTCAAGTGTTTTCCACATGAATAAAACGCGAAGGAATCGGCTCCAAAGATCTGAGGGCCCAGATCCCACTGTTCTGATGTTCTAATGTCGTTTCCTCGTCACAAACACCTGGAGTTGTGTTTGTTTCATTCACATGTTTAACACACAAACCTGCAGATTTAACACGAGTTCTTCTCTCAAACTGAAAACACTCTGTTCCACCTTGTGATGTCATCATGTGGTGATACAGGAAGTGCTCCACTGTGTTTTTAAACTCCACACACCTACACTAGAATCATTTGGATCATTTCAGTCCTGGAATTGTCGATCTCGACTGAACTAAAGGTAAAAGGAGCTGTTCACTTGAAGACTACCACTTGATGACATCACAAGGTGGAACAGAGCGTTTGGAGCTTTGGAGATGTAGACAGACTAATAATAAAGAGTTCCTCAAACATGTGAATGAATCAAACACAACTCCAGGTCTGATTTTGAGGAGGAAACAGCGTTAGAACACTTAAAGACTTAAATCTCACACTCACAGTTTTGTGATATTGGACCTTTAAAGTGGAACAAAACTCTAAACTTACTTTTTTCCAACATTATTTTCTGTTCATTCCCTTTTTTTTTTTTTTTTTTGGCAAACTGCAGTTTTCTGGTCAAACCCACATAAATCTTCGTGCTGCCTCCAGTGGCCTCATGTAGTTGGTGACATCACACAGGACCTGATCACAGACACGTGTTTCTGATACTAAAAGAGTCTGAAGTGACTCACGGCTCGTGTGTGTGTCACCGCCAAAAAAACAACATGTCCAACAATCCTACCGATACTTTGCAGTGACGTCACGCTGGGGGTGCTCTGCATGTACGTCTACGGCAGAATGTTCAGCAGTTTCCACGGTGACATGATGCACACTTTAGCAAATACAGTAAAAAAAAGTTTTAAGATCGTCTGAAAACTCAAGAAAAAATACAAAATGGATTTAAAGGAGCACGGTTTGTTTGTCTCCATGGAGATGTTATTCCTTTGTCTAGAATGTTCCATGGTAGAGATTAAACCTATGCATCTCAAAAGAGACAACTATAGGCTACATTACAGGTCAGATCTGTGGAGAGGCGACTTTATTCACAAAGAGAATTGTTGTATTTTTGAGCAAAAGAAACACCCGTAAAGACTAAACGCTGGACAGATCCATCTCCATGGAGACGAGCAGGTGATGGACCCTCCACTGGAAAAGTTGCACAGTGCACCTTTAAAGAGCACGTTTTCAGGAGCCTGTGATCAGTGCGAGCGTTCATGGTCCTGTTTAGGAGTACTTATGAGTTCTGAGGATGCTTCTAGTCCAGAAGGAGTTTATTTTAAGTGAACTCGTCAAGTAAAATGATCTTGCTGCATGGAAAGAACATTTCTCTACTTTTAAGTCATTTTCTGATAGATTTAAGTGTTTATATTTTAAATTTTGGCCAAGTTTTCTTGCAGCGTGACTGTGATGTTCTTTAGAGGGACGTGTTTAACAGCACAGATCAGATCATCTGTTGGAGTTCAGATATGTCAGTTCTTTCTGGTCAGATTGTGTTAAAATGAAGCTCAGATTAAAGTCTAGCAGAGCCTCAGACATAACAGTGCCTACAGTTAGCATCACACCCCCAGGGAACGCGGATGACATCAGCTGTAAAGTATGAAAACATTGGAAGGTTTATACAAATGTCCCACTGTAGAGTTGTGTGTAGAAGAGTCTGTGACGCGGATCAGGCAGGGACTCAAACACAGACAGTGGCACGAATGCGGCAGGCTCAAGCTAGCGCCGTGCACAGGAGAAGAGCTGTCCTTGTGTCCTCGTGTCCTCCCAGCTCCGGCTCTGTCCCCGTGTGTCCCTCGTCCTCCTCCTCAGTTTCTTAAAAGGGGGTTGGTGGTCAGGGGCTGAAAAGAGGAGGAGCGTGCTGAGCCTCCTGTAGCAGCACACACCATTACACTCTGTGACATCACACAGTGCGGAGGGACAAGCACATGTGCAAGAGGCCGTAAGGTCGGCAAAAGTATAAAAAACAGGTACGAATCAAAACTAAAGCTAAAATCATAACTAGATCCTCATTTGCGCAGGTGTCTGTACTGAACACACCTCAACAGTGCCGTGTGCAGTTGTGTGGTTTGGGGCTGTTTGTGTGTCATGTGTCATTGTGTGTCATGTGTCATTGTGTGTCATGTGTCATGTGTTCACGTGACTCGTGATGGTGAACGTTTTACTCACAAGAACGACAACAGTGTTAAAGACGGAAGAGTCGACTTTCTACTTAAAATGAAATTCAAAATTAGATTAAAAATGTGAAAATAATTACGTCTCTGTCCTGTGTATTTGTATCTCCCCAGAACAGGTTTATTGCTTAAACAGACTGTCGATAATCAGAAAGTGTGTATTAGCATGCTAACCTGGCTCACATCAGATTATTGTGCCAGACTGAACTAAGTTCTACACATTATCGATCTGGGACGGCTCTCGATGAAAGAGAAAACACAGAAGTCCTGACAGTTTAAACTTCTTAGGTTCTTTTAAAAGACAATACAGTAACTTGTATTTACCTTGTTGACATGTTTCGGCTGCTAGCTGCGAGCCATCTTCAGAACTGTCACCGGTGTTGGTGGTGACGTGTCGTATATCAGCTGTTGTTACTTCCTGTGGGCGTGGTCAGCTGTTGTTACTTCCTGTAGGCGTGGTCAGCTGTTGTTACTTCCTGTGGGCGTGGTCAGCCTGATGGACCTGGCAGGTCGCTCAGACTGACCACGCCTCCCGTCGCCTGGTGGTCTCTGGAGGAGGGTGTCCCAGGTGTGTGAAAGGAGGAACGCTCCGTCATCTCGGTTAATTCTGTCCGTGCCTCGTTTCCTGATTTCAATGGCCTCCCTGATCCAGCGTTTGAACTTGTTGTTTTCCGATCCGATGACCCGTGCCCCGTCCCAATCTATAATGTGGTTATTTCTTTTACAGTGGTCTGATATGGCGGATTTTAGGTTTTCCTGCTCTGCTTTGTCTTTTTGTGTTCTGGTGAGTCTCCCTGATGTTTCAGTCTGAGCGACCTGCCAGGTCAATCAGGCTGACCACGCCTACAGGAAGTAACAACAGCTGATATACGACACGTCACCACCAACACCGGTGACAGTTCTGAAGATGGCTCGCAGCTAGCAGCCGAAACATGTCAACAAGGTAAATACAAGTTACTGTATTGTCTTTAAAAAGAACCTAAGAAGTTTAAAGTACATAAGAAGACAAAATGAGTCCTGACAGTTATTTGAACGGGTTTGTTTGGGGACTGTCCCTGTGGTGAATCAGTTTGTACAAAATACAGGAAGTCGTTTTGAATCGTCTCATCGTGATTTTCGTGCCGTTTAAAGACGTTTTGGGCCTTGTTTACATGATGGTTACTTGGTAACAGTTTTAGAATCACATCTACGTCACATCTGCTGCTGAGTTCAACCAGGAAGTCACTTTATAAACTTCATCAAAAAGAAGAAAACAAACTGAGACCAAAAGAAGAAACGGGTTTAAATGAAATGAGCAGTCGGCCCCGGGCCCCTCAGAACCCAGGACACTGAAGGACCGTGTGTTTGTGTGTGTATATGTGTGTGTTTGTGTGTGCATATGTGTGTGTCTCTTACCATAATAGTGGTGACCACCACAGTGCGGTTCTCCATCCCCGACGTGTCGTTGGGCAGCAGAGGAGAGTCCTGGATCAGCACCAGTTTGTCCGAGTCACTCCAGTACCCAATCTGCAGCAGAGTAACACTTTAATCTGCAGGACAGTAACACTTTAATCTGCAGCAGAGTAACACTTTAATCTGCAGCACAGTAACACTTTAATCTGCAGCACAGTAACACTTTAATCTGCAGCAGAGTAACACTTTAATCTGCAGCACAGTAACACTTTAATCTGCAGCAGAGTAACACTTTAATCTGCAGCAGAGTAACACTTTAATCTGCAGCACAGTAACACTTTAATCTGCAGCAGAGTAACACTTTAATCTGCAGCACAGTAACACTTTAATCTGCAGCAGAGTAACACTTTAATCTGACGCACAGTAACACTTTAATCTGCAGCAGAGTAACACTTTAATCTGCAGCAGAGTAACACTTTAATCTGACGCACAGTAACACTTTAATCTGACGCACAGTAACACTTTAATCTGCAGAACAGTAACACTTTAATCTGACGCACAGTAACACTTTAATCTGCAGCACAGTAACACTTTAATCTGCAGCAGAGTAACACTTTAATCTGCAGCAGAGTAACACTTTAATCTGACGCACAGTAACACTTTAATCTGACGCACAGTAACACTTTAATCTGCAGCACAGTAACACTTTAATCTGCAGCACAGTAACACTTTAATCTGCAGGACAGTAACACTTTAATCTGACGCACAGTAACACTTTAATCTGCAGCACAGTAACACTTTAATCTGACGCACAGTAACACTTTAATCTGCAGCACAGTAACACTTTAATCTGACGCACAGTAACACTTTAATCTGCAGCACAGTAACACTTTAATCTGCAGGACAGTAACACTTTAATCTGACGCACAGTAACACTTTAATCTGACGCACAGTAACACTTTAATCTGTGTTGTGTAACTTTTCTGGTGGAGGGTCCGTCAAACGCTTTTCTCCATGGAGATGTTGTTGCTTTGTCTAGAATGTTCCACAGTGTGGCATTAAACCTTTCTATCTTCATGGAGACCAAACCAGACCAAGTTCCAGGTCAGATCTGTGGAGAGGCGACCCCGCTCACAGTCAGTCTGTTTTTCTAGGTATTTTTGAGCTCTAAAACCACCTGTAATTGAATAAATGTAAAGTAGAGCTGTTTAATGTCACACTGTGGAACATTCCAGGCAGAGCAGTGATGTCTCCATGGAAACAAGTAGGTGACGGACCCTCCACCAGAAAAGTTACACAACCCAGCAACGTTTTTTGAGTCTCCTGGTTCTGAGTCTCCTGGATGAGGCAGTGTCCCGGTGATGAGAAACGGGAAACTCACGGGGTTTTCCTGAGATTCGTCGATTGGTCGAGATTTCTTGAATGTGACGGAAAGTTAAACCTGTCACGATAATCACTTTTTTAATGATTCTGTCGATTTAAAACTGTTTTACCAACATTTTTGATGGAATAAAGTACTTCTACGTCTATATCGTCGTTTATCGCAGTTTTTCTCCAGCGAGATCATATCGAGCTTCAGAATGTGTCACTGTGACAGATCCAGTGACGTGTGCTGTGATTGGTCGATTCCTTCCGTGTTTCAACCACAGACCCGGCGTGTGAGCTGTGATTGGTCGATCCTCGGTGAGGGCGGGGTGATGGAGGCGGGTGCTTTGTCCCTGAACGACCCCAGGGCTCCAAAGGGTCAGAGGGAGACAGAGCGGAGAGGCTGATGGATGGACCTTCCTCTCCTCCTCCTCTCCTCTCTTGATCTTCTCCTCCTCCTCCTGTCCTCTCTTACTCTCCTTTTCTTCTACTTTTCCTCTCCTCCTCCTCTCGTCCCCTTTTCCTCCTCCTCTCCTCTCTCACCTCCTCCTCATCCCTCCATCCCTCCATCACATCTTCTGTCTCTCCACTCTCTTCGTTGGACATTATGATCTGTTACAGTAATACCGATCAGGGATGCACCAATCCAGCTACTTCAGTTCCGACACCGATATCTGATATTATCAATGCCAGTGTAATCGGATCGGCGAACCCGCATGAAGATATTTGGACTTTGGTTGGTCTGGTTTGGTTTGGTTTGGTTTTTAGCGTTTTATTTATTGGCTTTAAATCTCCAGCACAGACTGAGCTTTAGACCTGCTGCTCAAAGAAAAAAGAATACACACAAAACTTTATTTAAACAATTAAAAACAACTGTGTGTGTGTCTCTGTGTGTGTGTGTCTCTGTATGTGTGTCTGTGTGTGTTTGTGTCTCTCTGTGTCTCTCTGTGTGTGTGCGTGGGGCCCTCACCCGTCGGGGCCCGTTGCTCTTCAGCTCAAACACGTCCATGGTGTAGTTCACTCTTCGACCGTAGTGATCGAACTGGACATTACCTGTGAGTCCCTGGAGCCGCACCTGTGAGACACACACAGAGACGCAAACAGAGATGCACACAGAGACGCACACAGAGACGCACACACACAGACACACATAAACCAGCACTTCAATCTGCTTCATTCAGTGGTGTCAGTCAGAGTACTATAGTAGTAGTACACGTGTAATAGTAGTAGTATTTGTCCAGAGGGTTTGTGCTCTACTCTGAGCCCTCAGCCTCGTTTCCAGGGCTCGGTTCACTTGGAGGAGCTGCTGGACCAGAGCTAAACTCCAGGAGCATCAGCTCTAATCCATGTTCAGACAGAACTCCAAACAAACGCACAAAAGAACCAGAGCCACAGCAGATCCTCACACGGACGCACACGTCTTAAGTTTCACTTTTGTTTTCTCCATATACACAAACACATCACTGCGGCGCACGTGCTCTTGTTTTGGTAAATAACTTTACTCTTTAATGACGCGGTTACCTGGATGGAGGTGGAGGATTATGGGTAACATCACGTGCTCTTGTTCGGCTGCATCTTTACGCACACGCGCTCCACACTGGATACATACACCACATTTGGGAATTACACTTTTACCGGGACCATGGAGGATGTGATCGTAGTTTGGTTCACGCGGACACAGCCGCCTCTGACACACAACACTTGACTTTAGACACTAAAGACACACACTGGAACCTGGATGTGTTTGAACATGTGTGTTGCCACATGGTCCCAACATTTCCAGACCATTTTCTTTGGAAGGAAGTACCTCAAAGGTCCACTTTGAAGCCCTGAAGGGGGCGGTACAGATCGCTTTATGCCGTAGAAACGCTCAGAGTCGGCGCCATGGAAACAAGGCCCTAGTGACCAGCACTGGACACTACTTTTACAGGTGCATTGTGGGATATTTTAAGTGCACTATTTTTTCCACTCCCTGGACATTTGGACACCAGTAATTGTGTGACAGCCCTAAACAGCGCCCCCTGTAGCTCACTGTTAGCATCACTGCTTCCTGTCCCTGTCCCGCCCCGGTCTGGGTCTGACCTGTTTGAGGGTCCTCTCCATGTCCAGGCCTTGGTTCCAGGGGGCGGCGGGGTTTGCCAGGCAGTCTCCGGCGTTCCCCCGTCTGGAGAGGTCCACCTTCTGCCGGCGCAGGGCTCTG
>CM057098.1:31744257-31784578 GCA_029959045.1 Taenioides sp. WSHXM2023
TTAAACGTGATTATTACGGGTTTTAATGATTTAACGTGACCTACAGCCTCTGGGCTCTTGGGCATCTCACTGGGCATCTTACCCAGTGGTTGGTGGCTCTCCACCATCGCCCGCCATGGCCCATATGGAGATCCAGAACAGCCATAGACTTGGTACACGTGTATTTTGCTCTGCTCAAGTGTAAAATGGGTTCACATATGTTCAGCTCTGTGGAGGGCGAGGCGTGGGGGCACCACAGGGCACGTGTGCCCATCACACCTGAACACGTCATACGGAGGAGCGAAGCCCCGGCGCCCACACACAGAGAGAAGGTCACGGCTAACTGAACAATCTGGAGTCCTTTTGGTGCGGTGGCCTCTTAGGATCTCATCTGCCACGCCTGAGCCGGGAGGGCATCAGGGGCAGTATGGGACACCCTGAAATCGGAGTGTCCAGGCAGAAGCACGCACTGTATGTGGCACCAGCACAGTCACAGATGTGCGGGCACAGATCACCCGTTAAGATCAGTGCCACTGGAAAACACTGCAGTGTCTTGCCCTACAGCACAAAGCCTGTGGGTGTGTCTGTGTAAAAGGCCCACAGCAGGTCTGTGTGACGAGTGGGTGGAGTGGGACGCCCTGCAGCCTGTAGACAAATCACACAGATCACACACAGATCACACACAGATCACACACAGATCACACACAGATCACACACAGATCACACAGATGGTGACAGACTGGCCCCTGGTCAGGGCGCTGGACATGAGCGTAAAATGTTTGTGTTAAACATTTTGAGCTTTAATAATAAAGAGTTCTTCAAACATGAACAAAACACGTCCTTCTAACGTGGCTAAAAGCTCATTTTGTGTAACACAGACCCTTTTATGTGTCCCCCCGCCCAGGGACCACGTGTGTCCCCCGCCCAGGGACCACGTGTGTCCCCCCGCCCAGGGACCACGTGTGTCCCCCCGCCCAGGGACCACGTGTGTCCCCCGCCCAGGGACCACGTGTGTCCCCCCGCCCAGGGACCACGTGTGTCCCCCCGCCCAGGGACCACGTGTGTCCCCCCGCCCAGGGACCACGTGTGTCCCCCCGCCCAGGGACCACGTGTGTCCCCCCGCCCAGGAACTGCAGCAGCCATAAAATCATCTCACATCAGTCATATTTTCCTTGTGTGCCTTTGTGCCTTTGTGCACGGCCCCTGACAGAGACTAAACCAAAAAAACCGAAGTGCAGCTGTGAGTCTGACCTGCTCCAGCATGTTCTGCAGCCGCTCGGCCTCCAGATCCATCACAAACTTCTTCTCCTGACGTCGGTCCAGGTCCTCCAGCAGGCGCCGGTAGTTGGCGTCGTTGAAGTTCTCCACACAGATGGCACTGACCTGCCAGCTGTTCTGCCCTGCCTTCTCCATGATGGCCTGCAGGATGGCGTACCCTAGAGACACAGACAAAGTAAAGAAGAGGACTGAAGAGTGAGACGTCACTCACAGCGTCTGGCTCCAAATGAAGCTCAGTGGGGCTAGCAGTTACAGAGGCGAATTTGGAGCCGAGTTCCATATTTATAAATTTGACCGCAAGTATCATAGCAACCAAAGAGCCAATCAGGAGTGAGGCTATTGAAGGTAACGCCCCTTCCCACCCGCACCGCTGTTTTTTTTTTAGTTTATTTATTTAATGAGACATGGACAGGGCACCGTCTACATGAACCTTAACAGGAGAGATGTTTGTACCAGGCTCTAGCGCTAGAGCTCATTTCCACCTGTCGCCCCTGTCGTCCCGGGGCAGGTTGATGTTCTAGTTCATAAACATTCAGTTCCTTCACTCCAGAATATCAGACTCTCTCCAGACCCTCCTCAGTCACATTCTGTCGAGGCTTTGGTTTGAGAGGAGCCGCTGTTTCTCCAGGCGTGAGAATGTGCCGTAGTTTGTCCTGTGATCATCTCTGTGGGAAACACGTTCCTCTGACAGTCGGCCGCGCAGGAAAAGACGGAGTTTCCAATTGGCGTCCTGCGTTTGGGGATCTGCAGTCGCCCGGTGGATCGAGCGGCTCGGGAGGTTTCAGAGCTGAGAGAAGCAGCGGAGAAGCAGAAGAATCCTGAACGAGCTGATACAGCAGATGAACATTTGCAAATATTATCAGGTTTTCAGAACTTAAAATACTGTTTCTCAAGAATATGACAGTGGTGGAATCGCCGACGTTTCTTGTCATGGATCTTGAGAACGTTTTATATAAATATTCTGATTCTCCGGCCTGTGAAAAACTTGTTACGCAGTAAAAAAAAGTGTGGAATTATCATTTCATTTCGACAGACACCTGAGGCTTCAGTAGTTTGGGAGTTTCTGGTGTATCTGAAATTGGCCATGTTGAATTTTCTAGTGTTTGTTAACTTTTTAATGTGCTTTTTAAAACATAAATTTGGTTCCAGAATAATTCCTAGATATTTCACCTGATCAACGTTATTAATCTTCTGCCGTTTTCTCAGAATTTCAGGACAGTTTTGCAGTTTGTGACGATTTGTAAAAAAAAAACCACTGAAACAGTTTTGTCAATATTTAAAGTGAGACGAGAGTTTTTTAACCAAGCAGAACCTTCATCTCCTCTGACAGTTTTTGACCAACTTCGTGAACAGGGAGCGGGCGCTTAGCAACGCTGTCAATCAAACCTGTTGCCAAGGCTAGAGGGAGGGACCTCGGGGAAAGAAGGTGCCTGATTGGTCCGTTATTAATGTTCAGATCTTGATTTAGGGACAAAATGTTGAAATAAAAACCCGAGGATCATGAAGAGCGGGTTCAGACCAACGTTTGAAGACCAAAATGAGGAGCCCGACAGCAGCAGGTACAGAAAGAGGAACCACGATTTTTACACACAAACTGAGCTGGACTGTGGATCCGCCATTTTAGTCACTGGGGCGTCACTATATTATAAATGTCAGTACCATTACTCTAAAACTTTGCTGTTTCAAAGATTGTTTTCCCGATTATTAGTCTCTGAATCCTCTCCAAAATGATTAAATCAGCTAAAATCACTTTATTTTTATAAACTGCTCTGCTTTACTGATCCAAACGCTGCCAAATCCTAAAAGCTCTGTTATTTGTGTCCCAGAAGTGGGTCTTAAAGGAGCCTGGCGTGACTAAACAGAGCAGTTTGGCAAAGACCAGAGTTTTGTGACTAGAACAGAGACTGAAGCAGCACAGGGACCGAATTTAATTCATATTCGTTTAGTGAAAAAATATTTGTGGTGAAAAGAAATTTCAATTCCATCACTGGACAAAAGTTTTAGAAAGAGTCTTTTATCTGTCTGCAGCAGAAGGGAGGAGCTAACAGAAGAGGGGAGGAGCTAACAGCGCGATAGTAAATCTGACAAAATCTGGGAAAACAGAAAATGGCCCGGTTTTCTTCATCTAGAGCTGGGGTCTTCAACGTTTTTCAGCCCAGGGACCTCCAACCTGATGGATGGAGAACTGGAGCAGGAACCCCCAACCGTATATATGGCACAAAATTGTGTTTTATATTAAACTGGGCCTCGTGTCGTGTATAAACACAGCGACTCTGTTATTGGACCTTCAACACCAGGGGGCGTTCCATCGCTTAACAAGTCCAGGTTTATCCTGAAACCCTGAGCTGAAACTCGCTCGTTCCAGTTTAAGCCTCAGGTCGTTCTATGAAATAAACCTGAGTCTGACCAAAGCTCAGGCCTGAAGTTGAAGCTTCACTTTTTGCTCATGGAGACTCTGAGAAGGTCAGATCTGTGGAGCAGCGAGCAGGAAAATGGGCTCAAAGTGACTTTTATAAAGATCCGATTAAACGAGACGAGCCACAGCGCGAAAGGACAAGAATGAGAATTGAGACACTGAACTTTTCCAGTCGTTCTGATTTGATGAATGACAGGAAAGACACGACTCCTCCTCCTCTCCTCCTCCTCTCCCGTTCACCCTCCTCCTCTCCCGGTCGGAATGAAGTCTCCTCACCTCTTCCTGATTCGCGGTCTTACGTGTGGAGCTGAAGTTCTGCTGTGCGTAAAAGTGAAGCTGTAATGGAACTCTTCACATGTTGCCGAGAAGAAATGATAAAATCCAGGCCGACGTAAGATGAGGGAATGAAGAGAGAGAGAGAGAGAGACGTGATGAAGGAGCAAAACAGACAGAACCCACTGAAAACCAGTTCATCCTCAGCCTTTAAAAATTAAGAAATATATATATTAAAAAGAAGTCTAATCCACTAAAGATTTCACAGCCGTCCCTGCAGGACCTCCAGACCCCCTGTTGATGTCACTGTATTCTTATTTTTTCTTTTATAAAACAAAGATGTCTGTAGCGACTGTAGCGTTCCGTTTTGTTCAGCAGATCAACAGTTCCGACCAGCTGACTCCTAAGACTCGATCAGAGTCCCGTCCTCCGTGGAAATCCACGGGTTTGTGGTTTTATCACATTCCCAGAGTTGGGAAATACACCGGAAGTCGTCGTCCACATGTTTCCAAACGTGACGTAGGTTTGTGGGCGGAGCCTCGTACAGGCTCGTACTGCTAATTGTAAGGAGGGTTTGAATAGGGCCCGGGAGAGATCACTAGATTACTCAAACATGGATGACTCTAAAACAGGACAGGATTTTGTTGAGGAGCAACGTTAGAACATGAGAGAAAACAAACTCATTAATGTCCCTCCCTGTAAGTGAAGCTGTGTCTGTGCTTACTTCCTGTTCGGAACACGGTGGCTAGCATGTTAGCTGTGTCCGTTTATGTATTTTTATATACACTGTGTGATTCCGCCCTGTCCCAGCATCTCCTCGTCTCACCTGGAGGACATAATGAAGCAGCTGGAGGAGAAGAGGCAGATGTCCCTCTAAACGTCCTCCTGGTGGCCCCGGTCCCTTTGCTCCCAATTAGTGGATTAACCTGTGCACCACAGTGGCCATTAGAGCCTGGTGCAGCGCCAGAAGGAAGAGAGGGAGGAGAGGAGGAGAGGAGGAGAGAAGGAGGAGAGAGGAGGAGGAGGAGAGGGAGGAGGAGAGGAGGAGAGAAGGAGGAGAGGGAGGAGGAGAGGAGGAGAGAAGGAGGAGAGAGGAGGAGGAGAGGGAGGAGAGGGAGGAGGAGAGGAGGAGAGAAGGAGGAGAGGAGGAGAGAAGGAGGAGGAGAGGGAGGAGAGGGAGGAGGAGAGAAGGAGGAGAGAGGAGGAGGAGAGAGGAGGAGGAGGAGAGGGAGGAGGAGAGAGGAGGAGGAGGAGAGAGGAGGAGGAGAGGAGGAGAGAAGGAGGAGAGAGGAGGAGGAGAGGGAGGAGAGGGAGGAGGAGAGGAGGAGAGGAGGAGAGAAGGAGGAGAGGAGGAGAGAAGGAGGAGGAGAGGGAGGAGAGGGAGGAGGAGAGAAGGAGGAGAGAGGAGGAGGAGAGGGAGGAGAGGGAGGAGGAGAGGAGGAGAGAAGGAGGAGAGAGGAGGAGGAGAGGGAGGAGGAGAGAAGGAGGAGAGAGGAGGAGGAGAGGGAGGAGAGGGAGGAGAGGGAGGAAGAGAGGAGGAGAGGAAGAGAGGGAGGAGAGGAAGAGAGGGAGGAGAGGAGGAGAGGAGAAGGAGAGGAGGAGAGAGAGGGAGGAGGGGAGGAGAGGAGGAGAGGAGAAGGAGAGGGAGGAGAGGGAGGAAGAGAGGGAGGAGAGGAAGAGAGGGAGGAGAGGAAGAGAGGGAGGAGAGGAGGAGAGGAGAAGGAGAGGAGGAGAGAGAGGGAGGAGGGGAGGAGAGGAGGAGAGGAGAAGGAGAGGAGGAGAGAGAAGGAGAAGAGGAAGAGAGGGAGGAGGGGAGGAGAGGAAGAGAGGGAGGAGAGAGGGAGGAGAAGAAGAGAGGAAGGGGAGTAGCAGAGGAAGAGAGAGGAGGAGAGGGAGGAGAGGAAGAGAGGGAGGAGAGGAGAAGGAGAGGAGGAGAGAGAGGGAGGAGGGGAGGAGAGTAGGAGGAGGGGAGGAGAGAGGGAGGAGAGGAGGAGGAGAGGGAGGAGGGGAGGAGAGGAAGAGAGGGAGGAGAGAGGGAGGAGAAGAAGAGAGGAAGGGGAGTAGCAGAGGAAGAGAGAGGAGGAGAGGGAGGAGAGGAAGAGAGGGAGGAGAGAGGGAGGAGAGGAAGAGTGGAGAGGAGAGGAGGAAGAGGACAGAGTGTAGAGGGAGGAGGGTAGGGGACACTCCTCCTCACACGTGCTCGGTTCCTCTGTTCCTCGGTTCCTCCACAGCTTTGAACGTGGCCTTCATAAATCATGTAAAATGTCCCATATTCTAGTAACACCTGGAGTCATGTTTTCAGTTTTAAAGAGACACTGTGGAGCTTTTCTGGCAGAGCTTCAGAGACGGACTGACGCCCCCTGGCTGTGTGGAGGAGAAGTTCACAGGTCTGTCCTCCTGAGGTCAGACTGAGCATGTGTCCTGCTCCTGTGAAACCAACCGCCTCTGAATAATCTCTCTCTCTCTATTTCTCTCTCTGTCTGTATATTCTCTCTCCTCCTTCTTTTTGTGTATTTATGGAGAATCGTCATGTGGAGCCTGGGGGACGTAGACTTGTGGGCAGAGCCTCGTACAGACTCGTACTGCCAACCGTAAAAAGAGGGTCTGAATAGGGCTCAGGAGAGATCACTAGATTACTCAAACATGGACACACAGGCTGAAGCTCTGTCCTGCCTGAGCTGAGTTTCCTCTGGATTTGTCAGACCGTTTAAAGTCCTCAAACATCTGCCTGGTGACCACTTGAGTTGGGAGTCAGGAACAGCAGAGCCCAGAGGAGAGAATAAAGACGTGACTCCACAGGCCTCTGCCCCTCACACTCCAGGTCTGCAGCAGCTCGAAGAACCACCAAGATTTAAACCTGGCCTACAGCGCTGGTGTGTGTCTGACCTCTGACCTCTGACCTCTGACCCCTGTGGATCCTTCTGTTCCAACTGTGTCATTTTAAATCTCAATTTTGATCTAAAACGACTTCAGAAAGACACAAGAGCTTTGACTTTAGAAAACTGGAGCCCAATGGAGCTGAACCAAACCAGGACTAAACCAGGACTAAACCAGGACTAAACCAGAACTAAACCAGGACTAAACCAGGACTGAACCAGGTCTAAACCAGGACTGAACCAGGATGAAACCAGGACTGAACCAGCCCCTCCTATAGTTTCACATCACACATCAGAGGGTTTTTTTTTACATTTGGACCCAAATGACGACGCGACGCTGCCCAATCCTACGAGTATCACCCATTAAAGTTTGTATGGAGGATGTTTTTGTTTCAAATTGTCAGTGAAAGTTCAAAATATCATGATAGAGACGCAGCAGCCTTGGAATTATGACGACCAAAACAAAAAAGAATGAAAATCCATCAACTGTGGACGTGGTGGGGCCAGATAAACATTAGAGCTTCGTTATCTATTGGCTGTTTGGTCGTCAATCAAACTCTCTACGTTTCTATAGTAACTGACTCTCCGTCGCGCTGGGATCACGTGGTTTACGTTCGCCTCTCACACATTCCACAGACGCAAGACGCCGTTTACTCGACCAACGCAGCGGTTCTTAGCGGCTTTTTCCAACTGTAGCTTCCTCACAGTTTGTACAAAGTTTGTTGCGATGGCGGACGAGAATCCACGACTAGTTAGCCGCAAAAGAAAGTCCGTTTATGAGGTCGCTGAAAGAAGAAGAGAAGGGGAAAAGGAGCGAAGCCAAACTAAGGTGATTCTTGGCGATTCCTTCCAGCGATGGCGTCACTGAAGCAGACGAAGGGTCTAAAGACTGACGCGCTGGTCGATAAATTACTTCTGGACAGGAAACTTCTGCTTATCATTTGAAAACGTACAGTAGAGTTACAGCAGCAACAGCGATTCTGAACGAGCCCCGGCTGTAAACAAACAGGATTTATAGAGTTTGGAGGAGGTGGAGGAGGAGTTTCTACTTATGGAGCTGTGGAGGAGGGGTGTGTACATCACACTGGGCATGTACCGGTGCAGCTGAAAACGCGGGGAGATCGACAAAATGTCATGTCGTCTTGAAAATAAGAGATTAAAGATTGTCAAACATGAATCACTCCAAATCCAACTTCAGAGGGTCAGAGAAGAAACGACTAGAACATGGAGAAACATCTGAGGAGAACAGTTTGAAGAAACATCTGAGGAGAACAGTCTGGAGAACAGCTCTGATTTAAAGTAAACGGTTAGAGAGTTTGTGAGTCTTACCTCGGTCGGTGTCGTAGAGAAAGACAAACTTGTTCCAGTCGTAGTGGTCGAGCAGGCTCAGCAGCGCCCCCCGGATGGAGGGCCGGAGCTGCAGGGTGAACTGGCTCTCTCCCTCTGTGGGGAAGCTGGCGGTGATGAGGGAGATGTGCAGAGCGCTGCAGAAGGACGTGAGCGTGTGCACCGAGCGCTTGTCGTACAGGCCGAAGATGGCGAAGACACCGCGGGAGTACTGCGAGCAGACTGCAGGGGGCGACACAGGACAGAGGCACATGGTTAGTGTTAATCGTTTGATACAGGAACATCCCAGACCAGAGTGTAGAAAGAAGAGTTCTGAGGGAGTGTGATGTCACCCACAGCGCTCCAAATGAAGCTCATCGAGGCTAGCACCAGAATAAGGAGGCAGCAGTGACAGAGAGAGAGCCACGCTTTTTCAAAACAAAATGCACTGGAGCCAGAGTCGATGGAGCCCACCGTGACTACCGGGCTGTGTCCATTTATATAAACAAATACAGAAGGAGTTCAAAGCCACTTTCACAATCGTGTGATTTTTCATTCACTTCACACTCATGAGGGGTAAGATACTATAGCCACAGCTGCCCTGGGGCAGGCTGAAACAAGACTGCCAATCTGTGCCATTGGCCCCTCCCACCACCAACACTGTGTGCCCGGTGTGTGCCCGGTGTGTGCTCAGTGTGTGCCGGTGTGTGTCCAGGGCCATGGTGCCCAGGGGTCAGTGATGATATATAAATATAAGGCAACAACATGACGTGTACGCTGAATGCTAAATGAGTCAATGTGTGTGTGTGTGTGTGTGTGTGTGTGTGTGTGTGTGTGTGTGTGTGTGTGAGTGTGAGTGTGTGTGTACATGTATATGTGTACACACACACACACACACACACACACACACTCTCTTTCTCTCTCTCTCTCCTGGGGACATTCTCTGTCCACTCGACCAAGAAACAGTCAGAGGTCAGAAACACAGAGTCCTGATGTGTCCTCAGGGGACACACTCACACGTGCACTATTACACATGCACACTCACACGTGCACTATTACACATGCACACTCACACGTGCACTATTACACATGCACACTCACACGTGCACTATTACACATGCACACTCACACGTGCACTATTACACATGCACACTCACACGTGCACTATTACACATGCACACTCACATGTGCACTATTACACGTGCACTCTCACGTGCACAGGGTTCATTTCCTGTGAATGTGACTTGTTGAGTATCGGTTCTGCGTATATAGTTTCGATACTAGTTACAATATTGAGAAGTATCTGATTTCCGATACTGTTGACGACCCTCAGAAGCATACACCTCCTCTGTCCCCTCACCCGTCTCCACCCCCTCACCCGTCTGCACAGGCAGGGGGCGCTGGTGAGCACAGTCTCTTGCTCTGACCCACTGCTGGTGTTAGGGACAAGCAGTGACCCTGAAAGACCATCGGCTCTTTCATTCTCACAGCTCAGCGCACAAACAGGTCACACACAAACACACACGTATTAACACACACATATGCATAAACACACCCACACACACAGACACACACACACACACACACACACACAGACACAGACACACACACACACACACGGCTGATCGATGACAGAGACACACTGACAGTCTCTCCACACAGAGGGGAGCTGCTCTGTGACAGACAGAGACGATATGCAGAGTGGGACAGAGACAGAGTGGGACAGAGACAGAGACAGAGTGGGACAGAGACAGAGACAGAGTGGGACAGAGACAGAGTGGGACAGAGACAGAGACAGAGTGGGACAGAGACAGTGTGTTAGAACAGTTCCATGGAATATCAGTTTTAAAGTGACAGTGTCTCTTGTGTCTGTGTAATAGGACAACTACTACTACTGCTGCTACTACTACTGCTACTACTGCTACTACTACTACTACTACTACTACTACTACTACTACTCCACTCTCCTCTCCTCCCCCTCTCCTTCTGTCTCTCCTTTTCTCCCTCTTATTCCCTCGCTCTTCTCTCTCTTTTCTCCCTCTTATTCTCTCTCTCTTTTCTCTCTGAATCCGTGTCACACATTTTTTGTCTCATGTTTGTTCAGGAAGTGCACACACAAAGACCGGGGACACACAAAAAATATCAGCATCGAATATTTGTTTTTTTCTTTGTATTTTTACAGTCGTGGACAGATGGCGAGTGGGACCGTTTACATTTCGTTTAGCGCTGACTAACCCTCGTCCTCGTCCAGCGGCGGCTCCTTCCTGTTTCGCGCCGAGGTGTCACACTCATCGGCGCCGTGATGCTAGCAGGTGCTAATGCATGCTAACAGCCGCTAACAGGTGTTGTGTTGTACATAAAGTGTTCAGTGTCAGCTCAGGTCTGGGGGCCCGTCACTCACTCGGCGCGCTCTCACTCGGGGGCCCCGCGGATCAGGCTGCAGGTTTGTGCCAAGAATAGCAGATTAAAGGTGCACTGTGTGTTTGTGGCTGTTGGTAATAATTAAATTCTGAAACGAGCGCGTAATTAAGGAAAAATGTTCCACACTCGGCCCATTCATGACAAATACATGTGAGTTTTTGTGTTTTGGTGATTTTTAAGCAGCTTTTCTGTAATTTACCTCAAGAAAAGACAATTTATGCCTCTTTTTGTCAGTTTTGCCTGTTGTTTACATGTTTATCCAGCTCCATAGGCTCTATCCACGCTTACGTCACAAACCGGGAAGACGTTTGGAAACATGCGATGAGACTCCCGGTGTCGTTCGACTCTGGGCTCGCCGAACGACTGTGGTAAAACCGACCAAAGTAAATTTGATCAGCGGTAAAGTGAAGACTGCAGACGGATGTGCTGCTTGGAATACTTCCGGCGCTGGCGCTGCGCTAGCTGCCCGTCACAGTGCTCCCGCACTTTTCGTAACTTTTCTAACTTTTTGCCCTTAAATCTCCCCACTTTTGTAAATATTTTTCGCAACATTGATTGTTAAGCTTGGGCTGCACTCGACGCTGCATTTTTCCGCACTTTTGGGGGATTATTTACCTGTCTCGGCTTAAGATGTGTACGGGACCCCGACGCCTCGTCTACACAATGGATCAGCTGATGGCGCTGCGCAGCGCTGTTGTGTTCCCCCGGGACAGGCATGTCATCCCCGAGGAGATTCTACGGACGACACGCCATGGACGCCGTGTGGGACGTAAACTCCGTGAAAAGAAGAGACGCTGCAGACCGGTTCTCCCCTCTGTCGTCACGGGGAACGTGCGCTCCCTCGCCAACAAGACGGACGAGCTTGCGGCGCTCGTTAGATTCCAGCGGGAGTACAGGGACGCCAGCATCATTGTTTTTACGGAGACGTGGCTAACACCGCTAATCCCGGACTCTGCCGTCACCGTGGACAACTTTCACCTGCTGCGCGTGGACAGGACGGAGGAGAGCGGGAAGAAGAAGGGAGGAGGACTAGCGCTGTTCGTGAACGAGAAATGGTGCAAACCTGGACACTGTACAGTGAAGGAGCAGATGTGTAACAAAGACATTGAACTGTTTGCTGTTAGCATGAGGCCATTCTACCTGCCCCGGGAGTTTTCACACGTCATCACACTGGCTGTGTATATTCCTCCCAGTGCTAACGCGGAGAATGCTTGTGACACTCTGCTCTCCTGCATCAGCTCTCTTCAGACTCAGCATCCACAGGCCCTCTTCCTCACCACCGGGGACTTCAACCATGCATCTCCCTCATCTGTCCTGCCAACATACACCCAGTATGTGACCTGCCCCACTAGAGACAATAAAACTTTGGACTTATTCTTTGCCAACGTCAAGGAGGCGTTGGCAAAGAACGTTGGCAAAGAACGTCAAGGAGGCGTTGTGGTCTGCTCTTCCCCCCCCTGGGAAGAGCAGACCACAACATCATCCATTTGAGGCCTGTGTACGAAACACTTGTGCGCAGGCAGCCTGTGGAGCCCCGAGTGGTGAAGAGGTGGACAGCAGAGAGCGAGGAGGCTCTGAGGGACTGCTTTAGCACCACTGTGTGGACAGAGCTCTGCCAGCCTCATGGGGAGGACATCAGTGCTATCACGGACTGTATCACGGACTACATCAACCCTGTTTTGAAAACACTGTACCCTCTCGGACGGTGCAGTGTTTTCCAAACAACAAGCCGTGGATTAACTCGGACATCAAAGCTCTGCTGAAGGAGAAGAAGAGAGCTTTCAGGTCCGGGAACAAAGAGGAGCTGAGGACTGTACAGAGGAAGCTGAGGAAGAAGATCAGACAGGCTAGGGCCAACTTCAGGAGGAAGATGGAACAGCAGCTGCAGCAGCGGAATGTCAGGGAGGTGTGGAGAAGTCTGAAGAGTGTCTCTGGCTTCAGTCCGCCGCCCGTCCAGACAAAGGGAGACCAACAGTGGGTGAACGATCTGAATTCTCACTTCCTGAGGTTTGATCAATCACCCACTCCTCCCCCCGCACCGCTGCATGGGCTCACCTTGTCTCCTGCACAAAGGCCCAGACTGCCACCACTTCACACCTCTGCCTCAGCCCCCCAGCCCCCGAATCCACATCAAGAACTCAGCCAGACCTCCAGCACACACCCCTGCTCTTTGTCTGTCACAACAGCTCAGGTTAGGAGAGAACTGAGCCGGATAAGGAGTAGGAAAGCTGCTGGACCAGACGGGATCAGCCCCAGGCTCCTTAAGTCCTGTGCAGATGAGCTGTGTGGAGTTATGGAGCATGTCTTCAACCTGAGCCTGAAGCTGAAGGTGGTGCCACAGCTCTGGAAGACCTCCTGTGTGGTACCTGTGCCCAAGACACCGCACGCCAAGGACCTCAACAGCTTCAGGCCAGTGGCTCTCACGTCTCATCTGATGAAGACTCTGGAGAGGCTCGTCTTGGGTCACCTCCGCTCCACGGTGAGCTCAGCGATGGACCCGCTGCAGTTCGCGTATCGGCCCGGCATCGGAGTGGAGGACGCCATCATCTCTCTGATGCACCGCTCACTGTCCCACCTGGAGAGGCCCGGCAGCATTGTGAGAATCTTGTTCTTTGACTTCTCCAGTGCTTTCAACACCATCCAGCCACTGCTCCTGAGGGACAAGCTGGAGTGGGCAGGAGTGGACTGTGACCTGACTGAGTGGATCCTGGACTACCTCACAAACCGGCCCCAGTTTGTGAGAGCCCAGGACTGCGTGTCTGACCTACTGACCTGCAGTGTGGGGGCGCCCCAGGGCACTGTCCTCGCGCCCTTCCTCTTCACCCTCTACACTGCAGACTTCAGACACAACACGGACAGCTGCGTCCTGCAGAAGTTCTCCGATGACTCCGCCATCATCGGTCTCATCACGGACGATGACGACGTGGAGTACAGAGGACTAACACAGGACTTTGTGGACTGGTGTCACCGGAACCACCTTCTCATCAACGCGGGGAAGACCAAGGAGATGGTGGCGGACTTCCGCAGACGCCACTCTACTGCCCCCCCACCAGTGAACATCCAGGGAAGAGACATTGAGAGAGTGGACTCTTACAAGTACCTGGGTGTGCATCTGAACAATAAACTGGACTGGACTCATAACACAGATGCACTGTACAGGAAGGGCCAGATTCGGCTCTATCTCCTGAGGAGACTGCGGTCCTTTGGAGTGAGAGGGCCACTCCTGAGGACCTTCTATGACTCTGTGGTGGCATCAGCCATCCTGTACGGTGTGGTCTGCTGGAGCAGCAGCATCACAGAGAGGGAGAAGAAGAAACTGGACAAGATCATCAAGAAGTCCAGCTCAGTCCTGGGCTGTCCTCTGGACTCGGTGCAGCAGGTGGGGGACAAGAGGGTCCTGGCTAAACTCATGTCTATGCTGGACCATGAGGGTCACCCCCTGCAGGATGCCCTGTCTGCTCTGGAGAGCAGCATCAGTGACAGACTGATTCACCCTCGCTGTGTTAAGGAGAGATTTCACAGGTCTTTCCTTCCTGCTGCTGTCAGACTGTATAATGAACAATGCTAGTCATGTGTCATCCCCAGAGCAACCATGTGTCATCTCCATAGTAATAATAACAATGTGCAATATTATTTAAAGTCACTTTACCTGCTACTTATTTATTTACCCACCACTGTCCATCACTGCACTCTACACAATCATCTCAGAATCAAAAACACTTATTGTGCAATGTTCCTGTGCCTTTTAGCTTAGCTTACAGTGTTGTGTTTTTTAGTTGATTGTAAATACTTATTATTATTTATCTTGATTTTGATGCTCTTATTTTCCTACTGTTTCTGTAACTTGCGTTGTGACACTGCAATTTCCCCATTGTGGGACAAATAAAGGATTATCTTATCTTATCTTATCTGGAATTTGGCGCCCTCGTCTGTTCTAATCACATGTCCCCAGTGCACTCGGAGTTGTGCGTCAGTGGGGAAATGATGAAAACTGAGGTACAGTTGTAAATGTGGATTAGCCGAACATAACGGAACGCTACAGTGACGTGTAGATGAAGAAAACTGGGCTATTTTCTAATTTTTCCTAGATTTTGTCAGACTTACTACTGCAAACAAACAGAGCCCGCCGGAAGTCGTCATTATGTTTCCAAAAGTCTTCCTGGTTTGTGACGTAAGACGTTTGGAAACATGCGGATGACGACTTCCTTTGGGTTCTGTTGGTGATGGAGGGGTGGTTTTCTTCATCTAGATGTCATTGTGTTCTTTCTTTTTTCCTTTTATAAATTGCCTATTCATTTGTGTGTTATAATTTGTCTAAAAGATGTCACTGTAGCGTTCCGCGTTATGTTCGGCAAATCAACAGTTCCAACCAGATGTCTGTATGTGACATCGAAGCTGCGATTCGAGTCCTGTCCTCCATGGAAAGCTTTGGCAGGTTGTGAAGACGCTGCTGCTGAATCCACGGTTTTATGGTTTTATCACATGTCCAGAGTTGGGAAATACACCGGAAGTCGTCATCTGCATGTTTCCAAACGTCTTCCAGTAAACGTGAATAGAGCCTGTTCCCTACTGATCCCAGGGAAGTCTATATAAACTCCTTCTGCTGGATTGTACTGTCACGCAGGTAACTTGGACTCAAATGCAACACAAAGAACACAGGAAAATGTAAATCTTAATTCAGTTTAACAGCAAGTGTCCTGTAGAGATTTCGTTTTCTCCTTGATTCTAATTTAACCTCTTCACAAAGGAAAGACGACTAATGAGCCTGTCGTACGCGTTTACAACTTGATGTCATTGCAGTGTGATAAAACGACCAACAAAGTTCAAGAACAGCGTTTCTTCTCGTGTAATTACATGAGAATACAACAGATAGGCAGTAGTGCGCCCACAAATTTTCAATAATGGCAAATCAGGCTGATAAACAACTAAGAAATATAGTGTAAGTCTTTATTATATGAACTAAAATATCCTCCAAATCTGGAAATCTCTAACAGAAACAGGCTTGAACAGGGAATAATTCAGAATCAGATAATACAGAATTCCCAACGGCAACAGCAGGTTATGTTCAGATACAAAGCTGGAGAGTGTCTCGACTGATCAACAATCGAGCAAAGACTGAAGGAGCAGGAGGTTTAAACAGACGACATGGGAATGATTAAGGAATGAGTGACAGCTGCAGGAAAAACAGGGAGGAAGCCAAACTTGGACTGGATTAGGCTGGGAACTGGAGCTGGACTGGAGATAAACATGTAAACAATAGACCTTTGTCACAACAGCCTGAAGTCCTGCCCGCTGTAGGTTTGCAGAACTTTTGGTTAATGTTTTTCTGTGTCAAAATGTGTGTGGAAATGTCGTTTTCTCCAACAGCTTCATAAATCTGCCCCATCACCAAATCTTCAACCAACAAGGTCCACAAAGGATAAACATTCTTCATGAAGAATTTATCCACAACGATCAAGGGAAGAAAGACGAAAGCTTAAAGGAGAACGACGACGAGCGTTAGAGAAATACTGAGAAAAACTAATGTTATGGTCAGGAATAACGTAAGTAATAAGTCATTATTCTCTCAAGTATTTTTGTTCCGTTGGTCCACGTCTCCAAACGCTCTGTTCCACCTTGTGATGTCATCAAGTGGTAGTTTTCAAGTGAACAGCTCCTTTTAACTTTAGTTCAGTAGAGATCGACAATTCCAGGACTGAAATGATCCAAATGATTCTAGTGAAGGTGTGTGGAGTTTAAAAACACAGTGGAGCACTTCCTGTATCACCACATGATGACATCACAAGGTGGAACAGAGTGTTTTCAGTTTGAGAGAAGAACTCGTGTTAAATCTGCAGGTTTGTGTGTTAAACATGTGAATGAAACAAAACACAACTCCAGAAAACAACATTAGGACAGATCAGAGTGTGATACGGGCCCTTTAAACAGTTTTAGTTCTGTTTTATGTTCAAAGTGAGATTTTGTTATGCCAAAGTCTGGTCCATGTTTTTAGGCCATGTGGGGCCACCGTCGTCTGTTCTATTAAAGGGAAAGTCTGCCTCCTCCTCCCCTTTAATCACAGCATCACCATGAGTCCATTAAACAAACTCTTTCCAAGTCCAACTCTCCGCTGCTAGAATGGGACGGCTTACTCTTCATTATTGCGACGCTAATATGCTAATGTGTCTTTCCCGGCGCTAACGTTTGACCCCGGCTCCCTGCGGTCCGAGGAGCTCCTGAGGCTTCTTCATTGTTCGTCACACATTGGGAGCTTTTGCAAAACTGGCACAGATCCTGGAACAGCAGGTCCACCAGGGTCCGGAAGCATTTGGGACGATTAGAGGAGAGATGGAGTCTGGTTCAAATCAGGTCTGGAAACACTCGTGAGCAGCACTTTAAACCAGCCCTATAGCGCCGGTGTGTGCCTATAGCTCTGACCTCTGACCCCCGTGGATCTTTATGTGGTAATCTTCAAATTTAAAATCATAATATTGATCTGGAACAACCTCATAAAAGAAAATGGATTTATCTTACACGGCACTTTTCCAGACGCTCCAAGATGCTTTACAATAGACCTTTTTCACAACGGCCGAAGTGCCTCGCTGTAGGTTTGCAGAACTTCTGGTTAATGTTTTTCTGTGGCAAAATGTGTGTGTAAATGTCTGGTGTTTTCTCCAACAGCTTCATAAATCTGCCCCATCACCAAATCTTCAACCAACAAGGTCCACAAAGGATAAACAATCTTCATGAAGAATTTATCCACAACGATCAAGGGAAGAAAGATGAAAGCTTAAAGGAGAACGACGACGAGCTTTAGAGAAATGCTGAGAAAAACTAATGTTATGGTCCTAGAGATGTCTCACAGATGTCTCCCATCCCCCCTGGGTTTAAGTCTCGTCTTGGGCCCCATGAGCTGGAGCTGGACCTCCCATCAAAGTCCAGACCAGACCCGGCCCTGCTGAGCAAGAGATCTGACCAAATCAGGCTTTGACAGGAAGTTTGGTCACGTGAGAAAACTGCGGCGCCCAACAGGAGCTGATGTCACCGTAAATGTCGTCATCACATCATCAAATGGACATAACCTGCTAGCCGCCGCGTTCTAAACAGGAAGTGTGGCCCCTGTCTCTGTAACTGCTCATTTTGGTCTTTAAATGTTCGTAGTAACCTGCTCCACATGATCCTGGGGTTTTTATTTTGCTATTTTGTCCCTAAATAAATTCCTGTTCGTAATATTGAACTCAGCTCTAAATTAGCTTGTTTAATTGCTAGCCTCGATGAGCTTCATGTGACTGAAGCTGAACGCTGTGGGTGATGTCACACTCCCTCAGAACACTCCTGGGTTCATTCTGTGCTCTGCGGTCTGCTCTGGTGGTGTTCGCAGTTGGAGGAGGTGGTGCGTTCATGTGTGCGAGTGCAGCCGGTGTCGCACTCCCAGAGGACACGCTAACAGGCTAACATGCTAACAGGCTACCAGCTACACACGCGTCACTGCGGTCACATGACATCATACAGAGATCACAGCGGCAGTGTGGCTTCAACAGACTCTTCCAAAGCGGCTGATTAAACAGAAATCTGATGTGACGGCAGATCAGAGCTGCAAAACGGACTTCTCAGATCTTTCTTCAGGTTCTAGCAGTTTCTTCTCACTGACCCTCTGAAGTTGTGTTTGGAGTGACTGGTGCATGTTTGAGGAATCTTTGGGTATGGCCTGAATAGAATGAAGAGCACTGACCATGTTAGCAATTAGCGTAGCTGCAGGCACTAGCATTAGCACGCTACATTTTGCTACTCATGAAATACAATTTGTAAAGACACAAAACGCTCCAGAGCATAAAGACATAAAACAGTAACACAAAATCATGTAACTCCCGGCATCTGGCATTATAAGGATGTGATTTGAAGTTTCAAGCTCTAACCACATTTTTATCTTCAAGCTAACGGTGACCAGGCTCATCGGTCGCTCTGTTTGTGACACAAAACTCAAATACGTTCAGCAGAAGATGTGAGATGTGAGATCACTGGAGGCTCATAAACACGACGAGGAGCAGCACACTCAGGTTCAGAGTTTCAGAGGAGTTACTCTCACTCTGAATCGTCTGTTAAACGTGATTCAGAAACTCGTTTCAGTGAAGCTCGTTCACTTCAAAAATCCTGGATTTCATTGGTAAAATGAGCAGAGTGAAACATGTCGCAAAAATAAACACATGATATTAAATTTAACATATAGCACTACAGTGTGTGTGTGTGCGCGTGTGTGTGTACGCAGCAGTGTGTGTGTGTGTGTACGCAGCAGTGTGTGTGTACACAGTATGTGTGTACACAGTATGTGTGTGTACGCAGCAGTGTGTGTGTGTGTGTGTGTGTACACAGCAGTGTGTGTGTACACAGCAGTGTGTGTGTCCAGTGTGTAATAACATGTGTTACTTAAACACAAATGTCATCTCTGCATTGCTGTTTTATTATTATTTACACTCTGCAGTAAAACTGTTGTGTTTGTGTTTCTGTAACATCAGAGAGTCGAGAAACACGAGCTTCTCCCCTGTATACGCTCCATATATATATATATATATGTGTGTGTGTGTGTGTGTGTGTGTGTGTGTGTGTATGTATATATATACATTTTATTTGAAAGCGCCTTTCAGGACACCCAAGGCCACTGTACAAGACAAAGTTAAAAACACATATTTACAGATAAAACAGAGATACAAAACTGGATGATGGTGAGAGTGACTGTTAGGTGGTGTAGGATTGTGTGAACAGGTGGGTTTTGAGTCTGGATTTGAAAAGTGGAAGAGAGTCAATGTTGCGGAGGTCAGGAGGGAGAGAGTTCCAAAGCTGGGGAGCAGAGCGGCTGAAGGCTCTGCCCCCCATGGTGATGAGACGGGCAGAGGGGACAGAGAGCTGGAGAGAGGAAGAGGAGCGGAGGGAGCGAGAGGGAATGGAGATGTGGAGGAGGTCAGAGATGTAAGGTGGGGCCAGGTTATGGATAGCTTTGAAGGTGGTGAGGAGGATTTTGAATATATATATATATATATATATATATATATATATATATATATATATATATATATATATATATATATATATATATATATATATATATATATATATATATATATTCAAAATCCTCCTCATATATATATATATATATATATATATATATATATATATATATATATATATATATATATATATATATATATATACTCTATATAGTCCGTACACCTGTATAAGATAAGCTATGCCTTTATTAGTCCCACAGTGGGGAAATTCCAGTGTACTCCATACACCTGTATACTCTATATACACCTGTATACTTTATATACTCTATATACACCTGTATACTTTATATACTCTATAGATCTGTGTACTTTATATACTCCAGACTCCTGAACACTTTTGTTTTGTTGCTTTGTTCTGATTTATCTGTTTGATTAGAGCCTCGGTGCAGCGGCCACTCCACAGACCCGACTTTAATCCTCTCCTATATCACAACAAACAAACGTGTCCACAGCAGCACAATGACCTCAAGACGAGAGGAGGAGAGGAGGAGAGAGGGAGGAGAGGAGAGAGGAGGAGAGAGGGAGAGAGGGAGGAGAGGAGCAGGAGAGGGAGGAGAGGAGGAGGAGGAGAGGAGAGAGGAGAGGAGGAGGAGAGAGGAGAGGAGGAGGAGAGAGGAGAGGAGGAGGAGGAGAGGAGAGAGGAGAGGAGGAGGAGAGAGGAGAGGAGGAGGAGAGAGGAGAGGAGGAGGAGAAGGAGAGGGAGAGGAGCAGGAGAGGAGGAGAGGAGGAGAGAGGAGAGAGGAGAGGGTGAGGAGACAGGATGAGGACAGAGGATGAGGACAGAGGAGAGGAGGCAGGGGAAGGCAACACCCACACAGCTCCCGAACGCCGCGCTCTGATTGGACAGAGCCGGGACGCAGAGCAGATGTGGTGTTTCAGAGCGCCGTAATGACCGCTTAAAGGAACAGTGTGGAATCTGAGCTCCAAATGATCAAGAGAACGTGCACATGGAGGACACGTCGTTTACGTCTACGTCGGCTCCTCTGGACTCCAGTTTTCTAACGCCAAAGTCGGCGCGTTTGTTTCTTTATGAAGTCGTTTTAGATCAAATACGTCCCACCCCAACGTCTCCAACTCGCTCCAGTGTAAACCATCGACCCTCTGTCCCCGCTCAAGTGGACCCTCCAGGTACTGCAGCTCCCAGACAGAACTCTCCCATAGAGCGCAATGCATTTTGGGAATTCAAACTGCCCGTGTTCTGCACTCAGTGTCCCAGTTTCATCAAAGAAATGTCCTGGGTGTCCACATTTTTGACCAATTTGATCCCTGCCGACAGTAAAGAGAGACATAAACGGTAAAATAAAGAAAAGCTGCTTAAAAATGACCAAAACACAAAGAAAATGTGACTTCACTGACTCACGTGTTCGTCGTGAACGGGCCGAGCGCAGAACAATTTCCTTAATTTCGCACTCGATTCACAATTTTATTATTTCCAACCACCAAAAATCAGGGGTGTCCCAGTTTTTTAGTTTGAAACTCTGACCACCCTGTATTTAAGACACTGTTTAGAGCTCTCTCCATTTTCAGGTTTGTCCGAATCTCCAGTTGGTGAAAAAGTAGTGCACTCCAAATTTCCCACAATGCACCTTGAAAAGTCGTGGTCATCGGTGTCACCAGAGCGTCAATATAGACCACAATGCACTGGGAGAGTCGGGGAAACAACGACTACAGAGACAGAAGTTTAACTGGACACAACCCGTACTACAAATACTACTACTGTTATACTCATGTACTACTACTATAGTACTATTACTCACACGACTGAATGAAGCAGATAAAAGTACTACAAATACTACTACTGTTATACTCATGTACTACTACTATAGTACTATTACTCACCTGACTGAATGAAGCAGATAAAAGTACTACAAATACTACTACTGTTATACTCATGTACTACTACTATAGTACTATTACTCATAATAAAATCTCTGGTTTGTGGCTCTGATTCTGATTCTGAATAAAACTCGACTAAATAAACCGTTCTGGTGTTAGCGGTGCTAGCGTTAGCCGCTTTAGCTCCAGCTGTTAAAAGAGCCATAACTTCCACGTTTCAGCCAAAAATCAAATCCTCCAGTCCGTTTAGGTGAAATCCAGCGTGACAGAAGCTCGTGTGATTATTATTATTCCATAAACACTTGTGTCAGTCTGATCTGATCTTTATTTATGACACAAATCAACTTTTATCACAGTTTAGCCTTTAGACTTTTTTTCACCCAGAGCCAGAGTCACGTGACCCGACTGTAGTGAGCCGTGAGTCTGAATCTCTGTGAGTGAGTCACTGTAGGGGGCGCTAAAGAGTGCGGGACTATGTAGTGGATGAGGGTTAGGGGCTGGGGGAGACATTCGGACACAGACCTGGAGTTGTGTTTGTTTCATTCACATGTTTAACACACAAACCCTGAGTTCTTCTCTCAAACTGAAAACACTCTGTTCCACCTTGTGATGTCATCATGTGGTGATACAGGAAGTGCTCCACTGTGTTTTTAAACTCCACACACCTTCACTAGAATCATTTGGATCATTTCAGTCCTGGAATTGTCGATCTCTATTGAACTAAAGGTAAAAGGAGCTGTTCACTTGAAAACTACAGCTTCATTCGTAGCTGGCGACCCGCTCACAGTCAAAATGTTTGTTTTTCACGGTATTTTTGAGCTAAAAACCTACTTGGAATTGAATAAATGTGAAGTTGAGCTGTTTAATGTCATAAAGCTGAAACTTTCTCCTCTGCGTCTCACTGGTCCCATTTCATTTCATCCAGGCCTTCCTGTCCACGGAGCTGCCGTATACGCCCATGCTGCAGACACTGGTGGCTTGCTCGAGGGCACAGAGGCGGTCTGTGGCGGGGATTGGACCGGCTCTTGTACATGAGCGCGGTACAGTCGGTCTGAAGTCACTCGTCGTGTCAGTTTCAGTTACTTAAATGTTCAGCGGTGGCCCAGGCCCCAAAGAGAAACACAGAGACTCAGAGCGAAAGAGCTTCATTCCTGCCCCAGTACAGATCCGATACAGAACAGAGTTTCTCCATGGAGATGTGACGGGGTTCTAATCCTACGTAATGATGATGGCGTAGTCAGAAGGATGTTTTTGATTATTTAATCCCAAAAAGAAAAGTTTGAAGAATGCTATATACAAAACAGTGAAACAAAAAGGTGTTTACAACATGTACACAACAGCAGAAATATGCTTCATAAGAACCACAGGGTGTTACCTTCTGTGTACAACTCCTGGCCCAGACTGACTGAGGGAGAGTGGCCCTTTTATCCACCAAGGCTCCTCCCCCAAGACAATTAACACAAAAATACTGGTTTTCAACACTAAAACCAGAATTAACAGTAATAACAAAAATACAGAAAAATACTTGAAAATACACTGTTCAACATGGCCATGTCTCTGCGCCTGTAGCAGAACCAGGAAGAATAATATGGCTAATTTAGTGCGGGAAATTATATTTCGTGATGACGTCACTATGACGTCAGACGCCAACGTCCCGCGCATGACGACAGAAACAGGAAGTGCGTGAGGCGCTCAGTTTGACAGTGCGGCTCGCGAACGGGAGATGGAGACTGGTTTGGAGTTTGTTGGAAACCAGGATTATGGACATGGATGATTTAACAGTGACTCGTGTGGACCCGAGACTGCGGTGATGGACGGTAAATATACCGGAGAACGGAGCCGACGGACGGGGAGCCGGACACGGAGCGGGACACGGAGCGGAATGAAGGAAACCAGGTAAGTGGCTAGCGCGGGCGTTGACGGGGCTACTCCGTCACAAGATGTTAATGCTTTGTCTGGAATGTTCCACAGTATGGCATTAAACCTTTGCCTCACAGTCAGAATGTCTGTTTTTCTAGGTATTTTTGAGCTCTAAACCCACCTGTAATTGAATAAATGTAAAGTAGAGCTGTTTAAAGTCACACTGTGGAACATTCCAGACAGAGAAATGACGTATCCATAGAAACAAGCAGGTGATGGACCCTCCACCAGAAAAGTTACACCATGCAGCTTTAACAGAGGTAATAATGTGTTCATAGTACAGATCTTTAGAACACTCAGTAAGACACTGTCGTTTGTGTCAAAAAAACACGATCCAAAAGGCCGAGGAGCGGCACGGGACAAAAACACCATGTCCTCCTTAAGCAGGTTTTAGAAATCTGGAGTTGAATTCTTGTTCTTTGTGTGTTTAAATTCACAGTGAGCGTCTGTGTTTCACTCAAACTCACATCGCTGAGCTGTGCGTTCTGATGATTCTGATTGTTTTTATTTCGAGTTTATGGAAAGAAGAGAGAAAAAAATCCTCATATATATCCACTAAATATATATTGTAAACAACAGAAAAAGCAGAATTCTCGAAAAAGGAGTGGGAAAAACAAAACTTACGAGGACCCCAGTGATGGACATGTCTCTCTCCTCTGTCCCAATCTTAAAAAAAAAAAAAATCTGCTGTACTTAGACTCCTGTGTTCAAATAGCCACGCCCACTTACTCTCATTAGCATAAAGTAAACACGCTAATGCAGTGGTGGAAGAAGTACTGAATTTAGTTACTTAAAGTGTAAAAAGTAAAAGTATTTCAAGCAGATTTGAGTCTCACAAGGTTCAAATGAGGTGATTTTGATACAGATTTGTGCTGATTTTTGTGAACAAATGAATGTGT
The DNA here is from genome assembly GCA_029959045.1 of Taenioides sp. WSHXM2023. Lineage (NCBI taxonomy): Eukaryota > Metazoa > Chordata > Actinopteri > Gobiiformes > Gobiidae > Taenioides > Taenioides sp. WSHXM2023. The sequence goes on from CM057098.1 coordinate 31,768,523, forward strand.
TTTTTTATTTTCTAGCTGTTTTTATTCATATGTTTTTGTTGCTCGTTATGAACTTTTTAAAAATAAACCCTCGGCCTTTTCAGCAGGTTTCACACTATAATAAAAATACTTTTACTTTTCAGTCCTGTTCTAAATGCAGTGTCGTGCAGTAGAAAGTGCAAGTACCTGCTCTCAAATGTAGTGAAGTAAAAGTAAAAACACACACAAGGAGTTCAGCGGCTTCACAATCGCACACGAAGACGCAAACTCGGGTCACGCCTCCTCGAGCTCAGGGAGACGTAAAATCGCCGCCTAAATGGGGCAGATCCTCCTGGAGTTTGTGACAGTCTTCGTGGTGAGGGTCAGATGGGGAACGTGAGGTCAGGGTTCAGCGTCGGGTTTGGTCCAGTCTCCAGGAAATGAACGAGTGTGCACGTGTAGAAGTGTGCACGTGAGAGCAGGAGTGGACCTGACAGGTGCTCCCAGACCCTGTCCTCAGAGCAGGTCGTGCACATGACTCTCTCATGTGGGTTGCTGGTTCAAAGCTGAAATCCAGTGTGTTTAAACCTAAAATGTCTCTGATCTGAACGGTCACTCCCTTAACCCCAGAGTCAGTGCTAGTGCAGCCTCTGCAGCTCAGGGAGGGAATTCTGGAGGTTCTGAGCTTTGTCCATGAACGGAGAATGAGACAAATGTGGACATGTCTCTGTCTGCAGGTTCAAGGGCCCACGTTCTAATGAAGTTTCATCCATTTTCTTCGGCTTATCCGGGGCCGGGTCTCGGGGGCAACAGTCTAAACAGGGACTCCCAGACTTCCTTCACCCCGGACACTTCCTCCAGCTCCTCCTGAGGGAGGCGTCCAGGAGGCATCCAGAACAGATGCCCAAGCCTCAGCTGCTCCTCTCGACGTGGAGCTCCTCCCGTGTGACTGAGCTCCTCACCCGATCTCTAAGGGAGCGCCCAGACATCCTCATCACAAAAAGACCTGGGGTTGTGTTTTGTTTCATTCACATGTTTAACACACAAACCTGCAGATTTACAAAACACTCTGTTCCACCTTGTGATGTCATCATGTGGTGATACAGGAAGTGCTCCACAGTGGTTTTTAAACTCCACACACCTTCACTAGAATCATCTGGATGATTTCAGTCCTGGATCTCAGCACAGCAGCAGATTTAGAACGTTTAGAGAAACAGAAAGTGACTCAGCAGGAGGGCGAGGAGTGGGAGGAGGTCAGGGACAGACGCAGACGAGGGAGTGTGACGTCCCCTACAGCGTTCAGCTCCAGTCAAATATAGCTCACAGACGCTAGCAGCTACAGGGGAAAGTTTGGAGCTGAGTTTCATGTTTGGAATAGGAATTTCTTCAGGGACAAAATAGTGGAATAAGAAGCCCAGGATCATGTAGACGTCAAGGAGGACAGGGACCCACCGGAGCCCAGGGCAAACTAAAAATAAAGAGTTCCTCAAACATGTGAATGAAGCAAAACACAACTCTAGCTCTGTTTGAGGAGGAAACAGCGTTAGAACTTTAGACTTAAAGCTGCACTGTGTAACTTTTTGGTTGGGGGTTCATCACCTGCTTGTTTCTATGGAGATGTCATCTCTCTGTCTGGAATGTTCCACAGTGTGACATTAAACAACTCTCAGCTTTACATTTATTCAATTACAGGTGGTTTTAGAGCTCAAAAATCCCTAGAAAAACAGACATTCTGACTATGAGCGGGGTCGCCTCTCCACAGATCTGACCTGGAACTCCATCTGGTTTGGTCTCCATGAAGATAAAAAGGTTTAATTATCCCCGGCGTTCAGTGTTTGGAGCTCTGTCTGGGTGGCCGTCGGAGCACAGCCTGTACCCACACGATGCCCGTGCTAAAAATAGAGCCTCTCATTCATAAATCTGCTCCTTTATCTCGTCTCATCGGGGCCATGTTCCAGCGCCGGCGACGTCTCCGCGCCGCCTAATGGAATGTGCACGCGCCTGTCGCCATGACTACACGCCAAATGGGGAAAACGTGCACGCGGAGGGACATGTGGTACAGGTGTTGTCCTCATCACCTTTTGTACAGTTGAGATTTTATTTTTTTTACTTATTTCTGTCATGTTTATTTTGACTTTTACATTCACATTTATATAATTATTATTATTTGTTATTTCTGCTACTTATTTAGAATTTATTATTACCATGTGTATACGGTTCAGTGACGTTTTGCAGTTTTCAAATGCTCAAAAAATTTAAATATAATTACATACAAAATGTGTAGATTTTCTGGTACATTTAAGTTTATATTTTATAATTTTGTCTATGCCCCTAGAAAAAAACTTTGATTAAAAACATTTTTCTGCATTTAAAGCCCGGGACAGCTTAAAAAATGTCATTTGGTGCAACAGACACACTGTTAAATTAAATTTAAAATAACTTATATCATTGAAAATGACGGAAAACACAAACTGAGATCTACAAATAAACAGTAGGACATAAAAAATTTGTATTTTTTTTTCTTCAAGTTTTGAGGAATTTCAGTTTGCCCTAATAAGGCATTAACTCTTAGCTCTTCCACACTTCAAACACTTCAAAACTGGATAAAACGTAAGCACTTTCCCTCTTTAAATTTCAGTTTATGTAAAAAATGTATTTTTTATGTCAAAATAAACTTTTTCTGACACATTTCACTGTAATATCAGCGTTTCACTGCATGACATCTGCCGTTTTACCGAATGACGGTTCAACTGAAATACATAAAAATGGCCTTTCTTTTGAAACTGACTCGATAAAAACTGAAATCACATTAACAACATCTGTCTTAACTACATTTCATATATTTACTGTCCAATTGTATGTTAAATTATTACTAATGAATCTACCAAACCTAATTTCCTTTATTTATGTGATTATTTTACATTTAAAATGAAAATTATTACTTTAATATAGTGGCAAATACAGTTAGTTAAATGATATAAATAAAACTGCTAAAGAAATGCAGATATTTTTAAGTCCGTTTTTAAGTCCGTTTCACCAAATCACAAATTCCGTTTCACCGAATGACATTTTGATACTTTAAACCTATAATGTTCTTTCTAGTTTGGTTTCTTGTTCCAAACGTGTATTGGTACGACTAAAGTGATATAAAACAAATCAATTTAAACAATTTAAACCTTTACAAATTAATAACTAGAAAAGTTGTGGCTTCTGGACACAAAAATGTCACTGATCCGTACATTTATATTTTTTCTTGTTTTTATAACATACTGTGAAGTGTGAGCTGCCGTCGTATTTCCCTGTGGATCAGTAAAGTTTGTCTGAGTGTCTGTAAATGTGTCTGTAAAGCAACACTGTGTAACTTTTCTGGTGGAAACAACAACTGCACAACAACTCACCCTTATGTAACAGATAATACTCCCTACAACTCACCCTTATGTAACAGATAATACTTCCTACAACTCACCCTTATATAACAGACAATACTCCCTACAACTGTACAACAACTCACCCTTATGTAACAGATTATACTCCCTACAACTCACCCTTATGTAACAGACAATACTCCCTACAACTCACCCTTATGTAACAGACAATACTCCCTACAACTCACCCTTATGTAACAGATAATCTTGTTAAAAAATTGCTGTATCAAACTTTTATAAAATTTTATCAGGTCCTTTTACCTTTAGTTCAGTAGAGATCAGCAATTCCAGGACTGAAATGATCCAAATGATTCTAGTGAAGGTGTGTGGAGTTTAAAAACACAGTGGAGCACTTCCTGTATCACCACATGATGACATCACAAGGTGGAACAGAGTGTTTTCAGTTTGAGAGAAGAACTCGTGTTAAATCTGCAGGTTTGTGTGTTAAACATGTGAATGAAACAAAACACAACTCCAGGTGTTTGTGACGAGGAAACGACATTAGGACAAATCAGAGAGCAGAGGATTATGGGACATTTAAAGGGGAAGTAAATTTAAATTACATAATTAGGGGAAATTAATCTACGTTTCAAGTTTTTCGGCCATCAGTTGCTCTGGGTTCCAAATAATCAGCATCGGGCATGAAAAAACCCATATAATAATGTGTCTTACTCAGTATCACATTGCAGCCTTGTAAGAACTGGGATTGAACCAGCAACCTTTTCGTTATGGGGCGACCACCGCGCCCTCTGAGCCACAGCTTTTCCACACGTTTACATCTCCACCCCCTGCGCCCCTTTACCCTCGTGCAACTACGGGACATGCTCGCGAGTACGCCGGCTGAATTATTAAAGGGGAGGAGGTCATGAATAACCCGCTGCATGTTACCAAACATCGCCATGGAAACAGGGCCCCCGCGACCTCTGACCCCCAGAACGCACACACACACACACAGCAGGTGTGAAGAAGGGGGCAGTGTGACAGCGGCGTGTGCTACAGCGCCCTCTTCTGACTTGCACACTGGACACAAACTGAAACTTTGCAGCTGACGTCATCAACATTCCCTTTCAGGATGATGTTAACTGTAGGCACTGCTGTGTCTGAAGCTCTGTTACTCAAATTAGACTTAAATCTGAATTTTATTTGAACACAATCTTACCAGAAAGAACTGACTGATCTGAACTACAACAGTCACTCGTATTGATCACAGAACTTATCAGCATGTGTGCATTGTGTCTCCACGGTAACTGCTACACATTCTGCCATAGGCATCAATGTAGAACATCCCCAGAGTAACGTCACCACAAAGTATCAATGGTGTCAAGAAAAATCACTGCAGACATGAATCATTCAAATACATGTGATGGACCTCATACACAGGGTCTGCACTAATCCTTTAAAAGTGCACTGTGTACCTTTTCGGTTGGGGGTCCATCACCTGCTCGTTTCTATGGAGATGTCATTGCTCTGCCTGGAATGTTCCACAGTGTGACTTTAAACAGCTCTACTTTACATTTATTCAATTACAGGTGGTTTTAGAGCTCAAAAATACCTAGAAAAACAGGAAACCCCCTCCTCTCCTGTCCTGCTCTGACCCGACCAGTGCAGTCTGTGTGTCTGAGTCTCTCCCTCGCTCTGTCTCTTTCTCCCCTCCTTTTCCCTCCCTCCCTCCCTCCCTCCCTCCCTCTCTCTCTGTCTGTCTCTCCCTCCCTCTCTCCGTCTCATTGTCCTGTGATGCCGAGCAACAGCAGCAGCAGCAGCAGCAGCAGCAGCGGCGGCGGCGGTGGTGGTGGTGGCGGCGGTGGTGGTGGAGTGTGACCTCACTCGAGGTGTAACTGCTCCATCAGAGCCATTAGAGTCGGATTTATCGGCCCATCCGCCCCGTGCTCGCCATGTTTACACCCCCGTGCTCGCCATGGTTACACCCCCGTGCTCGCCATGTTTACACCCCCGTGCTCGCCATGTTTACACCCCCGTGCTCACCATGTTTACACCCCCGTGCTCGCCATGTTTACACCCCCGTGCTCGCCATGGTTACACCCCCGTGCTCGCCATGGTTACACCCTGTGCTCGCCATGTTCAACGCTCTGTTCGCTGAAAAGCTCTTATAAACTCATCATGGTGAATAATGAGGACGCTGTGAATGCAGGAGGGGAGTGAAGAACTCTGGACCACTGCAAACTGTTCACAATGAAAGTGCTAAAAATCAGGTACGGCACCTTTAAAGTTCCTACTTCACACAAACTGACTCCTGTGAGGGTTAAGTCATGTTAGAAAATTCATTTTGACTTATTATATAGAAACTCTGTGTTTTCTTCTAATAAGACAACTTTGTAAAAAGCTAAATAGCTTATTTCCCTGACGTGTTTGGCACTTTGGCCTTTGTCAGAGGTGTGAGACTCTGATCAGCTGATGTTCATTTTGACGGATCTGTCCGATCAGACTGACCACGTCTATCGTGTTTTATAATGTATAATGTTCTTACTCAAAAACAGAGCTGGAGTTGTGTTTGTTTCATTCACATGTTTGAGGAACTCTTTATTATTAGTCTGTCTACATCTCCAAAGCTCCAAACGCTCTGTTCCACCTTGTGATGTCATCAAGTGGTAGTTTTCAAGTGAACAGCTCCTTTTACCTTTAGTTCAGTCGAGATCGGCAATTCCAGGACTGAAATGATCCAAATGTTTCTAGTGAAGGTGTGTGGAGTTTAAAAACACAGTGGAGCACTTCCTGTATTTCCACATGATGACATCATGTGAATGAAACAAAACACAACTCCAGGTCTGTTTGTGACGAGAAAATGACATTAGGTCAGGTCAGAGGTCAGAGGATCGAGTGACATTGACCCTTTACTGACCCTTCCGTCAGTCTGCCCCAGGGCAGCTGTGGCTACAATAGTAGTTTACATCACTGATGTGAGAACTGAAGAATGATCTGGAAAGTGTCTTTGAGTGTCCAGAAAAGCGCCGTATAAAACTGATCTATTATTATTAATGAAAGTGAAAGTGAAACTTCTAAAATGTGAGTCTGTTGTTTTGGTGAATACAGCATTTTCAAAACAATAAAACAAACAAGAGCTAAATATGTGACATGTTACAGTTAATACCCCAGAGAAGTAAATACCTCCTCTGTAATACTCACTCCTTTCTCCTCTCCATCCCTCTCTCCTCTGCTCTTCTCTCTCCTCCTCTCTCCTCTCCATCTTTCTCCTCTCCATCCCTCTCTCCTCTCCATCTTTCTCCTCTCCATCCCTCTCTCCTCTCCATCCCTCTCTCCTCAGCTCTTCTCTCGCCTCCTCTCTCCTCTCCATCTTTCTCCTCTCTATCCCTCGCTCCTCTCCATCCCTCGCTCCTCTCCTCCGCCCGTGGACTCAGCAGTTTTACACAGAGCGGGAGCGGGGCTTAGATAACAGCAGAGACTCAAGGACGATTCATTATCACATGTGAACCAGAACTGAACCAGAACTAAACCAGGACTAAACCAGGACTAAACCAGGACTAAACCAGGGCTAAACCAGGACTAAACCAGGACTAAACCAGGACTAAACCAGGACTAAACCAGGACTGAACCAGGACTGAACCAGGACTAAAAAAATTCAAGCTCCATGTCCCTTCTCTTCTTTGTAATGCTCCTCTCCTCATCCCTTCCTCCTCTTCTCCTTTTTCCTTCTCTTCCTCTGCTCCCTCCTCTTTTTCTCCCTCTCATTTTCCCCCTCTCCTCTTTTCTTCTCCTCTTCCTCTTTTGTGGTTTCCTCTGAATAGACCTCTGATTGAACTCTGATTGGACAGTTATTCCTGCCTCTTGATTTGTGCTTTTGCTCTTTTTTCTTCATTGGAGCAGTTTTTATTTTTAGTTTGTTTTTGTTTTTTACTATAATCCATTAAAGCCACACTATGGAACTTTTCTAAAGCTCCAGCCTCTGCTTGAGTTGTTGCTTTGACTCTGATGTTATTTTTTATTTTTAGATTGCTTAAAAAAGAAAATCTCTTGGAAAACCACCATTCTTATTGCAAACAGGGTTGCCTCTTCACAGATCTGACCTGTAACCCGGCCTGGTGTCTTCGCTCGTTTCCATGGTGATGGATCATTTTAATGCCACATTGGGAACTTCAAACAAAACACCCATCCAATTTTTTCATCCAAAATCTCTAAACGTACCCAAGTCTGTTTTAATGATCAAAAATTAGGACGGTTGCCATAGTGATTAACAATTTAAAACAGAATAGTCAATATTTGAATGGGAAAAGGTCCTCAAAATGGCGCCTATAGCAGGAAGCTGAAATCCACTGAAATGATATATGGTCACACAATTACCCAGAGTTTACCAAACAGTGTTGTCATGATGGGGTCATGACACCATGGCGACGACCTCTTCACTAATGCCATTATGCGGCAGTGAAAGGTCAGAGGTCAGAACTGGACTCCTTTATGTAGCCTTTGATGAGCCCGGGCTAATCACAGACCCTTCATCAAAACAATAGTACCACAGAGGCCACCCACGCATCAGGCCCCGCCCACTCACCAGAGGCTCCTCCCATCAGCCTGTGACCTACGACCCAGACAGCGGTTACCACAGACTGTGGCTCCATCCAAAAATGAGCAAAATACCTCCTTCCTGGTCCTTCCTTCTCTTTCTTGCTGACCTCTGAGAGCGACGCCATGAGGTCGACTCTAAGGACCGAGGAGGAGGAAAGAGCCGCGAGGAGAAGGAGCAGTGAGGAGAAGGAGCTGCAAGGAGGAGCCGTGAGGAGAAGGAGCCGTAAGGAGAAGGAGCCGTCGCTGCTTCAGGTGGATCTGGATCCTCCGAACCAGCGGCAGGAACAACAGTCAAAACTACAACTCCCAGAAAACGAACTACAACAAACGCACCGCCCTCCACTACATTCACACTCGGACCAAGTTCTGTCCTTGTGTCCTTAGGCAAGCCACTTCACCTGCATTTCCTAGTGTGGGAGGGGCCAATGGCACAGATCGACAGCCTCACTTCAGTCAGTCTGCCCCAGGGCGGCTGTGGCTGCAGTGCCTCACCATCCTGAGTGTGGCGTGAGTGAATAAAGACGAGTGCTAGCCTCGCTGAGCTTCATTTGACTGCAGCTGCACTCCCTCAGAACTCTTCTTCTGTTTATTTCCCTGAGATTTAAAAATGTTCTTTTTGTTTCCAGCAGATGAACAAACGCAGGTCATTTGAGAAAAAGTTTGGAGGTGGAAAACGGGGCAGATAATAGACGTTTAGACTTTTTCTGCTCATTTTATTCACACTGATGTATGAAACGTCATTATTTTATATTCATCTTAAACGAATGAAACAAATTAAATAATAAAACCTCTCAAACAGAGAGAGTTCTAAAAGTGTCAGAGCCGCGGTGGATTTTTTTCTTCCAAACAAAAGTGCGGACGTGTCGACAAAGCGCTAACATGATTTAGCTTCAGTGCTAACAGTGCGTTTGTCCCATTGTTTAACCCATCGACGTTACACCAGGTCAAATGAAAGCACGTGTCCCATTGTCTCTGTAGCTCCATAAATCTCCCACAAGCCACATGAGAGGTCTAAACCAGGTCTAAACCAGGTCTAAACCAGGTCTAAACCAGGACTAAACCAGGACTAAACCAGGACTAAACCAAGACTAAAGCAGAACTACACCAGGACTAAACCAGGACTAAACCAGGACTAAACCAGGACTAAACCAGGACTAAAGCAGAACTACACCAGGACTAAACCAGGACTAAACCAGGACTAAACCAGGACTAAAGCAGAACTACACCAGGACTAAACCAGGACTAAAGCAGAACTACACCAGGACTAAACCAGGACTCATCACAAACAGACCTGGAGTTGTGTTTCAATCACATGTTTAACACACAAACCTGCAGATTTAACACAAGTTCTTCTCTCAAACAGAAAACACTCTGTTCCACCTTGTGATGTCATCATGTGGTGATACAGGAAGTGCTCCACTGTGTTTTTAAACTCCACACACCTTCACTAGAATCATTTGGATCATTTCAGTCCTGGAATTGCCGATCTCGACTGAACTAAAGGTAAAAGGAGCTGTTCACTTGGAAAGCGAGGACAATGGACCGGTCAGTACTTGTCATGTCCACAGTGGGATGGACAAAGGAGCCGAGTCTAACAGGCTAACAGGCTAACAGGCTAACAGCTGTGGCTATAGCGACAGATGGGCCCTCGGCGGCGCATCACACTTCACTTATTTCAATTAGCGAACACAGCTAATGCTCAGCACGCTACACAGAGACACAGGCGGAGACACAGGCGGGGACACAGGCGGGGACACAGGCGGAGACACAGGCGGAGACACAGGCAGAGACACAGGCGGGGACACAGGCGGAGACACAGGCGGGGACACAGGCGGAGACACAGGCAGAGACACAGGCGGGGACACAGGCGGAGACACAGGCGGGGACACAGGCGGGGACACAGGCGGGGACACAGGCGGAGACACAGGCGGGGACACAGGCGGGGACACAGGCGGGGACACAGGCGGAGACACAGGTGGGGACACAGGCGGGGACACAGGCGGGGACACAGGCGGAGACACAGGCGGGGACACAAGCGAAGACACAGGCAGAGACACAGGCGGAGACACAGGCGGAGACACAGGCGGGGACACAGGCGGAGACACAGGCGAGACACAGGCAGAGACACAGGCGGGGACACAGGCGGAGACACAGGCAGAGACACAGGCGGGGACACAGGCGGGGACACAGGTGGGGACACAGGCGGGGACACAGGCGGAGACACAGGCAGAGACACAGGCGGGGACACAGGTGGGGACACAGGCGGGGACACAGGCGGAGACACAGGCGGAGACACAGGCGGGGACACAGGCGGGGACACAGGCGGAGACACAGGCGGAGACACAGGCGGAGACACAGGCGGGGACACAGGCGGGGACACAGGCGGGGACACAGGCGGGGACACAGGCGGGGACACAGGCGGAGACACAGGCGGGGACACAGGTGGGGACACAGGCGGGGACACAGGCGGAGACACAGGCAGAGACACAGGCGGGGACACAGGCGGAGACACAGGCAGAGACACAGGCGGGGACACAGGCGGAGACACAGGCGGAGACACAGGCGGGGACACAGGCGGAGACACAGGCGGAGACACAGGCAGAGACACAGGCGGGGACACAGGCGGGGACACAGGCAGAGACACAGGCAGAGACACAGGCAGAGACACAGGCGGAGACACAGTTACACAAACTCTGAGCTGTGAGGAAAAAATGTGATTCTAGTGTTTGTTTTTTTTAGTCACACAATTTACACAAGTCAAAAAAAGACAAAATCTGAGCCCTGTGAGATTTAAGTCCTGTTCTGATGTTCCTCCTCAAAATCAGACCTGGAGTCGTGTTTGTTTCATTCACATGTTTGAGGAACTCTTTATTATTAGTCTGTCTACATCTCCAAAGCTCCAAACGCTCTGTTCCACCTTGTGATGTCATCAAGTGGTAGTTTTCAAGTGAACAGCTCCTTTTACCTTTAGTTCAGTCGAGATCGGCAATTCCTGGACTGAAATGATCCAAATGATTCTAGTGAAGGTGTGTGGAGTTTAAAAACACAATGGAGCATTTCCTTGGGTTACCACATGACATCACAAGGTGGAACAGAGTGTTTTAAAGAGTTTGGCAGTAAATTCATTGAGTAAATTTAAGGATAATTTCATCCATCCATCCATCCATTTTCTCCCGCTTAATCCGGCTGGGTCACAGGGGCAGCACGCTGCCTGTTACTCTGGGCACCAGACCCAGACCCTATGAACCTCTCTGCAGGTGGTGAGCACCAGACCCAGACCCTATGAACCTCTCTGCAGGTGGTGAGCCCCCCTGCAGGTGGTGAGCCCACAGGAGGGAGGAATGCCTTGACGGTTCTTGATTGTAAACTGTTCCCGGAGGAAACCCATCCAGACACGGGGAGGAAACATGCAAACTCCACACAGAAAGGCCCGGCGACCCGGGGATCGAACCCGTAACCTTCTTGCTGGTGTCTGGCCTGAGTGTTGCCACTCAGCCACCGTGCCGTCATTTCATTCAGTTGATAATTACCCCTTTGACTGTGTTTGATTGACGGGTGAAGGGCCCGCCCACTCTTCACACTTACATTTAGAGCCGTGTGCAAAACAGCCTCATGAATATTCAAAAAACAAAATGAGGCAGAAAATTAAATGTCCTCCTCTGACTCTTCCCTCATAAGCTCCTCCCTCCTCTGGCTCTTCCCTCTAAGCCCCTCCCTCCTCTGACTCTTCCCTCATAAGCTCCTCCCTCCTCTGGCTCTTCCCTCTAAGCCCCTCCCTCCTCTGGCTCTTCCCTCATAAGCTCCTCCCTCCTCTGGCTCTTCCCTGATTCTTAAGCCCCTCCCTCCTCTGGCTCTTCCCTCATAAGCCCCTCCCTCCTCTGGCTCTTCCCTCATAAGCTCCTCCCTCCTCTGGCTCTTCCCTGATTCTTAAGCCCCTCCCTCCTCTGGCTCTTCCCTCTAAGCCCCTCCCTCCTCTGGCTCTTCCCTCATAAGCTCCTCCCTCCTCTGGCTCTTCCCTCTAAGCTCCTCCCTCCTCTGGCTCTTCCCTCATAAGCTCCTCCCTCCTCTGGCTCTTCCCTCTAAGCCCCTCCCTCCTCTGGCTCTTCCCTCATAAGCTCCTCCCTCCTCTGGCTCTTCCCTCTAAGCCCCTCCCTCCTCTGGCTCTTCCCTCTAAGCTCCTCCCTCCTCTGGCTCTTCCCTCATAAGCTCCTCCCTCCTCTGGCTCTTCCCTCATAAGCCCTTCCCTCCTCTGGCTCTTCCCTCTAAGCTCCTCCCTCCTCTGGCTCTTCCCTCATAAGCTCCTCCCTCCTCTGGCTCTTCCCTGATTCTTAAGCCCCTCCCTCCTCTGGCTCTTCCCTCTAAGCCCCTCCCTCCTCTGGCTCTTCCCTCATAAGCTCCTCCCTCCTCTGGCTCTTCCCTCATAAGCTCCTCCCTCCTCTGGCTCTTCCCTCTAAGCCCCTCCCTCCTCTGGCTCTTCCCTCATAAGCTCCTCCCTCCTCTGGCTCTTCCCTCTAAGCTCCTCCCTCCTCTGGCTCTTCCCTCATAAGCTCCTCCCTCCTCTGGCTCTTCCCTCTAAGCCCCTCCCTCCTCTGGCTCTTCCCTCATAAGCTCCTCCCTCCTCTGGCTCTTCCCTCTAAGCCCCTCCCTCCTCTGGCTCTTCCCTCTAAGCTCCTCCCTCCTCTGGCTCTTCCCTCATAAGCTCCTCCCTCCTCTGGCTCTTCCCTCATAAGCCCTTCCCTCCTCTGGCTCTTCCCTCTAAGCTCCTCCCTCCTCTGGCTCTTCCCTCTAAGCTCCTCCCTCCTCTGGCTCTTCCCTCTAAGCTCCTCCCTCCTCTGGCTCTTCCCTCATAAGCCCTTCCCTCCTCTGGCTCTTCCCTCTAAGCTCCTCCCTCCTCTGGCTCTTCCTCTCGTTGTTATGCTAGCCTGTTGGTGGTGATGCTATGCAGATTTGCACAGCTGACTGAAGCTAATTCCAAGGTCACTTACAGTCGCCCGACAGGAGGAAGTGACTCATGGTTATTCTATTTGCATCTCATTTGCATCTCATTTGCATCTCATTTGCATAAAACTGACGCTAAAAACACACGGGCGTCACTAATGGAGCGCTGACATTAACGAGAAAGACCAAAAATAAAACAGAAATTTGGCTTTTGGCTTTTTAAACTGCCAATACATTTACAAAACAGAAAACTCAAGAGTATTTTGCAGCTGATTCCTCGGGGGTGTGATGCTAACTGTAAGCACTACTCTGTCTGAAGCTCTGTTATTCAAATTGGACTTTATTCTCAGCTTTGTTCCCTCCTCAGAAACAGACCTGGAGTTGTGTTTTGTTTCATTCACACGTTTAACACACAAACCTGCAGATTTACGCTGAGTTCTTCTCTGTTCTACCTTATGATGTCATCATGTGGTGATACAGGAAGTGCTCCACTGTGTTTTTAAAACTCCACACACCTTCACTAGAATCATGTGGCCATACCAGCTTGTCAAAGCCTGATCCCGTCAGATCTCAGAAGCTAAGCAAGGCCGGGCCTGGTTAGTACTTGGATGGGAGACACTGGGAAAATCAGGTGCCACAGTGGGGCGCCAGTCAAAAAAGCTGTCGTTGTGTTCTTAGGCAAGGCACTTCACCCACATTGCCTAGTATGAAAGTGGTGTGTGCGTGAGTGATGGTGGTGGTCGGAGGGGCCGATGGCGCAGATTGGCAGCCTCGCTTCCGTCAGTCTGCCCCAGGGCAGCTGTGGCTACAGCAGTAGCTTACCATCACCAAGTGTGGAATGAATGAATAATGCTCTGTAAAGCGTCTTTGAGTGTCCTGAAAAGCGCTATATAAAACTGATGCATTATTATTATTATTATTTGGATCATTTCAGTCCTGGTATTTCCAATCTCTATTGAACTAAATGTAAAAGGAGCTGTTCACTTGTTTACCAGTTTTGCCATGGTAAAGCTAACAACTAGCATGCTTACACGCACTTCCTGATATCAAAATCCTCTCCCGTCTATGTGTTTGAGCGTCTGCAGAGTGTGAGCGCAAGTATCCGGTTTGAGCTCGTCCAGACACTGATGACGAGGGGGCGGGGCAACAGCTGTCAATCAAACTCATGTCTGCTTCAGTGTGTCGGCCCAAACGGGAGTCCGGCCCAAACGAGTGTCAGACCCAAACGGGAATTTGGCCCAAATGGGAGTCCAGCCCAAACGGGAGTCCAGCCCAAACGGGAGTCCGGCCCAAACAGGTGTCCGGCCCAAACAGGTGTCCATCCCCCAAACGGGTGTAGGGCCCAAATGGGAGTCCGGCCCAAACGAGTGTCAGGCCCAAACGGGAATTTGGCCCAAATGGGAGTCCAGCCCAAACGGGAGTCCAGCCCAAACAGGAGTCCCTTTAGTTTAATCAGACATTGAGCTGTTTAAAAAGGGCAGCACAAAGGGAGAAAAGACTGACTTTAGTTCAGTAGAGATCGGCAATTCCAGGGCTGAAATGATCCAAATGATTCTAGTGAAGGTGTGTGGAGTTTAAAAACACAGTGGAGCACTTCCTGTATCACCACATGATGACATCACAAGGTGGAACAGAGAAGAACTCAGCGTAAATCTGCAGGTTTGTGTGCTAAACGTGTGAATGAAACAAAACACAACTCCAGGTGTTTGTGAAGAAGAAACAACATAAGATAAGATATGCCTTTATTAGTCCCACAGTGGGGAAATTCCAGTGTTGCAACGCACAGTTCAAGAACAGCAGGAAAATGGAACATGCAATAAAACAAGATAATAGATAATGGCTAAGAAATAATTTAAAAATAGACTTTAAAATAGACTCTAATGTAACACACTGTTCCGGTGGAGCAAAAATATAAAATACCAAAAAACTATTATGTACAATAAAAGTAACAGTGCAGCAAATGAACAGAATAAACCTGAGTAAAGTGACTTCAGTGTAATATGACTGTGTTTATGTACATAACACCTCCTCTTTCCTCTCCTCTTTCCTCTCCTCTTTCCTCTCCTCTTTCCTCTCCTCTTTCCTCTCCTCTTTCCTCTCCTCTTTCCTCTCCTCTTTCTTGCTTGTCTCCATGGAAATCTTATTGTTTCAGCTGGAATGTTCCACAGTAGGGCATTAATCATATCCATCTTCACTTAGGGGTGTGTTTTTACTGCACGCTTCCTTAGTGAGAGCGGGATCGCCTCTCCGCAGATCTGACCCAGTGGTGTCACGTCCTGGTCTTAATTTGAAGAGACACGCGTGAGAACTGTGATTTAAATGTCTCTCATTCTGTAGGACACTTGGAATTATTTTGTGTACGAATTGTCCTCTACAAATAATGTCACTCAACAATGTCCCTCTCTTCTCTGGTCTCCGTCTCTTATGTCTCCTCTCTCTTTGCATTTCTTTCATCTCTTCTCTGGTCTCTGTCTCTTATGTCTCCTCTCTCTTTGCATTTCTTTCATCTCTTCTCTGGTCTCTGTCTCTTTCGTCTCCTCTCTCTTTGCATTTCTTTCATCTCTTCTCTGGTCTCTGTCTCTTATGTCTCCTCTCTCTTTGCATTTCTTTCATCTCTTCTCTGGTCTCTGTCTCTTTCGTCTCCTCTCTCTTTGCATTTCTTTCATCTCTTCTCTGGTCTCTGTCTCTTTCGTCTCCTCTCTCTTTGCATTTCTTTCATCTCTTCTCTGGTCTCTGTCTCTTTCGTCTCCTCTCTCTTTGCGTCTCTTTTGTCTCCTCTCTGTCCTCTGTCCTCTGTCTTTGCGTCCCTCTCTTCTCTTGTCTCTGTCTCTTATGTAAGACTCCCCGAGGAGACTCGACTGCGTCCTCCATCCCCCCACCCGCCGCGGCGCTAAGCTAACACTCGCCTGGAGGACACAGGGCGGCGTCTCACTGCTCAGATCCGGGATTTAACGGACGCGCCTGAAGCAAAAGTGTTTTTATTTTATGTTTCAGCCTCCTTCTTCTGTTTCAGTCTCGTTCTTCTGTTTCAGCCTCGTTCTTATTCTGTTTCAGCCTCGTTCTTATTCTGTTTCAGCCTCCTTCTTCTGTTTCAGCCTCCTTCTGTTTCAGCTTCGATCTTCTGTTTCAGCCTCCTTCTTCTGTTTCAGCCTCCTTCTTCTGTTTCAGCCTCCTTCTTCTGTTTCAGCCTCCTTCTTCT